>NC_069436.1:11161030-11170169 GCF_026875155.1 Cherax quadricarinatus
TATATATATATATATATATATATATATATATATATATATTAACGTATAACTGAGCCGATATATGAATGTTTCCCCACAGGGATGATGTGAGATATGATTTTTTTTTTTTTTTTTTTTTTTTTTTTTTTTTGCTGTTTGCGTTTGTCTACGAGAAGGTCAAGTTCGTTACACTGTTCATATTTTCATGATATTTTCTGTTCCTTCGACCCTCACCGTCGTGTCTCCTACAATATTTGTTGTTAGCTCTGATGTTCACTACAATAGAATTTATGTTCGTACTTTAGTCACTGTGTAGCCCCTACAGGATTAGCGCTTCTCCATGATTATTACAATATTGTTTATACTTTATCAGAGCAAGAGCTGAGGTGCAGTAAGTGTTGTATAACTTACCCGAAATGTTACGCAGCTATGGACTTTGCTTTAATACTATATTCATCAAAACTGAAATGCTTTTAAAAATAACGAAAGTGCATCGCATGTATTACAAATTAATAATTTGTATCAATGTTATACTTCTTTCTCCTTGTCTTTTAGAGACCTGTAAACGCTGACTTCTTAATTACTAGAACCACTATTGCTATTAAGTGATTTTTACAGTAGTCATTTTCTGCTACTCATGCTGACCTACTGGAGTCTTTTCTCATACATTTTCCTTAACATCTCCTAAAAACTGGAGAAATTGGTATTTCATCACATCGCAAGGTAACAAATTGTGCAAGGAGAACTGGAGATAGTTGATTTTGATATTGTATCCACGACACCAGGTGTCAAGAACTCTTGTATTAATGGGTTGAGCAACAGCCGGGGCTGACTACAGAGGTCTTTTGAACACACCTCTGTTTTCCATGTACTCTTTACACAGTTTAAAAATCGGAACTTCGACCCACGGAAGACCTGACTTCTCTTCATTCACCTATTACGGAGAGTACTTTGATGCTAGTGAGCAGCTTTTGATAAGAGGAATTACTTATCCTTTTCCTCGCCTCGAATCCTATTATCTCCCATTTTCCAGGCGCTGTATGACGCCAGAGTTTTATAGTCCAACTCGTTCAACTATTTATCTCCATGATTTTCTCGACTGTCATTGCGTTAGACTTTGATTGGACAGTCTTTGACAGTCTTCACAACGTCAATTATTGCTCCATCGTCGTCACCTTTCTTGTGGCCGTCCGCGTCTCCAACTCGTTGCATCTCTGCTCACGGTGACAATTCAAGCATGTAGACGAGAGGCTTTTTACGTACCATTCTTTCTTCTCAGCTCTCTTGACACTCCCACCATTGACGAGTCGTTAATTTTTCTTGTTACTTCCCTCCTCTTGGCTGCCACTGTTGCCATTCCACAGATCTCTGGGACGAATTTTCACATGTGTGCCTCTTCAATCGCTTCTGTTCTGATGGCAATTTAAATCTTTAGTGAAAGATTGCAATAGTTTTAACTTATTTTTTGAAACTAGGAACACGCGAGTACGATTTCAACCACTCTGAGTCCTTACTGGGTTCATTAGTAAATTACTAGAACATAGTAAATAAAACTCGTGTGGTGCTTGGAGATCCGTAATTTTGTCCGCTATCGGTTGTTAGAAGGCCGTTTTATCCCCTGTTGTGCATCTGCTGAAGATTCCACGGGATCATCGCCCTCCCCTGCTGCGCGGTCCAAGACCAGGCCTCCTGGCTGATGTTTACCTGGAGTTTACCTGGAGAGAGTTCCGGGGGTCAACGCCCCCGCGGCCCGGTCTGTGACCAGGCCTCCTGGTGGATCAGAGCCTTATCAACCAGGCTGTTACTGCTGGCTGCACGCAAACCAACGTACGAGCCACAGCCCGGCTGGTCTGGAACCGACTTTAGGTGCTTGTCCAGTGCCAGCTTGAAGACTGCCAGGGGTCTGTTGGTAATCCCCCTTATGTATGCTGGGAGGCAGTTGAACAGTCTCGTGCCCCTGACACTTATTGTATGGTCTCTTAACGTGCTAGTGACACCCCTGCTTTTCATTGGGGGGATGTTGCATCGTCTGCCAAGTCTTTTGCTTTCGTAGTGAGTGATTTCGTGTGCAAGTTCGGTACTATCCCTCTAGGATTTTCCAGATGTATATAATCATGTATCTCTCCCGCCTGCGTTCCAGGGAATACAGGTTTAGGAACCTCAAGCGCTCCCAGTAATTGAGGTGTTTTATCTCCGTTATGCGCGCCGTGAAGGTTCTCTGTACATTTTCTAGGTCAGCAATTTCACCTGCCTTGAAAGGTGCTGTTAGTGTGCAGCAATATTCCAGCCTAGATAGAACAAGTGACCTGAAGAGTGTCATCATGGGCTTGGCCTCCCTAGTTTTGAAGGTTCTCATTATCCATCCTGTCATTTTTCTAGCAGATGCGATTGATACAATGTTATGGTCCTTGAAGGTGAGATCCTCCGACATGATCACTCCCAGGTCTTTGACGTTGGTGTTTCGCTCTATTTTGTGGCCAGAATTTGTTTTGTACTCTAATGAAGATTTAATTTCCTCGTGTTTACCATATCTGTCAGTTAGGCGCAAAACACGAATATTGCCTATGCATAGTCATTTTACAATAGCCTCCTTTCTTTTAATAGCAAACCTCAGGTGGATGACTGACTCCCTGTAACATGCTATTGACATTACACCGTCGCTACATGTCCCGTGGAGTATCCAAAATATGCACTGCGACTTGCACGTGACGCCCTGTTATTTTACATTCCCATTTATTCTGCATTACCTCTTTAGTCATCATGGTTTTCACACAAGGACTTGCCTACATAAAATTCTTAGAATTTATATAGACTACCGAATGTTCTGGAAACATCTCATCACCTGTCTACAAAAAACTATTACAATGAAATTGCCTGTTATTTTTTCCTTCAGAGTTGGTAGTCACTTTACATTCATTCGTTTTGACTTAACTGCGAAGATCAGTTATATTCTTTTACCATCTCAACTTCAAATATTTTTTTTTCTTTTAGATGCAGCCCCTTTTGCCTTGTATACGATACTACTAATTAATTAATTAATTCTTAATGGATCGCCGAGATACTCACTGCTGTTATGATATTAGTGTTCATTACCTATAGTAGTCTACGACCATCAGGATTTTTACGTACGTTAATTTGACGCCGCACATTTTAATTATAGAATTTAACCATTGTTTTTGCATCCTTATAGCGTCATAACCTGACCTTTCTTAAATGCTCATTTCTCAGGCTTGGACTAGGGCTCTCGTTTTCATTTCCTATCTCGTATAATTCTTTGCAGTGTACACTAACAGCTCCACGTCCTTCTGCCACGGTAGGATACGCTGCTGTATTATCTTCTTGTATTTTTCAAGGGTCACTACAGTAATTGGCTTGTATTTTCAAAGGAAAATTTTATTCCTTGCTGTCGTCAACCATATTTCTACCATCACTTTTTCATCAGTTCGTTTACTCACGAAGTCTAAAAATGTGTTGCAAGCAATCCACACAGATTCCTCAGATTCCTTGCTCTTTGCATTCAGCTATAACCTTGTCGCGTAAATAGTAAATACCAGAAAGCCCTCTGCTGGGTCCTAAACTATTCTGGTGTTCAAGACAAGGAACGTCAGACTTTCCCCGTACGTTCATTTGTTTGAAATCTCCCAGTCGCACGCGAATTTCCTTTTGCTGGCAAGGTAAATAGAATTAATAGACAATAAGCTCCGATTTGTATATTTTTAAATATGATAATAATAATAATAATAATAATAATAATACATTAACATTTTTAATCACGCGCAACTTTGGCTTTTTAGTATATTAATGGTTTACAATTCAGTCGAATACAGGCGTTTCAGCAATAGCACTTTTAGTCTTCGCTTTCTAGTTTCATCAACATCATTACTGAATGTGGGAAGCTGCTTACTCGCGATCACGCTTTAATCATCCCAGACTTTTCTATTACCATCGCATATTAATGCTCTCTACGTCAGTAAGAATAGTCGGCTCTGACTTGTAATCCATTTTTTTTTTTCATAAATTGCCCCGTGTATTAGAGAGCTTCCTGGTTTCTGTAACATTCAGTAACATTAGTTCGTACTGTGTTTACCCTAACCTCGTCTACCTGCCATGGATTATACATAAAAAAATCCTCACATCGGAGAAAGAAACTTATGACGACGTATCGGTCCAACCTAGACCATTAACTAGTTACGTTGCATTATTTCAGATACTATATGTGACTTCCCTGGTCACAGACCGGGCCACGGAAACCCTCTCCTGAATGCCTCCCAATCCCCTTGTGTTATGTGACCCATGTGAGTTTGAGCTATTACCTCTGATTATGAGAAGTTATATATTCTGTATAACCAGAGATGATCTGCACTGAATTTGAGTGTTCTTTTTTCTAGCTTCTAGTCTCTTATTGTCCTCTACCTCTACGGGCTTTGACGATATGTGGATTCGGTGCATTTTTATGCAAATCTTAATAGCTGAAAATACTGGAGAAGGTTGGGAACCTCTGGGCTAGACTAACAGGCATACTGGAGAACTTGTATTTATGTTTTTTTTTTTTTTTATTTTTGTTTTTTTTTTTTATTTTTATTTTTTTTTTTTTATTTTTTTGTAATTTGAGAGTATATTTTGATATTACACAAATAACCCGCACATGGTCCAAGTCGGACCGAAACGTCTTGGTAGGCTCCTGTCTTCATGTGCGGGTAATTTGTGTAACGTTCCAGTCACGATGTCCTTTTTTGTTATCTGATATTAATCTTTTGGCATGTAATAGCTACTAATCAGCGCTGTGACCCTTGGGGTTTAGCACTAAAGTAAATTTGAATTTGTAGCTATACATATAATTGCGACACAATTTGCCACTGTAGTTAACTTGTATTATCTCATACTTCACATATTTTAACATGTACTCAGTTTTCATATTTTATGACATTTTTATTGCTATTACGCGCTTCTTTTTAATTATAATTATACTCTAACATTTTTATATAAGCTTATAGTGCTAGTCCTGATTTTTTATTTTTTTTTTTTTGCGTTACAGAAGAAACCTTTTAAGTAAATGTCTCTTCCTCGTCCTTACCCAATACTTCATTTTTTTTTTGTTTATAAGAACATAAGAACATAAGAATGTAGGAACACTGCAGAAGGCCTACTGGCCCATACGAGGCAGGTCCTTATCAAAACGATCTCTACCTAAAGCCACCCAAGAAATAACTCCCGTACCCAATGACACCAATCAAACCCAGCCCCTCCCACTCATATATTTGTCCAGTCTCCTCTTAAAGCTACACAAGGTCCTAGCTTTTCCATACCCTTTCCATATTCTGCAGCTGATGAATCTTGAATCCTCTGCAAGGACTGTCAGGAAGCTTTGACAGTTCCTCACATGCTAGGAGGACGTCCTCTCTATCGGAAAGTACGTTGGAATTTACCTTCGACATCTTCAATACCCTGACACACTCGCTGTAGTTAATTTTACCTCTCCGCTAACCCATAACTCCACTAACCCCAACTCTTGCAGCTTATTCCACCACTGCGCTGTTTGAACCATGTATATTTAGCATTTTGGGGGGAATATAAATAAAAAAATACTAATGATTTCCAACAGATTTGAGTTAGTTCGATCAAAGCCTGGTTGACCTGCCAGCCTCCAGCGAGATTCACTTTGTATTGTGTGTCCCTCTCCACGACTTTTCTACAAAACATTTCAACCCTTCCAGATGGGTATCATGATGCCAGTAAAGAGCTCTTGGTCAAAGTTACTGAAGTTATCATCGCTTTACTCAAACCCGAGGACCTCCCGTTCGCATGAAACTTGGGCAGAAGCTGTCAAAATGTTATATCAATGACACTAGAGTATGATTGAATTTCTTTAATTGTTTAGAGGTTCGCTTTGTCCATGAATTTCTGACTTTCCTTCCATTTTTTCCATGAGCTGTATCACCTCCCCATGAGGTGGACAAGTAATGGTACGATGTTCCGACACAATGGAAACGAGACAAAAATTCATTGTATGAAATCAGTTATCGTCGACGTGTTTCCTGCGATTCAACTTTTAGGAATGTATTTTGGCTGTCATAATTTAATGGGGCTTTTCATTGCTGCTAGTTAGTTTAACTTGGTTTGATGGTATTTATTTGTGTGAGTGTTCGTTGCTTTTTTTTTTTTTAATTTTATATGTTTTCATTGTGTTGTATATATATACATTTTTATGGCTGTGAGCGCCGAGAGACAAACGAAACCCAAGTTCTCCGTAAATGTTCTGTTACTGAGCATGTTAGATGGGAATGAATGGAGATGAATGGTTTTTGGGGCTTGACAAGCTCTGGTGGCTCTGGTGGCCTGGTGGTTAACGCTCTCGCTTCACACGGTGAGGGCCTGGGTTCGATTCCCAGCCAGAGTAGAAACATTGGACGTGTTTCTTTCAACCTGTTGTCTATGTTCCCCATCAGTAAAATGGGTACCTGGGTGTTAGTCGACTGATGTGGGTCGCATCCTGGGACACTGACCTAAGGAGGCCTGGTCACAGACCGGGCCGCGGGGGCGTTGACCCCCGGAACTCTCTCCAGGTAAACTCCAGGTACTACTACATCGCTTATTCTGTGCTGAATCATGTATATTGACTTGATAAATCCTCACTATGGGTTAAGCACTCTCACCAAGATCATAAAACTGTCGATCTCTCACCCTTTTATAAAACTTCTTTCCCAGCCTCCAGAGATATTTCCTTGGCTCTGAAGGCTGACAGTTGTGTAGCTGATTTTCTCAAGCACACTTCACTTCATTATTAACTTGTTGGTTGGTAGCACTTCTCCATAAATACAATAAATGACTCGTTGAAACTTCATTTTTCTGTAATAAATGATTGTGAGTGATGCACTGCATATATGGTCCTCCGTACATACTGTTGAATATTTGGCTCGTGATACCCGATTTTTTCCGCTCGTAAAATGCGGGAAGATTAACTGCATAGTGGAAGTAAATACACTTTTTTTTAATACTATGGCGGAGAGAATACGTCGGCCATGTTGGTCAAGATGGTAGCCAGCCAGGCGGGCGCCACCCCTGCCACCAACACTACGTAAGATACCAACAACACTACGACACCCCCTCCGCCACTACCTACACTGTGACATCCCCCCCACCACCACCACCATTACGACACCCAACCACCCCGAACTCTACGACATCCCGCCACCAATAACACAACGCCTCCACCACTACCAACATACCGCCTCTATCACCAGTACAACGCGTGCTTTCGTTGTATTGGTGATACTGGTTGTACCAATTTGCGGTTGCAGAGGTCGAGGTTTAGCTCCTGGCTCTGCCTCTCAAACTGTTACTGGGACTCCGCTCACCTAGCTTCATGAACTCTTTCTTAGTTGAAGCTATGTATAAACCCTGTCTCTCTAATTTCGCTGTCCGGGTCATTCCACTTCCTAACCACTCTGAGGCTGAAGAAAAACTTCCTGACATCCCTTTGATTCAAAGAACCTATCCTGGTCCACACTATCAATTTTTCTTCAGTATTTTTTTCTGTCGACATACTCCATTGTTGCTGCTGCTGCTACTACTACTACTACTACTACTACTACTACTACTACTACTACTACTACTACTACTACTACTACTACTACTACTACTGCCTCGCGTCTCTTCCCTTTCTGTCTACCACGACTCCCCCTACTTACTAGTACCATTACTACTACTACTACTTCCACTTCCAACATTACTTCCACCACTATTTCTCCACTTCCTGTCATCTTCCCCTCTCTGTCCCGTCCCGGTCCGCCTCTCCTATATATACTGGCTCCCTCATCTTCGTGTGTTAGTGTGACTTGTAACTGGTCCAAGTCAGACCGAAACGTCATCATAAGCTTCTTTCTCCTATGTGCTGGCTATTTGTGTAAAGTGAAATCTTAAAAAGCCAGTATGAAGCAACATTTAGAAAACCTTATCATTACTCCTGACTGCCCTACCTGACATAAACACTGACACCATAGAATTCGAGAGACATAGAAAACATTCCCATACATGCAGCACCTGGACCGGATTCTTAGATTTTTTATTTATAAATTATAGCTCACAATATACACCAGCACGGGCGCTCGGTAGTCATTGGAAAAAGATCCTAGACAGGTGAAATCTCTGATGCCTTAAAGTGTAAACACAGCTCCTCTGAATAAAGGATGCAGTAGAGTGCTTGCAAAAAATCTGCAGACAAGTTGCCCTTGTCATAGGGCTGCCCCCGCCATAGGGTTGTAAACGGTGCGTCACTTTTACAGACTCCGACACTCCTTCGGGAGCCACTGCAGGGTCAACAGGTCAGGTAGGTTTGCCAGGTCCCATCCTGACAATCCTGCCTGAACCTGCAGACCAGTAGCACAAACATCACACATCATCAGTCTTTGAAAGGGTAATGAGGCTTTAAATTAGAACAGGAAAATTATGCTTGTCACAACGGCTTAACCGTTATGGCATGATTACCGAGATTTTTTTTTCTTTACGCAGATCAGTTTTACAGACTAAGAGCAGTTATCCTACTTCAGTTCATTTCGGAGCCCAGCTCTAAGGTGTACCAACCCCTGGGATCCGACCCACAATAGTCTAATACCCAGGTACCTACTTACTGCCAGGTGAACAGGGGCAGCAGGTGTAAGGAAACAATGCTCAGCGTTTCCATGCGTGCCGGGGATCGAACCACTGACACTCGGTATGTGAGCTGAGTGCGCTACCAACCAAGTTTTGGAATAAAAACAAATTGTAGATGAGGTTTACATGGATTTCGCGAAGGTTATTAGCAAAATCAAGCCTTAGCAAAGTAAAATGCTCAGTTCCTAAAGGCACGCTCTTGGCGCCTTCACTATTTCTCCTCCTCACAGCATGGGTAAAAACACTAACCACAGTTTCCTATCCTCATTTGCGGACGAGACTAAAATAAGCATGAAAGTCACCTAAGTAGAAGACAAGAAATAATTTCCAGAGGACAAAAACGAGGACTTCCAATGGACAGTGGAAAATAACATGAAGTTCAATGGTAACAAATTCATACTGCTCAGATATGGAGAAAATGAAGAGGAGCAGAGTATAAAACACAAAGAAACCCCCAAAAAAATAAGGATTTTTTTTCCATGAAAACCCATGGAAATCAAGAAAAATTTTG
>NC_069436.1:11170669-11173169 GCF_026875155.1 Cherax quadricarinatus
ACTACCAGCTGCCCCTGGGGGATGAAACAGTGCGTTTATCTGGCAGATGGAATGCTTTTCCCTTTTAATTTTTTGGGACTAAAAGCCCCGGCTTAGTTTCAAGAAGGGGTTATGTTGCGTCATTTGAGTGGTATTGTGTTTTTGGAAAGGGCCCCCTTTGAACGGTTAAACCGTGTTGTTTTCGGGAAAGGTGTGAATCTTTGGGAAAATTTTTAATGCTTACTTAAAAAGTGAGGTGTTTGGTCGAAAAAATAATCAAGTTCAGATAAAGTATTCCTTCTATTTTTTTTGGCCTTTCCCCACTTTTTTTCCCCAATTTTTTATTTTTTTTTCTTGGGCCCTATACGGGCTATATACTTCCCCCTAACTCCCCCAAACATCAGAATAAAATAATAATAAAAATAAAAATAATAATAATTAAATAAAAAAATAAATAATAATAATAAAATAAAAAAAAGAAAAAGGGAAAAAAAGAAAAAGAAGAAGAATCTTTATTTTTTCAAGTTATGTACAAAGTTACGGGAAATAACTGATTTTATACTATATAGAAAGCCTTGTTACCGAGTATTTCGAGCAAATTAGGTCAGTTTTGCCCCCGGGGCGACTCACCAGTCGACAAACACCAAGTACTTATTTTACGGGTTGGAAAAACAGGACAGGGTGTTAAAAAACAGCCCTGTTTTTCCCACCTATGGGGATAAAACCCCCGGGACCTCAGGGTTTGGTGAGTCTTAGCATCGAGTACATCATTTTCAGAACTTTAAAGGAGCGGGTTGCAGTGATCAACGTCAAATGCCCGAAACGTTTTTAATAAATTTTGTCTTCGTTTTCCTCACATGTTTTTTTAAACCCAAATCTTGAGTTAATCCTCGGTTTCATCAGCAAAAAGGAAATTGACATTTAGTAAATCCCTTATTTTCTCGGCAAAAATTCAACAATTTTACGAAATGGTGTTAAAATGTGTCATCATTCCCCATCGTAAAAAGAAAGGTCAGTCCTTTTGTAATGTATTATATTATGTTTGTATCATATTGTTTTATTTTTTTTTCCCGGGGGGAAATGTATCAAAAGGGTTTGTGTTATTAAAGGGTGAAACTGCGTTAGCTTTTGGCTGCAACTGTGTGTTTTCCCCACCCCCTTTCCCCTCTTTGTGTGTGTGTGTCTGTGTGTCTGTGTGAGATAGAGTACCTATGTACTTCTACCGGAGCACAATTGTACTCATGGAGTCCCGTCTTCAGTAATAATTAATCTATTGGCTCTAATTTAATTTTTTTTCAGTAGCTGACTGATTTAATTAAATAATTTTTCCATGGACTCGAGCAAGTGGAGAGTTCGGAGATCATTTATTATTATGTTCTTCTTAGAAGAAAGTTTTTGGGAAAAAATGGTATGTGATACCATTGCAAACCCCGGGACATTTTGTGTCTTTTCCCAAGGAAAGAGATTTTCTCTGTCGCTAACTGATCCCGTCGAATTGCTTTATGCAGATCTATACTAGTTTCAGTTCTTTTATCTTTGAAGGATCTTCAAGGGGAAGCAAGTGGGTATTTACTTGATGCTGCTGAAGGGCCCCTGATCCCCCAAAATTATAGAAATCTTTTCCTTGCTCTAATTAAACATGATTACCCCTTATTTCCCCAGGCGGTGGCTGACTAATACGTGTTTAGCGCTTCCCATGAATATGCTATTCAATGATTTCTCTAAGCAATTCCCTAATTACGATGAACTATTTTTAATATAAAATTTCAAATCCGTTAACTTTTTGGGGAAGGGGGGCAAAATTTTTCCTCCAGGCGCCAGAAACAAAATTCTACAGTAATGGATTATCACTTTAAACTTTCATTGGTGTGCATCGCGGGTCGTCGAATGCAAACAAAGCGTTCGTGGATTCATGCAGGATCCGAATTCAGTCGTTTATGGAATATTTTTTCCCCCTGGTTCCAGAATGCCTTAGTTTCACTCTCGCCGCAATCACAGCTCTCGGTTCTCACTTTTTTCCAACTGGAATCCAGGAAAAACACTCCCGAATTTGTTTGACCTTTCGAGGATAAACAACAACGTTGGTGTGTAGGTTTTTAGTGTGTGTGTGTGTGTGTGTGTCTGTATGTACTCACCTATTGGTGGTTCAAGGGGTCAATTCACAGTTCCTGGCCCGCCTCTTAGCTGGTCGCTACTTGGTCCACTCTCTCCCGGCTCCAAGAGTCGTATACGATACGATATTGAAGCTGTGTGTGTGTGTGGAGAACGAAATTCTTTCGTAGTGCGCCATACAAACGGTACACTCTCCCCTCCTCGTGCATCCTCATCAGCAACACTTTTGTGTATCGTCCGGGGGGAGAGAACGGCACCTTCAACTCAGGCGTTAACTTAGTCTTGAGTGGGCTTTTCTTGCGTCACTTAAGCAGATCTTGTGACAGTGATATGTTGCAGTGACAGCTTTTGAGATGTGTATGTGTGTGTGTGTACTGTTATATTTGTATTTATTTATGGTTGCAGGAGA
>NC_069436.1:11178169-11215669 GCF_026875155.1 Cherax quadricarinatus
GGCCCATTCCTATCAATAATCAATCATATAAATTACCAAATGTCTTCAGTGTCGATCTAGTGGCTGTAACAAGCGAAGTGACTGAATAAATAAATTAAATATTTAGGTCTCTTAGTGGCGTGGAGAGGTGTTGGGTTTTGGAGGGAAGGGGAAATGACGATGGTGGAGAAAGAGGAGGTTTTATGGTGGGGCTGAGAAGGATAAAGAAAAGGGAATGTTAGTCGTTAGAGGATGGAGGGAGTGGAGAGGGGTTTATTTAGAAGAGCCACCCCTACTTCACGCCCTGAAGGAAGGGATAAAATGGTTGGTGCAGACAGGTGACCAGACTGGTTTGGTCACACCTATCTGGTGAGGTGCTAGCTGTGAAGGTTGAAGTATTGCCTGTTAGGGGCGATGTGCTAGCTGTTAGGATTAAAGTGTTGCCTGTTAGGGGCGAGGTGTTGGCTGTGATGGATGAAGCGTTCGTTGTCTGTGAAGGGTGAGACGCTGGCTGTGAGGGGTGAGGTGATGGCTTTGAGGTGTGCCACACCTAAGGCTGATGAATATGGCACATGTTCAACACATGATAAACATGTGTCTTACTCACCATCTTATCGGTATCGTGTACTATTACTGTCACCACACATGGTGGCGCTAGACACCTCTTCACCCCCAGTAGAGCACAACTTTTCAAGACCCATTATTTGTTTAAAGAGCACTTCGTATATCAGGAAATTGTATATTGAAGAACATAACTCACAAATATGCAAGGGCATACAGTCTTTTTTTCCACTAACAATGGAAGTATGGAGAATACTTACTCATTGTTGCTGGGAAAGTAAATTATAATAGTTTAAGAGGGCTGTTATTACAATGATATATTGCGTAATTATGACAATGGGAATACTAACTTACAATTACTTAGGCCATTTTGTTCACTTAATTCGCTTGTAAACTTCCACTTCGACTGTTGGTTTACCCTTGTTCAAAGCTCGGCCACTTCTCTTTGTCTAGGAACACTTGTATTAACTCCGCACCGTCAAGTGTCTGGGTAGACTGGGAGCAACATCACGGGGAAGAGGGGTGAGGTGAGGTGCTATGAGGACAGGGATAAAGGTGAGGTGCTGGCTGTGAGGTGAGGAGTGGAGTCTGATGAGGGGAAGGGATGACGGAAGGACTCCTTGACTAGGGAATGGGGTAAGGGTTGTTCTTAATGACGTAGGCAGAGGAAAAGGCATAATTCGTAACATGGTCCAGGGGTGGGGAATGTACATTTATCAAATATCGTCCAGCCCTGGAAAATACTTGATAAAATCAAACCTTGGACGATGCATGACAATTGATAAAATCCATCACTGCACAAGAAAAAAGAGAGGAAGAGGAGGAGGAGTAAGATGGACGTTAAGATTCTACTAGTTGATGATAGGAGAAATAGAGAAAGTGAAATGGTGGCTTTGCCAGTCAAATAAACAAAAGAATAGGCGAACCTTGAAGAACTTGAGTAAAGGAGGAGAAGAGAAAAAATGAGGGAATAAGAAAATATATAGAAGAGTGAAGATTTGATGTTAAGATACATTTTATGTAGGAAATCTACAAATGATATTACAGACAATGTTTCTGAAGGTACATAGATGAGGGCATACACTGGTGATAAATCAGAAAGGTTTAACCTAAAATTAACAAACAGAATCAATTTTTTTTATTGGTGTTCTAGCAGGAGCTGAGGCTCGACCCCTGAAACCACAAAGACCTGAATATTCTGCTTAAGAAAACGTTCTACTTATCTACTGTAAAGCAAACTGGTCCTCACACTGGGAAAAGACACAGATATAGGTAAAAAAAGCTTCGCTCTAAATAGAGATGTATCAAGTTATGACTTGGTTTCGCTCTGCTCAGAATGAAACATTCTTTACATAAAGCCTTCAGCACACTTGGGACGTTTCTCACATGCGTGTCGCTGTTTCTCCCACCACCTGGGTTTCACACTACAATCTCGTGCATTTCCGTACACTATTCTTGTGAGGATCTCTGTGCATTAGCTGCAGGAACCTGCACACACGCCTTGCTCTCCAGGATTACACTTAGGTAATGACTTCGTGAACTTCAAAGATGTTCTCTATTTGCCCTCGACTCTATGATTACACGTTAATAACCTTAGTTATTATTAAATAACAAAAAAAGGCACAATGCCTTGACTGGAACGATACACAAATAACCCGCACATAAAAGAGAGAAGCTTACGACGACGTTTCGGTCCGACTTGGGTTATTTGTGTATCTTAGTTATTATTATTATTAGTAGTAGTAACCTTGAGAAATGCTCTCCAGTTACTGAAGCCTCCATGATTACATTAGAATTTTTAGATACTTTATACTTTATTATTTTGATTTTTACTTTGATCTAAAGAATGCAGTCGATATCAACATTTCTTGTTTAATAACTAAATTGTTTGAGGAGATGAAGAAATTAAAAAAAAAAAAAAATACTCAGCTTTACGATGGGTAAGATAGATCCCATAAGTCTGTAAACATATATATCCAGTCATATGATGTGAAAGTCGAGGCCAGGAACTGAGAATCGACTCCCGCAGCAGCAAACAGTGGACCACGCTCACCTGCGTTGGCAGCCCCAGCTGCTTCACTTCACTTCTGCTCTTGTGTATGAGAAGTGACCGTATGCCTATGCTACAGTCTCGAGGGACTGATCACCTCTTACCAAGACTGACGGACTGATCACTGTCTCCAGTGATATATTCTCCCGTATTTGACTGAAGAAGCCTGTTGTGCAGGCGATACGTTTGGACAATAAGGATACCAAAGTGTTACACATGCGTCTTATTCTTGAACAAACAAGTCAACAAATTTATGCTAATGACATTAATTGCCATGTTAATTCTCATGTTAATTTCAGAGAGTTGAGTCACCGCTGTAAAATTTTCACGATGAGCAAAGAATTTTTGTGAATTAAATTGATTGCTCCTTTGAACAGAGTTTTATAATTTACCTGATTGTTCTGCCACTGTAGTGATCTTGTTGGTGACGTAGTGATCTTGTTGGTGATGCAGTGATCTTGTTGGTGATGCAGTGATGTTGTTGGTGATGTAGTGATGTTGTTGGTGATGTAGTGATGTTGTTGGTGATGTAGTGATGTTGTTGGTGATGTAGTGATCTTGTTGGTGATGTAGTGATGTTGTTGGTGATGTAGTGATGTTGTTGGTGATGAGTGATCTTGTTGGTGATGCGTGATGTGTTGGTGAATGTAGTGATGTTGTTGGTGATGTAGTGATGTTGTTGGTGATGTAGTGATGTTGTTGGTGATGTAGTGATGTTGTTGGTGATGTAGTGATTTGTTGGTGATGTAGTGATGTTGTTGGTGATGTAGTGATCTTGTTGTGACGTAGTGATCTTGTTGGTGATGTAGTGATGTTGTTGGTGATGTAGTGATCTTGTTTGGTGACGTAGTGATCTTGTTGGTGATGTAGTGATCTTTTGTGATGTAGTGTGTTTGTTGGTGATGTAGTGATTTGTTGGTGATGTAGTGATGTTGTTGGTGATGTAGTGATCTTGTTGGTGATGTAGTGATGTTGTTAGTGATGTAGTGATCTTGTTGATGATGTAGTGATCTTGTTGGGTGATGTAGTGATCTCGTTGGCTGTGTAGTGATCTTGTTGGTGATGTAGTGATCTTGTTGGTGATGTAGTGATCTTGTTGGTGATGTAGTGATCTTGTTGGTGATGTAGTGATCTTGTTGATGATGTAGTGATCTTGTTGGTGATGTAGTGATGTTGTTGGTGATGTAGTGATCTTGTTGGTGATGTAGTGATCTTGTTGATGATGTAGTGATCTTGTTGGTAATGTAGTGATGTTGTTGATGATGTAGTGATCTTATTGGTGATGTAGTGATCTTGTTGGCGATGTAGTGATCTTGTTGCTGCTGTAGTGATCTCGTTGCTGCTGTAGTGATCTCGTTAGTGCTGTAGTGATCTCGTTGCTGATGTAGTGATCTCGTTGCTGCTGTAGTGATCCCGTTGCTGATGTAGTGATCTCATTGCTGCTGTAGTGATCTCGTTGCTGCTGTAGTGATCTCGTTGCTGCTGTAGTGATCTCGTTGCTGCTGTAGTGATCTCGTTGCTGATGTAGTGATCTCGTTGCTGTTGTAGTGATCTCGTTGCATGCTTATGTACCATTGCTCTGGATGTTCGTGCCTAGACCCCATATGACCCTTTGTCACTCTGGAAGTTCGTCAACTTTACCATCACTCTGGAAGTTCGTCAACATTACCATCACTCTGGAAGTTTGTCAACATTACCATCACTCTGGAAGTTCTCACATTACACACTCTGAAATTCGTCCATTACCATCCCTGGAAGTTTGTCAACATTACATCCTCTGGAAGTTCGTCAACATTACCATCACTCTGGAAGTTCGTCAACATTACCATCACTCTGGAAGTTCGTCAACATTACCATCACTCTGGAAGTTCGTCAACATTACCATCACTCTGAAGTTGTACATTACATCACTTATAGTTATCAGCATTACCATCATTTTACAGTTTATCAGCATTACCATCACTCCATTTCCATCCAAAAACAAACATTCGTCACTTTCGACACTTCAGCTTGCACCTTATATGTATCCGGACAGGTGAGGTAGAAACCCTCTTGTTTACTACGGATATAAATTTTACACAGAATAAATCAGCAAGGGTGTTATCTTTCTATACGTACAGGAGAACAATGCTAGCCGGAGCGAGCCTGTAGATAGAACTCACTCCTAAAAAGATAATGTGGTGCTCTGAAGTACGTGTTAATATACACGCTTGTCAGCTTGTTACTCCAGTCATCAACACTCGTGGTGTAACATTCTTATATCTATCTTTTGATAGGAATTTTTTTTCCCCAGATTACTACCCTCTGACACATATGTATCTGTTTACTGATAGGTAAACAATGGGGCAGCGTGTAACATAAGTTCGTATGTCTGCTTTTATCGTTTCTTTATCTAGGTCATTCAGCTTTTGAATGACCTAAATAATGGTGGGCAAAAAGAAGTATTTTCTGACATCCCCGTAGCTTGTGTATTTGTCTTTTAATGTGCACCTGGGTACCTGTTTCCTGCCTCTCGAACAGTCTATCACTGACTACCCCATCTGGTCCTCTGTGTATGTTCCAGTTTGGAATCATGTTTCCCTAAACCCTTCTGTTTTCTGTCGGGAAGTTTAGTTCCCATTAGTCACTTTTCATAACTTATTTGTTCTTCTTTCGGGACTAGTTTTGTTGCAAACCTCTGAGCTTTTTATAGTTTCTTGACATGCTAAATTATATGTGGGTTTCATGCTGGTGCCGCTTACTTCAAGATGGGTCCGACATAAGCAGTAAATAGAATCACAGAGGGTTCTATTGAAGTTCTTGAATGCTGGTCATAGAGTCCCTAACAGCGCGCGTGCGTGATTGTGAAAATGGAAGTGAGAGTCAGTTCTATTCGTTACTCGAAGTCTAGCGCAACAGGGGTGAAATAGTCTTGTTTTCTTAGCTTAGTTAACAGGAGTAGCAGACAGGCGCCCTCTGGGAGACATGGAGTTGATTTGTGGGTGATATTGTAGAGTGTGCGAGCTGTACTGAAACCACAAGTGTTTGTGTGTACGTCATGGAGAGAGAGAGAGAGAAAGAGAGGAAAAGCAGGCTAACACACACACAGTAAAACGTGATAAATCGCAGTAGTAGTTACCACAGCACGGCTCATATACAACTAGACTACGAGTTCAAAAATGACGATGATCTAGTGCAGACGTGGCAGGACATGGCTCACACGCGGCTCCTTTGGTCATTCATTTCAGAAAGCCAGTGACTCTCAGAGTTGACTTCCTGTTCTAGTTATCGTCTCACTGAGTCACACTGAATAAGAGATGGAGTGGCAGTGACTCACGAGTCAAGGAACCCCTATAGAAACAAGCCACGTTGATTTAGACTGGGTTATAATAAGCTGACTCATGGGGTTATCTTATGTTAAGTTGAAAAATTATAACATGTATCTCCATAATATCTATTTCCTCTCACGACACTGTATAAAAGTGCTATTTATAAAATACCCAAAAAAAAAAAAAAAACGCACTTAAGAGAGGAACCTTTTGATGACATTTTGTTCCGTTCTGGACAATTGTCAAATCACAGCTGAGAAGAGGAAAGTAGAGAAGGCCAGAAGACAATACGGTCAGGGGACCCACAACACCCTCTGCCACACTGCCCTTGAGAATGTGACTGAGAGGCCACGAAAGCGCTTGGAATTTCATTATCTTTCACTGTGGTTCTATTGTATATTCAGATATCACAAATTTGCAATCTTATTGCATCTTCAGGAAGAATAAAAAAACACGAATAACGTAACTGGAATAGTCAAATAACCCGCACATCGGAGAATGTGTTAGGAGGGCTCTTGATGGAGTGATAGTAGCGTGAAAACAACAATAGATTATTACATAGAGGCGTTGTATTTGGTAAGCGTGGAAAAGCCCCAGCCTGTCCATCTGCCGCCTCGTAAGCCTGCTTGAATTTGAGACAGAGGCCTGTGAAGGAGGACCTACGTGCGGGAGAGCAGGTCACGTGACTTAAGGCTTGGCCAGGGATCTTACCTATAAATGCTGCTAGGAAATATATATATGCATACCACATATTCTACATATACTACACATATATGTATACCAGCAAATGAAACTTTTGACTAGTTAATGGTGTGACTAGTTTCGGTGTGACTAGTTAATGATCCAGGTGGGACCGAAACGTCGTTATATGTTTCATTCTTCTATGTGTTATTTGAGCATCTTCAGTCTTGTATAAAGGCTGTATCAAACTTGTATGCTACGGCAGACTAAAAGCAGTAAGACAGTATGGCCACTAACAAGAACAGATTGCTTTAGTCATGATCATGAAGCGAGAATTGCCCCCCCCCCATAACATTTTCTCCTGGCACGCCCAGAATGCAAAAATTAATATCAAAACTTCTGGTATTTTTTTTTATACCGAGAAAGTTTAATAACTCGGGGTATTCAAGCATGGTTAAGTATGCATTGGTGTTTTATGGCATCCCTGGCTCCCCCTCCCCTCCCCCCTCCCCTCCCCCCTCCCCCCTCTCCCCTCCTCCCCGTGTCTGAAAATATATGTCCATAATTTCTCCATTATATTAAATCTCATTAAAGTTTTATAACCCAACACACAGTACTCCCGTTGCCATGGATACCGCGTCCTTTCCTGCCTTCCCAGACGTATGATGATCCTGCTTTTGTGTATCGCACACCTTTCCCCTCACTAATTCGAAAGTGTACGACACAGAATGTGCGCATCCGGCACAGACTATTCGGCTCTCGATATCTCTTGCGGTGGTTTCAAACCAAGTTCGATGTACAAAATTCACCAACTTCTCTCCAAAGTATCGTACGGTGCAGCTGGCAGTGGTCACCAAAGTGTCGTCCAGGAGAGGTCGGTAGCAAGTGTTGACATATTGCTGTTTGATCGCTGAAGCTATGGACGCGAAACGCTGTCACCTTCGCGTTTCGTGACTCCCCGAGCGAAACAGCACACTCTAGCGGGGTGCAACTGCGTGAAAATGAGCCTCAAGGTGTTAGTCAGTGGTGAAAACTAGTGTGGAGTGCTGATATTCAGTGAGAATCAACAAGTGTTCGCGGGGAGGCGAACACGTTGTGACGACCACAGGAGACAGTAAATAAAAATGTCTTTCTCACTCACCTCGCTCTTCCTCCATCTCCTCTTCCTCCAAGGTAAGATAAGGAGCTCGGGGAGGGGGGAAGGATGAGAGGGGGGGGGAGAGGACAAAGAGGAGAGGGTGGGAGTTCCATTGTGTTGTGTGTCCCCTTAGTTGTTCATTTTCAGGATCTTGTCTATGGTAATTATGGGGCTGTGACGCAAGTCGATGCACCGTGTGACGCAACGATTGCGTTTATCTACTGATCATTAGGAAACAAGCGTTACTGCCTTAAACAGTCCTGAACTTGCTATGTCGTTGGCGGTCATAGTAGCACGTTTCGCGCAGTGGTAGGTGCAAGGGTTTCAGCAAGAAGTAGAGAGATGCTGAGATATGTAATGTCGTTGAGATAAATACGTCAAGAGATGTAACATCGTTGAGAGAGTAAACTGCGTCAAGAAATGTCAGTATCGTTGAGAGTGACAGTAAACTGCGTCAAGAGACGTAATATCGTTAAGATACATTAAACTGCGTTAAAAAAGTAACCGCGGTGAGAGATATTAATCTACGTCAAGAGATGTAATCGTGTTGAGAGAGATATCTGCGCTGAGAGAGATGTAAAAACGTTGAAGATGAAAAGTGATGACAACCTTCATGTGTGGGGAGATATTTCTCTATCTCTCTCTCTCTTACACGCCTCTTGCCTTAAACCATCCTCTTCTATTTTTATCCAGTAACTTTCATTTAGTTTAAGATAAGTAAGATAAGATTTCGTTCGGATTTTAACGCCGGAGGGTTAGCCAACCAGGATAACTCCAAGAAATGTCAGTGCGTCATCGAGGTACTGTCTAAACTTATATCCATTAGGGGTCCATTAATCTTGTACCCAGGTGATGCGACCATACACCAGTCGAACTAACATCCCAGGTACCGATTTGCTGCTAGGTGAACAGGAGATAACAGGTGTAAGGACAACAGTGTCGGAATGTTTCCACCCCCGGATCGAACCCTGCCCTCCGTGTGTGAAGCGGGATCTTTAGCCACCAGGCCACCGGCCTTCTCACCCTCCCATTCTCTCCCATCTTATCGTTTCAACTTTCTCTCTTCGTACTTTTCCATTACTCTTCCTGTCTTTATCCTTTTTCCTCGTTTCCATCCCTTTCTCAACTTTTATCTTTCGCCCCCTTTTCTCTCCTCATTCTCCCTTTCTCCCCAGCCCTCCGATTCTCCCTTTCACCCTTTGTCTCTTCACCTACTTTTATTCCCTTTTCCATCTTATCTCCCCCCCCTTCCAATGCACCCCATCTATGCACCCCCATTTCCCCCCTACCACTCTCCCTCACCCCCATCTCCCTCACCCCATCCCTCCCCACTCTCATAAATCGCAACTGTTTAAAGAAGCAGTAAGCCAGGGCACCACCGGAATGTCACGACCTGCTGGCTTAGTGTTGCACCGGCTTAGCTTCGTGAGGAAGCCAGCCAACGCTCTTGGAGTAAGTTACTTTTGCAACGAAAATAAAAGTTATCAATGCACACTCATTTCATTCTCACCATCTGGATTTCTAATCCAGGAGGGTCAGTAACAGAAAATCCCCAAAAAGCATGGATTTATTCACTATGAGTTTGGCCATCCTCCCAGGATGCCACACACAACATTCAGCTAACCTAAGTACATACTTATTACTAGAGTGAAAGAATAGTTAACAACCAGGGTACAACTTACTGCAGAGACACGGATAGTGACACCCAGGTACTACCTGCTCTGAACAGGGACAGGCAACACCTCGTACTTCATACTAGCTGAACAGGACAGTGAGCAGACCAGGTACTAATTCACTGTTAGCTGATCAGGGACAGTGAACACCCGAGGGTTACTAGCTTCCTTGTTAGCTGAACAGGACATGAACACCCAGATACTAACTTCCATGTTAGTCTGAACAGGGACATGTGAAACCAGGGACTAATTCCTGTTAGCTGAACATGGTAACAGGTGATCACCCAGATACTAACTTCCTGTTAGACTGAACAGGGAGGTCAAACACCCAGTACTACTTCATGTTAGCTGATACAGGGACAGTATTAACACCAGGTACTAACTTCTGTTAGTGAACAGGGACAGTGAACACCCAGTACACTGTAGCTGACAGGGACAGAAACCCGGTAACTTCTGTTAGCTGAACAGGGACAGTGAACACCCAGGTACTAACTTCCTGTTAGCTGAACAGGGACAGTGAACACCCAGGTACTAACTTCCTGTTAGCTGAACAGGGACAGTGAACACCCAGGTACTAACTTCCTGTTAGCTGAACAGGGACAGTGAACACCCAGTACTAACTTCCTGTTAGCTGAACAGGGACAGTGAACACCCAGGTACTAACTTCCTGTTAGCTGAACAGGGACAGTGAACACCCAGGTACTAACTTCCTGTTAGCTGAACAGGGACAGTGAACACCCAGGTACTAACTTCCTGTTAGCTGAACAGGGACAGTGAACACCCAGGTACTAACTTCCTGTTAGCTGAACAAGGGCACCTAACACCCAGGTCGAGAGGCGCTTAATAAACATCGATAATAGAAATAATTGTTTTCGTTTATTTCATGCATTTTTTGTCCCCTGATGTTCTTTAATTTGAATAATTTGTTCTTAATTTTTTCGTTAAATAATGGTATTAATTAATTTCTTTCTGTTCTCAGTTATTGAAATACCAGAAAAATCATTGCCATTATTAGCATATTGCTTCGTGTTATATATATATATATATATATATATATATATATATATATATATATATATATATATATATATTTTATATATAGTCGTGCCGAATAGGTTAAACTTGCGGCTTTGGATTAAATAGCAAGGCTCTTCTTCTCGAATAAGGCAAGCGAAAATTTGTGTGTGCAATAATTTGGCAATAATCATTTTGAACCTAACTAAAAAAATATATTTCATTGTGTTTGTTTATTTAAATTATTGTAAACTTATCTAAAATATATTTTTTGGGATTAGGCTAAATTAAATTGCGCTTGTTTTAACAAAGTTAGGTACATTTTCTAAGGTTCTTTTGGTACAAAATTATTAATTTTTACATTAACATCAATGAAAAATATATCTTTAAACGTATAAGAGAAAATTATAGAAAGGACTTAATTTCAAACGAGTTCTTGCGAATTGACAAATGTTACCTATTCGGCACTATATATATATATATATATATATATATATATATATATATATATATATATAATATATATATATTATATAATTGTGAGTAATGATGGAATAAATGTGGGTGGAAGGATGTTAGACGGTGTGGGAGGAAAAAAAGAAGAGTCGAACAATGTACACAGAAAACGAAAACATCCGAGCATTGAACGGAGACAGTGAATAAATAGTTAATAGACAGTAGATAGTGAGGGAAACAAGGTAAAGATTAAATTGTGCAGTGAAGATCTTTGAAAATTGGCTGATAGTGTGCTCTTAGAGGGTAGTAGATAGACATAAAGGGATAAACGTAGATGGACTGTGGCTCTCAGCATCCAAGACTATTCAACTGCCTGCCAGGATGCATAAGAGGGATTACCAATAGACCCCTGAATGTCTTAAGAAGGTGCTGGACAGACACCTAAAGTCAGTACCTGATCAGCCGGGCTGTGGTTCGTGCGTCGGTTTGCGTGCGGCCTGGTTGATCAGGCCCTGATTCACCGCTAGGCCTGGTCACAGACCGGGACACGGGGGCGTTGACTCCTGGAATACCCTCCAGGTAGACTCCAGTGACCGCCTGATACCAGTCGGGTTCGAAAGTTGTCCTTAAATGACGCTGGCAAAACTTGAACATCACAGTGCTGACAGTGACAACATGGTTGGTGTTTCTGTCAACGTGGCTGTCAGTATTGACAATATTACCGTCATTTTTGGTAATAGAGCGTCACTGTTGACAACGTTGCTGGCATTGACATTACTGTTGGCAACATGGCTGGTACTGACGTTATTGTTGTCACTAATAACAGCATAACTGTTATTATTGACAGTACAGTTGTCATTGTTGACAACATAGCTGTCATTGTTGACAACATAGCTGTCATTGTTGACAACATAGCTGTCATTGTTGACAACATAGCTGTCATTGTTGACAACATAGCTGTCATTGTTGACAACATAGCTGTCATTGTTGACAACATAGCTGTCATTGTGACAACATAGCTGTCATTGTTGACAACATAGCTGTCATTGTTGACAACATAGCTGTCATTGTTGACAACATAGCTGTCATTGTTGACAACATAGCTGTCATTGTTGACAACATAGCTGTCATTGTTGACAACATAGCTGTCATTGTTGACAACATAGCTGTCATTGTTGACAACATAGCTGTCATTGTTGACAACATAGCTGTCATTGTTGACAACATAGCTGTCATAGTTGACAACATAGCTGTCATTATTGACAACATAGCTGTCATTATTGACAACATAGCTGTCATTATTGACAACATAGCTGTCATTGACATCATAGCTGTCATTGACAACATAGCTGTCATTGACAACATAGCTGTCATTGACACACATAGCTGTCATTGACAACATAGCTGTCATTGACAACATAGCTGTCATTGACAACATAGCTGTCATTTGACACATGTTGTCATTATGACAACATAGCTGTCATTATTGACAACATAGCTGTCATTATTGACAACATAGCTGTCATTGACAACATAGCTGTCATTGACAACATAGCTGTCATTGACAACATAGCTGTCATTGACAACATAGCTGTCATTGACAACATAGCTGTCATTGACAACATAGCTGTCATTGACAACATAGCTGTCATTGACAACATAGCTGTCATTGTTGACAACATAGCTGTCATTGTTGACAACATAGCTGTCATTGTTGACAACATAGCTGTCATTGTTGACAACATAGCTGTCATTGTTGACAACATAGCTGTCATTGTTGACAACATAGCTGTCATTGTTGACAACATAGCTGTCATTGTTGACAACATAGCTGTCATTGTTGACAATATAGCTGTCATTATTGACAACATAGCTGTCATTATTGACAACATAGCTGTCATTATTGACATAGCTGTCATTATTGTAAACATTGTTGCCAATGTTAATAACTTTGTTGCCATTAACAATTTGGCTGACATTAATAAGATTGATAAGAATAAGAAGACTGATAACAGTAACAAGGATGACAACATTAATAAATGGGCTGACGACATTAATAATAAGCCTGATAATAACATGGCTGGCAACACTGATAATAAGCCTGATAAAAGCAGGGCTGACATTAATAAGAGAGCTGACAACACTAACAAGCTTGAAAATAACAGGGCTGACAATATTAATAACAGGGCTGACAAATTTAATAACAGGGCTGATAATGAGGCTGACATTAATAACAGGGCTAACAACATTAACAGGGCTGAGATTAATTACAAGCCTGATAACAGGGCTAACAACATTAATAACAAGGCTGCCATTAATAACAGGGATGACAACACTAATAACAAGCCTGATACCTGATAATAGGGCTGACAGTAACAAGCCTGATAATAACAGGGATGACAACATTAATAACAGGGCTGACATTAATAACAGGGCTGACAACATTAATAACAGGGCTGACAACATTAATAACAGGGCTGACAACATTAATAACAGGGCTGACAACATTAATAACAGGGCTGACAACATTACAAACAGGGCTGACAAACATTTAATAACAGGGCTGCAACATTAATAACAGGGCTTGACAACTATTAATAACGTGGGCTGAAACAGTAGTGACCACAATCTAATGCGTCGTACCTGGAAGGTGTAAATAACTGAAAATATAATGCAAATGTACAGTCTGAATATGTATAAGGGAGGCCGTGTGTTGGGCTCTGTTGTCAGTTGGTGCAGGCTCTTGAGATAGTTGTCCTTTGTTGATTAAGCATAATCACCGTCATTAAGACTTTTTTCTGTTAGTAATCGGAGGTAAATATGACAGTAATACTAATGCTTTGCAATGTACAGTGAATCTATATATGTAACCGTGAGAGGGTGTGTCGGGCTAAGATGGGCTGGGGCATGGTCATCTTAATATGGCTGTTTCAGTGACTCTAGGTTATTTAAGCCATAATCAGCCCGTATTAATCACGTGTATTTATCCCCTTGTTTATACACTTCTGATATACCAGTTCAATGTTGAATTAACTTGTTACCGCTAGTGACATGAACCTACTCTTTCTATAATAACCATACTTCTGGTATATTACTATCGTGCATATTATATCACATCCGACATATCCCTTCATTATATCCACCACATATGTAATATATAACCTAACAGTCTTTTTAACCTCTTTTGTGTGTATATTATCCACCGTGTTTTATTACCACTCTGTTGTATATCACCAGTGCATTTGTAAATTAACCAATTGGTTAACCGCTGTGAATATTCACCTCTCTTTCTATATATTAGTACCATATTCGTGTAATATTAGCTATGTTGCATATTAATCACATCCGAATATCCCTTCCATTGTTTCCTGCGTCATCAGAATATACAGTACACTGAAAGGATCTCTCGACTTGTGTGTTTCGTGTCATGTGTCGTGTGTGTGGTGTGTGTTGTGTGTGTGTTGTCCACCTAGTGAATCACCTAGTTGAGGTTTGAAGGGTCGAGTCCCAAACTCCCGGCCCCGCCTTTTCCTGTTCGCTACTAGGTCACTCTCCCTAACCTGACTTTATCGTACCTCTGCTTAAAGCTTGTATGGATCTGCCTCCACTACATCGCTTCCCAAACTATTCCACTCCTGACTACTCTGTGGCTGAAGAAATACTTCCTAACATCCCTTTGATTCATCTGTGTCTTCAGCTTCCAACTGTGTCCCCGGTTGCTGTGTCCAGTCTCTGGAACATCCTGTCTTTGTCCACCTTGTCAATTCCTCTCAGTATTTTGTAAGTGTTATCATGCCCCCCCCTTTCTCCCTTCCCCCGTGTGTGGGTTGATTTCCCTTTCCCCTCCCCTCATAGGACTACCTCTTAACCGGGGAAATGTTTGTTGCAACCTTTGCATTTTTCCCTTTATTTCTTTAATGCTTGGCTAGGGGTTGGGTTCCAAAAAGGTGCCCATTCCCAAATTGGGCCAAAGTACCTTTTACAGGGTCCGAACGATTTTTATTAAGTGTCGGAATGCTGTTCTGGGGTTTTACGGGCGCCCATAGCTGCACAGTTATTGGTTGTTGCGCTTCAGGGATTGCGGGGTTATACCCCCCCAAGATCTTTTTCCCTTGAGTGATTTTTTGAAATCTCGGCCCCCCTAAAATGTACCCGCTGCGGTTTCTTTGCCTTCCCAATCCTCAGACTTTGCATTTGGGGGATTGAACCCCGGGACCCAGTTGCGGACCAGGTCTGACCCTTCCAGTCCCTTTGTATTTCTGCCTGGTCTTCGACGAATAAAAACCTTCTCATAACTTCCGCATCTGAAAACAGGACACCTGGGAGTTTTTTTCCTTCCGTCATTTTTTCCAAAAATCCCAAAACAGCATGGTCTGGGCTCCCCCCCTGTGGGACCCCCGCGGGTACAGATCCCCCTCTGACCCCCTCGCCACGTACCTTAAACCCGCTGCTGTTTCCCTGACAATATTCCCTGATCCATTGCGTCCCTTTGTTACCCCTGCTTGGTCCCCAGTTTTGCACTAACTCTTGTGGGTACGTTAAAACGCCTTTTGCAGCCCAAGAAAATGCAATCCCCCACCCCCCTCTCTCTGTTTACTGCTGCCCCCATGTATAAAACCCATAGGTTTGTGACACGGGATTTCCCTCTCAAAACCATTTTGGTGCTGGTGATGAGTCTTCCCTTTCAGTTTTCCACCATTTTTTCCCCTACAATCTTTCCATGATTTTGCTGCTATACATGTCGTGAAGGCCCGTATTTTTGTGTTGATGTCTGTCTCCTTTTTAAAGATTGGGACCACTTTTGCTGTCTTCCCATGCCTCAGGAAAATCTCCCTGTTTCGATAGATGTTTTGAATATTTTTTGTTAGGGACCAATGGGGGCCTCTGCCCCCTCTCTCAGGACCCAGGAAGATGTTTTTGGGCCCCATTGCCTTTGGGGTACAGCTCACTCAGAAGCCGTTCCTTCTTCCTGGGGTTGTGTGTACTGTGCCAGAAAAATGGTGGTGACCCCCCCTCTCCGTCTTTCGGCCCCTTTGCTCCTCGTGAACATTTTTGAACTCGTTGAGTTCCCACAACTTCACGGCATTTTGTTTTCTCCCTCCTTCCTTCCTTCCTTAGCCCTGATTCCGGGCCCTTGACGTTGTTTTTTTCCTGATGTGGCTGTATACGTTTGGGGTCAGATTTGGCTTTTGCTGTATGTCTTTTTTCATATTGATTGGGGCCCCCCTTCTTATTGTGAATATTCGTTTCTTGCTCTACGATGCTTCCTTATTCTCCTGGGCCTTTCCCTTCTTTTTCTTCTTTCCCTACACATTTGGTTTTTCCCCCTTGCATTTGGGGGTAAACCAGGGGTTTCCCCGGGTTTTTTTTTCATTTTCTTTCCCCTTGGGTAAAAACCCTTTTCTCCTAAGCCTCCCCCCCAATTTTTGCAACTATTCCATCATTCATTAACGGGTTTTCCCGCCAGTTCTCTGTCCCATAAACCCTCATTCAGGAAGTTCCTCATTCCGTGTAGCCCCTTTCCTTATTTTTGGTTTCATTTGTTTGTTCCCCTGCTTCCCCCCCCCACTTGTACCCTACTGTGTATTCGAAGCAAAAAAAACCCAAATGATCCTCCCCCCAAGGGGTCTTTCAATGTGATGCCCTAAATACTGCACTACTAAAGGTGAATCTAAGTCCATCTTGCTGGTTATCCTCTCCCCTCTTGAGTGTCCTTTAGTTTTGGTAAAAAAATTTTTCCAGTACCACTCCTCATCTTAGCCCCATGTATCTTGGCCCCCATTGGGCTCCAATTCCCCCATTCGTTTCCCCTTGGGTTAAAGTCGCCCATGATAGGAGCTTTGCCCTGCATGCATGAGCTCTTCGGGCCACTGCAGCCAGGTGTCAACCACGCTCTTTTGCCTCGTATCTTTCCCTTGGCCCCTCTTTCTGTGGTGGGTTATACATCCTGAAATTATCATTTGGGCCAAAAAGGTGAAGGTTCCCCGCTTGTAATCATTTCTTTGTGTCTCCTCTCCCAGCTATCAAAATTCCATTGTTTGATCAGAAAATGCCATCCTCCCCCCCCCCCTTTTCCTTCTGTTTTTTTCCGGGTTTTGGTATCCCCGGGAAAAAGGGGCATTGTTATAAATGTAAGCTTGGTTTCTGGATGCTATGATGTTGGGGTGTCTTTGACTCTTTTGTGCCCCTCCCCCATTGTTTGTTATTCCATCCGTTTTTTTACCCTCCCTTCGTTTTTCCCCCCTGTGGTTTGGGGGGGCCTGTGGGGGTGGGGGGAAACCCGTAGCCTACTGTGTTTCTATGGTTGGGGTTGGGTGGAAACTGTGGGTTGGGTTGTATTGGTGTTTTGGGGTGGTTAAGGTTGTGGGGTTCTGAGGAAGTTGTTGGTTGGGTTTCCCTTGCGTCTGTTTGCTCTATGACCTCGCGGGCCATCCTTTTTCCTTTCCCACTCCTTTCGCTTTTTTTTCCTCTCCCTCAGCTGCTGACCCCGTTTTGTTTCTGTCTCTTCTGAAACCTTCTTGTATCTTCCCAGCTTTTCAACCGTGGTTTTTTCCTGGAGATCCTGTTCCGCACTGTTTTGTTAGAACACTTTATCGGTTTGGTTTCTTCCCTCAAGTACCCCCCATTTCTGAAAATTTACAATTATCCCTGTTTTTCCCCCCTTTCCGTGATGATTTTTCAATTCCTTTTTTCTTCCGCCCTTTTTTCAGTGTGTGTCCCTTTTCCCCTCTTCCCCAAAACCCCGGATAATCACTGATTTTTGCCCCTTTTCCCCCTCCCATTTCCTCTCCCCCTGTGACTCTGGTTCCTTTTTGTATGTGGGCATTTTTCCCTTTATTTTTCCAGTGGGCCCTTGTACATGGTTTTTCCTCAGCATTCGACCTATCTCCCTCCCATCTGACCCCTCTGCTCTTCCCTTCCCCTCCTGGCCCTTCTTTGCAGGCTGTTGACCCCAGCATAATCAATTCCTTCCTTCCTGTTTTAGCCCCCAGTTCGTATGGTGTGTCTTTTTTGGTCATACCCCCGAGACTTGCTTCAGCCTGTGTACCCCAAAATTTTAGGCCTTTACCCCGGCCTGCAGTTTGATTGGCCCCCCAAAATTTTTCGCTCCCTCTCCAACCTCTTTTCCATTTCACAGGAGCCTTTTTCCCTTTTTTTTTAGAAACTCTCCTAATTTTCTCTCCCATTCTTGCTCTTTTCCCTTTTTCCCCGTTCCCCATCCTTCCCCCCTACCCGTACCCTTGATCTATCCCTGATTTTCCCGCGATCCCAACCATTTTTTTTTTTTTTTTTTTTGTAGGAGAGAAAGAGAAAAAGAAAAGGGGGAAAAAGTGAAGAGAGGGGGGAAAGAGAGAGAAGGGGGGCCTGAAGGGGGGGAAAAAAAAGGGTAAAAGGGAGAGAAAGTGAGAGAGATGGGAAAAAGGTAAGAGGGAGGGGGGAGTGACAAGGGAGAGGAGAGAAAAAAAAAAAGGAAGGAGAGAGGGGGGGAGAGGGAAAAAGAAGAGGAAAGGGAAAAAGAGAAAAAAGAGAAAGATGAGAGGAAGAGGGGAGAGGGGAAAAGATGGGGAGAGAGAAAGGGGGGGGGAGAGGAGAGAAGGAGAGAGGAAGAAGAGGAAGGAAGGGAGAGAGATGGGGGGGGAAAAGGAAGGGTTATAGGGTCACTTTTACAGGAAGGTGTGAAAACCTGTATATGTGTGTGTGTGTGTGTGTGTGTTTTGGGTGTGGGGGTTGTGGTGTGGGGGTGGGGCATATGTGGTGGGGATAGTGTTTGTGTTCAGAATTTAACAAATTATAAAAGATAAAAAAATTCTTTACTGGTGATGAAAAGGTAAGCACCCCTTAACGAACCTAGTAAGTGATATCCTTAAACTCACCCCAACCGGGAAACAGTACCCCTTTTTAACTTTAAAGTTATAATTTTGACTTCGGACTAATAATTTCAATCCTCTCCGCCACCTCCCTGATACACAATGATTTGTTTTTCAAACCAATCCCACAGTATTGTTGAAAGCAAAAGGGGTTTTAAATTTTTGTTTTAGGGTTTTTAAAACATTCGTTTCTGGGGGGGAACAAAGGGTACGCGCGCCCCAGTCATTAGTGTGTCGAAGGTTTTAAAGCCGGTTCCCAGCAGCTAATCCCTGCTTTGTGGCAGCTCCAATTGGCTATACTGTATAGTGTGGTTTTTATTTTCGGCCTGGTCTAAACCTGCTTTTCTAAAAAGAGAGGGTGGGGAAGTCCCCTTCACCCCTTTTTTCATTTTTTAAAAAAAACATAAATGGGTAGCTGAGACAGCTTAGTTGCATCTTTTGGGGGGAAATTTTCTGGGCCTCAAGAAATAAACAAAAGCTTACTTGGGGTTTCCCAGGGTTTTCGGGGTTAAAGAAAGACCATTATTCAGTTGTAACTTATTACGCTGGTCAGCTTTTAACTGCATGCCCGGTTGCGTGCCCTGGTTGCAGAGCCTCGTTGCAGTGCCCCGTTGCAGTCCCCCGTTTCAGTGCCTCGTTGCATTTCTAGTTGGGTTTTGGTGCAGTGCTGGGTTTAGTACCCGGTTGCAGTACCTGGGTTTCAGTACCGGTTGCAGATGGTTTTTCAGTACCCCGGTTCATACCTTTTCCCCCCGTTTAACAAAAGTTTCTGGGGAAGAGGGAGGTGGGTTGGGGGGCCTTAATGCAAAGGGGGCCTTGATCCAAGGATTTTTAAACTCTTGGATCAAATTTAATTGCCCCCCAACTCCAGTACTTTCCCCCACTAAAGTAAAGAATTTTTTTTATTTTTATGAATTGCATTATTCTATACTAGTATTCTTAATATTCTTTTAATGCAAGAAGTAACCGTACCTAATTAGCATACCAAAGGCAAGCGTGAGGATAGGGGGGCTAACGGGGTGGGCATTATAGGTGGGTTAAGTGGGTGCGAGGGGGGTTGGGGGCGGGTGTGGTGGGGTGATGGGTTGTAAGAATAATACACCACTTGAACTCTCGCTAAAAACTGTTTTCCTGTACCTAAAATATTTTAAATCTATCAGAGGGGAAAGGGTATCATATATATATAATATATAATAATATAATATATTTATATATAAAAATATATATATATTAATTCGTGCCGAATAGGCAGAATTTTTCGATCTTGGTTAAAAGCAACGCTCATCTTGCCATATAGGACAAGTGAAAATTTTTTGTATGCAATAATTTCCCCAAATATTCTGAACCCCAACGAAAAAATATATTTCCGTGTTTGTTTAGTATTAAATTATTGTAAAAAAACTAAAAATATTTAGTTGGTTAGGGAAAAAAAAATTGCGCTCATTTTAAAAAAGGTTAGTAAGTTTTCAAGATTTTTTGGGGCAAAATTAAATTTTTTCAGACATTAATGAAAAAAATATATCTTTAAACGTATAAGAGAAAATTTTAGAAAGGACTTAATTTTAAATGAGTTCTTGCTAATTGACCATTTTTTACATACTCGGCACGACATATATATATATATATATTTTATATATATATATATATTATATAATATTTTATATATATATATATATATATATAATATATATATATATATATTATTTAAAATTAAATATTTTCTAAAATTCTCTTATATGTTTGATATTTTTTTTTATGTCAATGTAAAAATAAATAATTTTGTAGGAAAAGTACTTTAGAAAACTTACTTAACCTTATTATAACAAAGCAATTTAATTTAGCCTAATTCAACTAAATATATTTTAGATAAGTTTACAATAATTTAATATAAACAAACACAATGAAATATATATTTTTTGTTAGGTTCAGAATGATTTTTGCTAAATTACTGCATACACAAATTTTCGTTTGCCTTATTCGGCAAGATGAGCGTTGCTATTTAAGCCAAAATCGCAAGTTTACCTATTCGGCACGACATGGGAATAAACAGGAAAACCTGAGCGTTTTCATAGGTTTGCTTGTGTGTGTGTGTAGGTGTATATCACAATAACATCTAAAATTTGTAACTAGTACATAAGCAAGTCCAAAAAAAAAAAAAGAAAAAACACAACAAAATAAACAAGAGAACACGAAAAAACATTCCTTGGGAATACCAGTGTTCCTGACCTCCTTCCCTCTGCTCTGTTATTACCGTCATTACACTGTAATCTTTATGTTATATGTCACTGCAACATAGTGACAACAGCTCCGCGCCTGAGAGGACGGAGGATCGAGCCTCCAAACACACCAACAGCTGAACCATCAACTTGGGTTTGACGATTCTTATGCAACTTTTACTAATACTGTTTAAAATAATAATAGTAATAATGATATTAGTAATTACTCTAAATAATAATAGTAAAATGTAACTAAAGGTCTATTATAAATATTTTTTTTAAGGGGAGAAGGTTGTCTTGATGCTGGTGAGAGGTTCTTGATCCGAGGAATTGAATCTACCTTCTCCTTCCCTAATGAAACCTTTTAATTCTCAATCTTCCCTCAAGGAAGGTTCCTTGACGCTGGTGAGGGGCTCTTGATCTAGGGAATTGGATATGTGCTCCGGTTCCCTGAATTGAGCCTAAATATCTTCCATCCCACCTCCTCATGCGCTGTATAATCCTACTGGTTTAGCTCTCCCTCATGATTATAATAATAATATCACCCAATCCCAGACTATATATATATATATATATATATATATATAATATGTATTTATTATATTTATAATATATATTATATATATTGTATATATTGTATGTATATATGTATATTATATGTATATAATATTTATAATATTATATATATATATTATATTATATATATATATATATATATATATATATATATATATATTATATAATAGAAAAGAATTTGAATGACAGAGTTCCAACATATTCTCAAAATATTAAATTGCTACTGTAATTCCTTCGAGTTACTTTTCCAATTACATTAAAAACTTGGGGTGTGCGTGTATGTGTAGATGGAGGCAGTCAGCTTTATCAAATCAAACATCCCGTGTCGGATATTCTCTTCAGAAATTACTTTGATCATTGAACTGTTCGTGTAACACATTAAATAATGTTTCAATGTGTTTTTTTTCTAATACAGTCACTTTCAGTGCTCTGTCATTCTGAACCAATCAGATTCATCATGATGATGATGATAATAATTATACTTGTTATTATTCAGGGCCTTTAATTATTAAATAATCAAATTGCAGTGCTATGATTCTCACCCGATCAGATTTTTTTTTTATACTTTTATAAAGTCTTTCAGATGAATGGTTCAGAGAACCGACGTGTTGATAAATTAGACACATGTGCAACTCGTGGGTATCTTTATTTATTAAGTCATAGTACAAACACTAGGTATAGCAATATTGACAAACTGATTAATAGACACATTAGCAGACGTTTCGCCCGCTGGGGGTTAGTCAACCCATTACATTCAGTGGATTAATAAAAGCGAGCGTATCTGATTTCTGATATTTGACAAGTGTTGCGCACTTGTCTTTATTTCAACACTCATCCAAGGAGTTTTATTTTTAACCACTCAGATACAAGGGGATTTACTTCTCATCCAGAGTAAAGAGGCTTTGATTTTCAACCAATCACATTTTCACATTTCCTTTTTATAGCTTCATACCAAATATAATCAGATTCAGTGTTCTTTAGTGTTCATCCAGTGAACTGCGGAACTTCAACTCTAGTTCAGTGAACTGACGAACTTTGTGTCCCTTCAGTTCAGCTACTGAACTTTACCATGTAGTAGTGTGCAAGAAGTTAGTGAGTCTGGATATTGAAGCCAGTTGTTATTTCAATTAATATAAAAGCATTATTGACGGGTAACAGACGACATAGTTTTGGTGGGGTGAAGTTTGGGTGAGAATTGGTGGTTTAGACACAACTAGCGTTCAGTGGTGAGTCGAGTGCTATTGTGTACGTTCACGAACACTTATGTTATATATGTCGTGCCAAATAGGTAAAACTTGTGATTTTGGCTTAAATAGGAACGCTCTTCTTGCCGAATAAGGCAAGCGAAAATTTGTGCATGCAATAATTTCGCAAAAATCATTCTGAACCTAACGAAAAAAATTAATTTCATTGTGTTTATTATTAAATTATTGTAAACTTATATCTGAAATATATTTAGTTTGATTAGGCTAAATTAAACTGCGCTTGTTATAATAAGGTTAGTTAAGTTTTCTAAGTTCCTTTTGGTACAAAATCATTACTTTTTACATTAGATAAAATAAAAAAAAGAGAATTTAAAGTATAAAGAAAATTTTAGAATGGACTTAATTTAAAAGTCTTGCTGGACTAATTTTAACATAAATTGCAGTAGGTAAAAATTTAATGTCAGAGGACTATATTGCAACCTCATAAATGGCCAAAACCGTCTGTGTCAACAATGAGGAAATAGGTAAACAAGTAGATTAAACAATTACTAAGAAAAATTATGAAAAATAATGAAATTAATGGTTACATAGAAAAATTAAAAAAAAAAAAAAAAACTTTTTGCACCCAAAAAAATTCTGTAGCAATGTTAAATGGTAAATTCTAAATTAATAAAGTTTATGAATAAAAGGAAGTTAATGTTCAGAATACAATTAAAAATTGAAAAAAAAAACGATGTTTAAAATATTAAAGAATATAGTTTAAATAAGAAAATTAAGTTTCAATTAACATAATTAGATATAATAAACCGTATATATAAGTCGGGAAGATAAAAGCATTTGATTAGCACACCTATGGCAGACGAATGTTTTGCTTAATTACTTTTCAGAGTCAACTGAAATGTATGAATTTCTCACATTCACGTCTCAATTCTGTAAAATGGGTTTTGTCTAGAAAATAATTAGTCAAATTAAAACGAAAAGATTCAACTTTTTATTTAATCAAGATAAAATTACATTACACTTTGTTCTCTACATTATTGTAAACTATATAGTTTATATACGTTAAGATTACAATTTATGCTGCACACAATTAAGGTTTCTTTTTAATTTACTAGGCAACACTTATACATTAGACTGTGATTCTCACAGTATCTACATGTCGGAAATAAGTTATGAACCATTAGAGAACCATTAGATGACTTAATTATTACTAGACTACCATCTACCATCTCACTACTGACAGCTCTCACTCTAGCCATCTCTTATACATACACTCTCACTAAACACTTCTGCACACAACAATATACTGTACTATAACACAATCTACTATACACTCTAACTACATCTCACTACACCATTCGATACTACACTTCACAATTACAAAATTACACACCAATACGTCACTATACACTTTCATACTACCACTTCACTACTACCACTCAAAATACACTCTCAACTACCATCTCACTATACACTACTCACTAACCACTCTCACTATACCACCTCATACACCACTCCACACTTACCACTTCCTACTACATCACATCTAACTCTCACTACTACCACTCTCACTAACCATCTACTACTAACACTTACACTACTACCACTTTCACTACTACCACTTCACACTACCACTCCACTACTCCACTCCTACTCCACTCTCACTACTACACTTCACACTACCTCTCACTACACCACTCTACTACTACCACTCTCACTCTACCACTCTCACTCTACCACTCTCACTACTACCACTCTCATACCCACTTCTCAACTACCACTCCACTACTACACTCTCACTACTACCACTCTCATACTACCACTCTCACTACTACCATCTCACTACTACCACTCTCACTACTACCACTCTCACTACTACCACTCTCACACTACCACTCTCACACTACCACTCTCACTACTACCACTCTCACTACTACCACTCTCACTACTACCACTCTCACTACTACACACCTCACTACTACCACTCTCACTACTACCACTCCTCTACTATACCTACCACTCTCACTACTACTCACTCTCACTACTACCACTCTCACACTACCACTCTCACCACTACTCACTCTCACTACACCACTCTCACACTACCACTCTCACTACTACCACTCTCACTACTACCACTCTCACTACTACCACTCTCACTACTACCACTCTCACTACTACCACTCTCACTACTACCACTCTCACTACTACCACTCTCACCACTACCACTCTCACTACTACCACTCTCACTACTACCACTCTCACCACTACCACTCTCACTACTCACTCTCAACCCACTCTCACTACACTCTCACTACTACCACTCTCACTACTACCACTCTCACTACTACCACTCTCACACACTACTCCACTCTCACTACTATCCACTCTCACTACTACCACTCTCACTACTACACTCATCTACACTCACTACCACTCTCACCACTACCACTCTCACTACTACCACTCTCACTACTACCACTAACACTCACTACTACCACTCTCACTACTACCACTCTCACTACTACCACTCTCACTACTACCACTCTCACCACCTACTACCACTCTCACTACTACCACTCTCACTACTACCACTCTCACTACTACCACTCTCACTACTACCACTCTCACTACTACCACTCTCACTACTACCACTCTCACTACTACCACTCTCACTACTACCACTCTCACACTACTACCACTCTCACTACTACACTCTCACTACTACCACTCTCACCCCCCAAAACCTACTACCACTCTCACTACTACCACTCTCACTACTACCACTCTCACTACTACACACTCTCACTACTACCACTCTCACTCTACCACTCTCACTACTACCACTCTCACTAACACTTCATACTACACTCTCACTACTACCACTCTCACTACTACACTCTCACTACTACCACTCTCACTACTACCACTCTCACTACTACCACTCTCACTACTACCCCACTCTCACTACTACCACTCTCACTACTACCACTCTCACTAACCACTTACCACTCTCACTACTACCACTCTCACTACTACACTCTCACTACTACCACTCTCACTACTACCACTCTCACTACTACCACTCTCACTACTACCACTCTCACTACTACCACTCTCACTACTACCACTCTCACTACATATCCACTCTCACTACTACCACTCTCACTACTACCACTCTCACTACTACCACTCTCACTACTACCACTCTCACTACTACCACTCTCACTACTACCACATCTCACTACTACCACTCTCACATCATCTCAACTACACTCTCACTACTACCACTCTCACTACTACCACTCTCACTACTACCACTCTCACTACTACCACTCTCACTACTACCACTCTCACTACTACCACTCTCACTACTACTCACTCTCACACTACCACTCCACTATACCACTTCACTACTACCACTTCTACTACTACCACTCTCAACTACTCTCCTACTACATCTCACTACTACCACTCTCACTACTACCACTCTCACTACTACCACTCTCACTACTACCACTCTCACACTACCACTCTCACTACTACCACTCTCACTACTACCACTCTCACTACTACCACTCTCCACCACTACCACTCTCACTACTACACTCTCACTCCTCTCACTACCCTCTACACTACCACCTCACTACTACCACTCTCACTACTACCACTCTCACCTACCACTCTCACTACTACACTCTCACTACTACCACTCTCACCTCTACCACTCTCACTACTACCACTCTACTTCACTACTACCACTCTCACTGCTACCACTCTCACTACTACCCACTCTCACCACTACCACTCTCACCGACTACCACTCACTCACCTACCACTCTCACCCACTACCACTCTCACTACGCTACCACTCTCACTCTACACCACTCTCACCACTACCACTCTCACTACTACCACTCTCACTACTACCACTCTCACTACTACCACTCTCACTACTACCACTCTCACTACTACCACTCTCACACCACTCCACTCCACTCTCACTACTACTCACTCTCACCGCTACCACTCTCACCGCTACCACTCTCACCGCTACCACTCTCACCGCTACCACTCTCACCGCTACCACTCTCACCGCTACCACTCTCACCGCTACCACTATTACCGCTACCACTATCACCGCTACCACTCACACCACTACCACTGGAGTTGTTAGTGGTAGCAGAAAGTAACCCGAGAGTGAACCAGGTAGACTGAATAATAAGAGCTCTGAGAACAATGTAACTGGTGAAATATTTGATAAGGAAAATGTTATGGGTTATTTTGAAGGTGGACATTGTAACTAGTTTCATTAAGTTTCTAAATATTTAAGGATTAATACATATAAAGTTCGAGGTAAAAAAAATTACTGTTTCAATGACTCGTGGAATCCTGATCTTCTCCGCTCTTAAGTAATGCACGAGCCGGATATAGGAAACGAGCGACAAAGCTTTTATAAAAGCCGGAAATAAGGGGAGCAATACAGAAGTGATTTTGGTGGCCACATAGATGCAAGATCTGTAGCTGGTCCTGAGAGAGGAGAATAAATGGGATAGACAAGAGTAAAACTCAAAAGTACTGAAAGTACTCAAATCAATAGTTAATAATTTGCATCTCCTTATCCCAGTAACATTGCTTCATTTCTTCATAGCGATATTTTGCATTACATGCAGTGTAGTAATTAAGTTAAATTTATCTTAGAAAATAGACTTATCATCAATTGTAAACTCTCTTAATACTTCAATGATCCAGTAAATGGTGAAAATACTCATTTTTTTTTTTTTACACCTCTTGACTGACACTCAAGTTTCCGTTCGATCTTAATATTAAGATTATTATTATTATTATTATTATTATTATTATTATTATTATTATTATTATTATTACATATAAGTGGAGGCGTTGTTGGTTCAGCAATTTGTTGATAGTGGTAAACCAGTGTGGCCATTACCACGGTCTGAGTGAAACTAATTATTGAGCTTATTATGTTAATTGTAATTAAGTTACCAGTGGATTTAGGGTGATACCTAAGATCCATTGTGACAATTTCTGGTTGAAAGTGGAAAGTGAGGGTTAGGTGGGGAACTGTGATTGAGAATGAGAGCTGTGGCTGAGAGTGGGGTGGGAACTGTTGCTGGGAATGGGGTGGGGGACTGTGGCTGAAAGTGGGGTGGAGAGAGATTTCGATGGAAGTGTTGTGGGGAGATGTGTATGGAAGTGGGTCGGGGGCTGAGTAAATTTAGTTAGTAGCTAGTAGGAGGAGAAACTACGGTTTTTCATGGTGTTCTTTGACAGTGTTGTCGTTGATAAGTTTATTACTAACACTATTTTTATTGTAGTGAGGGGTGTGGGGTTGATAGTGAGGGGTGTGGGGGTGGTAGTGAGGGGTGTGGGGGTGGTAGTGAGGGGTGTGGGGTTGATAGTGAGGGGTGTGGGGGTGGTAGTGAGGGGTGTGGGGGTGGTAGTGAGGGGTGTGGAGTTGATAGTGAGGGGTGTGGGGGTGGTAGCGAGGGGTGTAGGGGTGGTAGCGAGGGGTGTGGGGGTGGTAGTGAAGGGTGTAGGGGTGGCAGTGAGGTGTGTGGGGTTTTTAGTGAGGTGTGTGGGGGTGGTAGTGAGGGGTGTAGGGGTGGTAGTGAGGGGTGTGGGGTTTTTAGTGAGGTGTGTGGGGGTGGTAGTGAGGGGTGTAGGGGTGGTAGTGAGGGGTGTGGGGTTGATAGTGAGGGGTGTGGGGGTGGTAGCGAGGGGTGTGGGGGTGGTAGCGAAGGGTGTAGGGTGGCAGTGAGGTGTGTGGGGTTTTTAGTGAGGTGTGTGGGGGTGGTAGCGAGGGGTGTAGGGGTGGTAGTGAGGGGTGTGGGGTTTTTAGTGAGGTGTGTGGGGGTGGTACTGAGGGGTGTAGGGGTGGTAGTGAGTGGTGTGGGGGTGGTAGTGAGTGGTGTGGGGGTGGTAGTGAGTGGTGTGGGGGTGGTAGTGAGGGGTGTGGGGGTGGTAGTGAGGGGTGTGGGGTGGTAGTGAGGGGTGCGGGGGTGGTAGTGAGGGGTGTGGGGGTGGTAGTGAGGGGTGTAGGGGTGGTAGTGAGGGGTGTGGGGGTGGTAGTGAGGGGTGTGGGGTGGTAGAGAGGGGTGTGGGGTTTAGTAGTGAGGGGTGTAGGGGTGGCAGTGAGGTGTGTGGGGTTTTAGTGAGGGGTGTAGAGGTGGTAGTGAGGTTTGTGGGGGTGGTAGTGAGGTTTGTGGGGGTGGTAGTGAGGGGTGTGGGGGTGGTAGTGAGTGGTGTGGGGGTGGTAGTGAATGGTGTGGGGGTGGTAGTGAGTGGTGTGGGGGTGGTAGAGAGGGGTGTGGGGTCTACTGATAAGCTACTACCAGAGAACTGTATCCCAACTCGTTACAGCGGTAATGACCTGTTATACAACATAATATGATGTAATAGAGTATAATGTAACATAGTGTAATATATAAATTTAATATATAATTAATAGTATAATCTAACACGTAAAATTGAAATTTTTGAATGAAATTGTCAATATCAATAGGAAAGCGCTAAAACAGTAGGGTTCATACAGTTCATACAGTGAGTCACTCAGGTTCGATGTTTAACATTCTTAGTACAGCGTCAACAGAATGTTCCCAAATTTAGGACGTTTTAACGAAATCAATTACAAAATTATTAAAGGAGTGATTATACATATGGTAACAGTATTGACATTTGGTCAGGTATACACAAGTTGATTGGTTAATGGGGTTTGAAGCCTAGCGACTGGACGAGGGTTATTTAGGCTGCGCGTCACATGTTCACCACCGGTTAAGAATACTTTATGACTCACGAAATCGTAATGACATGGTTGCAAACAAACCATACCACGGGTGGGGATAGAACCCGCGATCAGAGAATAATAAAACTCCTGACTCTCTGATCGCGGGTTCTACTCCCACCCGTGGTATGGCGAGAATACTTCGCCATACCACGGTTCAGTCGTCATTATCTTCTCGTCAGAGGCACATGTTTTTTTTTCGGTTTATAAGGGCTTCGGCGGCTTGCACCGTATGAGCCCTGCTTCCAGAATGCTAGGGACTATATCGTCCAAAATTGTCCAAATCTGGAAGGGTAATGTAGAGTAAACAAGTTTCTTCCAAAAGAGAAATGGAAACACTATGTTCCCAGTTAGGCCATTTGAAAATCCCCTGGCCTGAATTAAGGCAGAGCCAGATACCCCACACCTTTCCCGTCAACAAAAGCCAGGCTTTACCCGAGACAAGCTCCGTATGATCCCACTGGGCTTGGGTGTCACTAGAACATTAGGAAGCTGGTTCTTAAGCAACTGATGTAACGACAGAGATCACTGAATCAGCACGAGTAGCTTCACTTCCCAACTCAGTCTTCGGGAGGAGGATCATTTGTGTAACCAGCCAGTATCCTAAAGAATAACTAGCCGAATCCATGAAAATTGAGTGCCCAGTAGAACATCTGTGGAGTTTGGCCTCCCAAGTTTGCCTCTTGGCCAAGAGTCGAAGCATCGATCGCAAACCAGACTACATGAATATTTAAATCCGATTCATTCAACATGCAGATTTTGGGTGGCTGGTGTATTGGAGGTGTGATTGATCAAGGCCTCAACAATACACGCAGGGAGTTGGAAGAATTTCATGGCGTACCAGTGCCTGGCACTGAGGAAACTCCAGGCCAAGCTGCATAAAAAAACAGTCATGTCGGTGTGCCACCTCAATGCCTCACACAGCGCTCCTCCTGACTGCTACATAATATAATTTTAAAATATCGAGTGTCTATTGCAACAATGAATTTGCATTGTATGCAGTCTTAGAAATATAATGTAATCTAATTTACACTGCCACGAATTATTTTCTCTACAATTTTTTTTGCCCCTCTCTGAGGCAATAAAGTTCCCTTATTAAAGACAAAAATGTATTCCCTTTGTGTATGGAACGAGTAATTCTGAGAGTTAGTAATTCCCAAGTAATAGTAACTCCATCTTTGTTGAAATGAAGCCTTTGAAGCTCCCTTAGTTGATGAACCTTGAAGGGTTCATCAACTGCTTGACAACATCCTCACTGCCCTACTGAAATCTCCCAGCTCAGACTGACAGATTTCAACACTTTGTAATAAATCATGTGATCGAATATGACAGGGAAACACAGCTAGCTTTTTCTCCCACTAAATAATTATCATATGATAGAGTAACAACACATTGCTGACATATCCAAGTTTATTATATAAAATTTATATATAATATATATATATAATATATAATATATAATAAAAATATATTAAAATTATATATATATATATATATATATATATAGGTAGTAGGTTGGTAAGGTAGTAGGTTTTGTAGACAGAAAACCACCCAGGGAAGTACTACCGTCCTGCCAGATGACTGTGAAACAAAAACCTGTTAATTGTTTTGCATGATGGTAGGATTGCTGGTTTCTTTTTCTGTCTCAAAAAACACGCTAAGATAACGGGGATATCTTGCTACTCCTACTAACACTTTGGTCACCCCTTCACAGACACGCACATGCATATATATTTTATACATACATCTAGGTTTTTTCCTTTTTCAAAAATAGCTCTTGTTCTTTTTTTTTCTTCTATTGTCCATGGGGAAGTGGAAAAGAATCTTTCCTCCGTAAGCCATGCGTGTCGTATGAGGCGACTAAAATGCCGGGAGCAATGGGCTAGTAACCCCTTCTCCTGTATACAATTACTAAAAAAGAGAAGAAAAAAAAATTTTAAAAAAAAAACTGGGTTGCTTAAATGTGCGTGGATGTAGTGCGGATGACAAGAAACAGATGATTGCTGATTTTTATAAATGAAAAGGTTGGATGTTCTGGCCCTAAGAAGGCGAAACAAGCGAAGGGGGGTAGGAGATTTTCAGTGGGGGAAAATAAATGGGATTAAATCTGGAGTATCTGAGAGAGTTAGAGCAAAGGAAGGGGTAGCAGTAATGTTAAATGATCAGTTATGGAAGGAGAAAAGAGAATATGAATGTGTAAATTCAAGAATTATGTGGATTAAAGAAAAGGGTTTTGGATGCAGAAGTGGGTCATAATAACCCGTGTATGCACCTGGAGAAGAGAGGAATGCAGAGGAGAGAGAGAGATTTTGGGAGATGTTAAGGGGAATGTATAGGAGCCTTTGAACCAAGTGAGAGAGTAATTGTGGTAGGGACTTGAATGCTAAAGTAGGAGAAACTTTTAGAGAGGGTGTGGTAGGTAAGTTTGGGGTGCCAGGTGTAAATGATAACGGGAGCCCTTTGATTGAACTTTGTATAAAAAGGGGTTTAGTTATAGGTAATACATTTTTTTAAGAAAAAGAGGATAAATAAGTATACAAGATATGATGTAGGGCGAAATGACAGTAGTTTGTTGGATTATTTTATTGGTAGATAAAAGACTGTTGAGTGACTTCAGGATGTACATGTTTAATAGAGGGGCCACAGAATATCAGATCACTTTCTATTTGGGTAGCTCACTGAGAGTAAAAGGTAGATGGGATACAAGGAAAAATAGAAGAAATCAGGGAAGAGAGAGGTGAAGGTTTATAAACTAAAAGAGGAGGCAGTTAGGGTAAGATATAAACAGCTATTGGAGGATAGAGGGGCAAAATGAGAGCATAGGCAAGGGGGGTGAAGAGGTATGGGGTAGGTTTTAAAAAAATGTAGTGTTAGAGTGTTCAGCAGAAGTTTGGGTTACAGGAAAGTGGGTGCAGGAGGGAAGAGGAGCGTTTGGTGGAATGATGATTTTAAAGAGAGTAGTAAGGGAGAAAAAGTTAGCATATGAGAAGTTTTTCCCAAAGTAGAAGTGATGCAAGGAGGGAAGAGGTATATGGAGAAAAAGAGAGAGGTTAAGAGAGTGGTGAAGCAATGTAAAAAGAGAGCAAAATGAGAAGGGTGAGATGTTATCAACAAATTTTGTTGAAAATAAGAAAAAGTTTTGGAGTGAGATTAACAAGTTAAGAAAAACCTAAGAACAAATGGATTTGTCAGTTAAAAATAGAGAGGAGAAGTTATTAAATGGAGAGTTAGAGGTATTGGGAAGATGGAAGGAATATTTTGAGGAATTGTTTAAATGTTGATGAAGATAGGGAAGCTGTGATTCGTGTATAGGGCAAGGAGGAATAACATTTGTAGGGGTGGGGGAAGAGCCAGTTGTGAGTGTGGGGGAAGGGTTTGTGAGGCATAGGTAAATGAAAGGGGTAAGCAGCGGGATTGATGGGATAAAGATGAATGTTAAAGCAGTGGGGATAAAAGTTTGGAAATGGTTGGTGCAATTGTTTAATAATGTATGGGAAAGGGTAAGTACCCAGGGATTGCAGAGAGGCATTTCATAGTTCCTTTGTTTAAAGGGCAAAGGGGATAAAAGAAGTGCAAAAATTATAGGGGATAAGTCTGTGATGACCTGGTAAAGGGGTATGGTAGATTATAATGGGAAAAAATTTAAAAGAACGGAGAATAGGATAGCAGATGAACAAGGAGGCTTTAGAAAGGTAGGGGGTGTTGTGGACCAGTGTTTACAGTGAAACATATAATGAACAGATTTAATAAGGCTAAAGAGGTCTTTGTGGCATTTATGGATTTGAAAAGGCGTATGACAGGGTGGATAGGGGGCAATGTGGCAGATGTTGCAAGTGTATGGGTAAAGGGGGTAGGTTTCGAAGCGTGAAGAGTTTTTAACAGGATAGTGAGGCTCAAGTTAGAGTATGTAGGAAAGAGGGAAATTTTTTCCCATAAAAGTAGCCTTGAAAGGATGTGTGATGTCACCGTGGTTGTTAATATATTTATAGATGGGGTTTTTAAGAGAAGTAAATGCGAGGGTCCCGGCAAGGCCGTGGAGTTAAAGATAAAGAACACACACAAAATGGGAGTTGTCACAGCGCTCTTTGGCTGATACACTGTGCTCTTGGAGATTAAAGAAAGTTGCAGAGATTGGTGGATGAATTTGGTAGGGTGTGAAAGGGAAAAAAATTAAAGGTAATACAGGAAAGAGTAGGTATGAGGATAACAAAAAGATTAGGTGATGAAAGATTGAATATCAGATTGGAGGGAGAGAGTATGGAGGAGGTGAACGTTTCAGGGTATTTGGGATGGAAGTGTCAGCGGATGGGTTATGAAGATGATGAACAAAGAAGATGGGGGGAAAAAGAGTGAGTTTGGGGCACTTAGGGTCTGTGGAACAAAGAACTTTGTCCTTGGAGGCAAGAGGGGGGAAAGTGAGAGTATGTTTTACCAACGCTCTTATATGGGTTTTGAAGCGTGGGATGAATGTTGCAGCGAAAGGGGAAGCTGGAGGCAGTGGAATGTCATGTCGAGGGCAATGTTGTGGTGTGAATATAATGCGAGAATCGTAGTTTGGAAGTTAGGTGGAGGTGCGGGATTACCAAAACTGTTGTCCAGAGGCTGAGGAAGGGTTGTTGAGTGGTTCGGACATGTGAGGAATGGAGCGAACAGATACTTCAAGAGTGTATCAGTCTGTAGTGGAAGGAGGCGGGGTAGGGGTCGGCCTAGAAGGTTTGGAGGGAGGGGTTTAAAAGGGGGTTTTTTGTGCGAGGGGCTTGGGCTTCCAGCAGGCATGCTTGAGCGTGTTTTTGGAGTGAATGGGGGACAAATGGTTTTAATACTTGACGTGCTGTTGAGTGTGAAGAAATAACATTTATGAAGGGATTCAGGAAAAACCCCAGGGGACTTAAATCCTGGAGAGGAAGTACAGTGCCTGCACTCTGAAGGAGGGTGTTAATGTTGCGTTTAAAAACTGTAGTTTAAGCACCTTCTGGCAAGACGTGATTGAAATGAATGATGGTGAAGTTTTTCTTTTTCGGGCCACCCTTCCATTTGGTGGAATTTGGCCGTGTGATAAAAAAAAAAAAAAAAAAATTATAATATATATAAAAATATTATATATATATATATATATATATAAAATATATATGCAAAACGACCACTGTGAAGGAATAGAAAATTCCCAGCGCTTTCGTGACTTATCAGTCCCGAAGTATAATGCATTTTTTTTTTTTAAATTGCTTTATTTTAAAGGTTTAATATGTTCTTTATTTGGTTTTTCGTAACCTAAGCGAGCAAATATAACTTTATCTAATTAATTAAGATTTGAGAAATTTGAATTTGAAAACTGATTTGGAGAGCTTTTTTTGTGTCTTTGCTTCACATAAAACAGAGGTATTCTGTGAATACTCCTGACGTGGTTTATTCATATGATACCCTCTCAGTGGTGGTCAACAATTTCGTTTATTAGTACCCCGAAAAAAGTGAACGAGACTGTTCGGGCAGTTTCGGGCTGCCAGAAAGTAAAGAGATAGTGAACCCGTTCGGACATGTTTATTGATGCTGTGATAAGTTCCTAAATGAGGGGTTATTTGTAATTGTTTCAGCCACGATATTGTGAATTTTGTTCTTCAGTGGCAGTCACTCTGCAGACTATTTATTTGCTTTGTTTTTGTTATATGCAGTTTGCTCTGTTGTCTAATGTGGTGAAGCAGGGTTTGTGTAGTACTTTTGTTGAAGTTTTCTGTATTTTTTCATTGGAACTGAAAACGGTAGGGTGAAAAAATGGGGGGGGTGATGGATGACTGTCCGTGGTTGTAATAGATGTATATATAATGGTCGTCGTAAGCTCCTCTCTTGTGTATGAATGTATATGTTCGTGGTGATAATGGTTATGTTAATGATGGTAATGGTTGTGATATGTAGGGGTGATAGAGGCGAAATATGTGGGTGGAGTGGATAGATGTGGTGGTAGAAGCGGTTGAGAGTTTGGGAACTGAGAGGATGGTAAATAGTACATAGTGGGTGAGTTAGGGGGATGATTCATTGCTAGAAGGGATGAGTTATGGGCTGACACGGCTAGGAGACATGAGCTGCGGGGTGACACATAGCCAGGAGTGATAAGGGTTGACACATAGCTAGCAAGGATAAGTAAGAATGAAACACATAGCAGGAATGGATCAGTTAAAGGTGACATCATACACTGTTAAGCTCTCCTCCCCAAGTCTCTCTCTCTCTCCCCTCCCTCCTCCCCTCTCTCCATCTCCCACACACATTCATATTCCTAAATACTGTCTTGCAGTCGGAAGCCGTCGTAACACAAACATTTTTAAAGCTTCCTTTGCTTAACGTCACTTTTTAAAGTCTTCCTAATTTTCCTAGAAACTTAAGAGATACGATAAGATTTTCGGATTTTTAACTCTGGAGGGTTAACCACCCAGGATAGCCCAAGAAATTCAGTGCGTCATCGAGGACTGTCTATCGTATTTCTATTGTGGTCCTCAATCTTGTCCCCCAGGATGCGACCCACACCACGTCGAAATGTTACCACCCCGCTGGGAATCGAACCCGTGCCCTCCGTGTGTGAAGCGAAGCTTTAGCCACCAAAGCCACCGGGACCCGGATAAAGTTAATTTAGGTTAGGTAAAAAGTTTATTTGTGGTTTAATTTAAGTTACAGATGCTTATAAAAACGTATTTTAATCAGAAATAAGACGCAGGTTTAACACTGCTTGACGAAACTTCTCCTTTCTCTGAAACATTTCGCCATGCAGTTGATGTTTTAGTCTAATGCAGATAATAAAATACTGGGGACTGGAAGAACAGGAAAAGTAATTTTAAGTGATCAGTTTCTCAGATCTGATACATGGTGATCAGTCCCTCAGCCTTGATAGTTGGTATTCAGTTCCTCAGCGTTGATAGTTGGTATTCAGTTCCTCAGCCTTGATAGTTGGTATTCAGCCCCTCAGTGTTGATAGTTGGTATTCAGTTCCTCAGCGTTGATAGTTGGTATTCAGTTCCTCAGCGTTGATAGTTGGTATTGAGTCAATCAGCCTTGATAGTTGGTATTCAGTCCCCCCAACCTCATCGATACAGATGAGGAAGAAGTCAATTAGTCATATGAAGGCTGTTGCAACTAAGGCAACATAGAGAACAAGGCGAGCTGGTGTCTCAAGTCTGGTGATAGAACCTGACACCACACAACTACCATTACCAGACGTACCCTTCCGAGGGAGGTGCCTGGAGGCTAGTGAAAGACTGTTGATCCAAGGAATTAAAGCTGTCCTTCCTTTTCCTCGCATCAAACCTCACTGCCTCGCTTCCCTTCCATTTCCAAAGCACTGTATGACACTGCTTTAGTGCTTCTCTTTGAATATAATAGAATAATTAAAGTGTAATGAACGTTTTTCAGTAATAACCCATATGGAGACAAACCAGGAGGTTGATTGATGTATATTTCAACGCCTTTCTGGGATCCTCTTCAGCTGAAGGGGATCCCAGAAGGGGGTCGAAGTATACAGATCATTCAGCCTTCTGAGTTTCTGTCTCCATGTAGGTTATTATTGAGCATAATAATAGACGGATAATGACGATATTCCAACAAATATCTGTACGGATTGACACATATTTACAAGAATTTCAAAAACGCATTCGGAAGAGATTTTCAGGAAAATTTGTTGCTGATGCTTCGAAATATAAGAAGAATATTAATCCGCTACAATGACTGAGCCGGATATTTAAATTGTTATATTAGTGGTAAAGTGTTAAATCAGTAGGGGCTGTACGGAGCCTGGGAAAGAGAAGATAATCAGGATTGTGAAGGGTTTGGACCTCCATCTGGCATGTACACCTAGGTCAGAATTGCACATGTACACATGGGTTAGGGCAACAAACGCGCGCGCCACACACACACACACCAACACACACCACAGGTGCAGCAAGTGAAGCACATCAGGAATTCAAGCTAGCCTACACTCCACAACCTACACT
>NC_069436.1:11220669-11243169 GCF_026875155.1 Cherax quadricarinatus
AGATTTTGGGAGATGTTAAGTGAATGTATAGGAACCTTTGAACCAAGTGAGAGAGTAATTGTGGGAGGGGATCTGAATGCTAAAGTAGGAGAAACTTTTAGAGAGGGTGTGGTAGGTAAGTTTGGGGTGCCAGGTGTAAATGATAATGGGAGCCCTTTGATTGAACTTTATATAGAAAGGGGTTTAGTTATAGGTAATACATATTTTAGGAAAAAGAGGATAAATAAGTATACAAGATATGATGTAGAGCGAAATGACAGTTTGTTGGATTATGTATTGGTAGATAAAAGACTGTTGAGTAGACTTCAGGATGTACATGTTTATAGAGGGGCCACAGATATGTCAGATCACTTTCTAGTTGTAGCTACACTGAGAGTAAAAGGTAGATGGGATACAAGGAGAATAGAAGCATCAGGGAAGAGAGAGGTGAAGGTTTATAAACTAAAAGAGGAGGCAGTTAGGGTAAGATATAAACAACTATTGGAGGATAGATGGGCTAATGAGAGCATAGGCAATGGGGTCGAAGAGGTATGGGGTAGGTTTAAAAATGTAGTGTTAGAGTGTTCAGCAGAAGTTTGTGGTTACAGGAAAGTGGGTGCGGGAGGGAAGAGGAGCGATTCGTGGAATGATGACGTAAAGAGAGTAGTAAGGGAGAAAAAGTTAGCATATGAGAAAAGTTTTTACAAAATAGAAGTGATGCAAGGAGGAAAGAGTATATGGAGAAAAAGAGAGAGGTTAAGGGAGTGGTGAAGCAATGTAAAAAGAGAGCAAATGAGAGAGTGGGTGAGATGTTATCAACAAGTTTTGTTGAAAATAAGAAAAAGTTTTGGAGTGAGATTAACAAGTTAAGGAAGCCTAGAGAGCAAATGGATTTGTCAGTTAAAAATGGGAGAGGAGAGTTATTAAATGGAGAGTTAGAGGTATTGGGAAGATGGAGGGAGTATTTTGAGGAACTGTTAAATGCTGATGAAGATAGGGAAGCTGTGATTTCGTGTATAGGGCAAGGAGGAATAACATCTTGTAGGAGTGAGGAAGAGCCAGTTGTGAGTGTGGGGAAGCTCGTGAGGCAGTAGGTAAAATGAAAGGGGGTAAGGCAGCCGGGATTGATGGTATAAAAGATAGAAATAGTTAAAAGCAGGTGGGATATAGTTTTGGAGGGGGTTGGTGCAATTATTTAATAAAGTATGGAGATGGTAAAAGGGACCTAGGGATTGGAACAGAGCATGCATAGTTCCTTTGTATAAAGGCAAAGGGGACAAAAGAGAGTGCAAAAATTGTAGGGGGATAAGTCTGTTGAGTATACCTGTTTAAAATGTATGGTAGAGTTATTATTGAAAGAATTAAGAGTAAGACGGAGAATAGGATAGCAGATGAACAAGGAGGCTTTAGGAAAGGTTTAGGGGGTGTGTGGACCAGGTGTTTACAGTGAAAAATATAAGTGAACAGTATTTAGATAAGGCTAAAGAGGTCTTTGTGGCAGGGTGGATAGGGGGGCAATGTTGCAGGTGTATGGTATAGGAGGTAGGTTACTGAAAGCAGTGAAGAGTTTTTACGAGGATAGTGAGGCTCAAGTTAGAGTATGTAGGAAAGAGGGAAATTATTTCCCAGTAAAAGTAGGCCTTAGACAAAGATGTGTGATGTCACCGTGGTTGCTTAATATATTTATAGATGGGGTTGTAAGAGAAGTAAATGCGAGGGTCTTGGCAAGAGGCGTGGAGTTAAAAGATAAAGAATCACACATAAAGTGGGAGTTGTCACAGTTGCTCTTTGCTGATGACACTGTGCTCTTGGGAGATTCTGAAGAGAAGTTGCAGAGGTTGGTTGATGAATTTGGTAGGGTATGCAAAAAAAGAAAATTAAAAGTGAATACAGGAAAGAGTAAGGTTATGAGGATAACAAAAAGATTAGGTGATGAAAGATTGGATATCAGATTGGAGGGAGAGAGTATGGACGAGGTGAATGTATTCAGATATTTGGGAGTAGACGTGTCAGCGGATGAGTCTATGAAAGATGAGGTGAAACATAGAATTGATGAGGGGAAAAGGGTGAGTGGTGCACTTAGGAGTCTGTGGAGACAAAGAACTTTGTCCTTGGAGTCAAAGAGGGGAATGTATGAGAGTATAGTTTTACCAACGCTCTTATATGGGTGTGAAGCATGGGTGATGAATGTTGCAACGAGGAGAAGGCTGGAGGCAGTGGAGATGTCATGTCTGAGGGCAATGTGTGGTGTGAATATAATGCAGAGAATTCGTAGTTTGGAAGTTAGGAGGAGGTGCGGGATTACCAAAACTGTTGTCCACAGGGCTGAGGAAGGGTTGTTGAGGTGGTTCGGACATGTAGAGAGAATGGAGCGAAACAGAATGACTTCAAGAGTGTATCAGTCTGTAGTGGAAGGAAGGCGGGGTAGGGGTCGGCCTAGGAAAGGTTGGAGGGAGGGGGGTAAAGGAGGTTTTGTGTGCGAGGGGCTTGGACTTCCAGCAGGCATGCGTGAGCGTGTTTGATAGGAGTGAATGGAGACAAATGGTTTTTAATACTTGACGTGCTGTTGGAGTGTGAGCAAAGTAACATTTATGAAGGGATTCAGGGAAACCGGCAGGCCGGACTTGAGTCCTGGAGATGGGAAGTACAGTGCCTGCACTCTGAAGGAGGGGTGTTAATGTTGCAGTTTAAAAACTGTAGTGTAAAGCACCCTTCTGGCAAGACAGTGATGGAGTGAATGATGGTGAAAGTTTTTCTTTTTCGGGCCACCCTGCCTTGGTGGGAATCGGCCAGTGTGATAATAAATAAATAAATATATATATATATATATATATATATATATATATATATATATATATATAAATATATATATATATGTACATATATATATATATTATATATGTTTTATATATATATATATATATATATATATATATATATATATATACATATATATGTATATTATATATATATATTATATATATATATATATATATATAATATGTATATTATATATATATATATATATGTATTTTATATATGTTATATATATATATATATATGTATATTATATATGTTATATATATATATATATGTTATATATATATATAAATATTATATTATATATTATATATATATATATATATATATATATATATATATATATATATATATATATATATATATATATATATATAACATATATAATATACATATATATAAATTATATAATTATATATTAATATATATATATATATATATATATATATATATATATATATTATATATATATATATATTATATATATATATATATATGCAGAACAACCACTGAAAAAATAGTGAAATTGCAAGTACTTTTGTGACTTCTCACATTGTGAGAAGTCACAAAAGTGCTTGGAATTTCACTATTTTTTCACAGTGGTTGTTCCGCATATTGTGATATCACCTGTTTAGTGTGATCTTATTACACACACACACACACACACACACACACACACACACACACACAACACACACACTCATTATATCTATATCTATATATATATATATCTATATATATATATATATATATATATATATATATATATATATATATATATATATATATATATATATATATATATATATATACATACGATGAACTGCAAAATATAGTTGACTCCCACATGAAGCGCTCGGACAGTGTTGTCATCATAGTGCTGCCTCAAAAATATAAACAATTATTTGTCAAAGACGCAAAACACACAGATACAAATGGAGAATCGCTGATGGTAATGAAAAATAGACACGTGGATAATGAAAATTTCATTTTGACAGGGATACACTCTTATAGGTTTATCAAGTCAGGCTGCTAGGAAATCATATATTCAGTATTTCTAAGAAAAAAGTTATTAAAATTGCGAATAATAATGGTAAGTATCAGGTAAAATTGTTTAACAGATACTAGAACATATATCCGAGCATATCTATACATTATTTTTTTTTTTGTTTTTTTTTTGAGGAGGATGAGGCAGAGACTGAGGAGAGCGAACAAAGAAGAGAATTAAGAAGAAAAAGAGAAAAACTGAACGGGAAAAAAGGACTGGAAATAAGAAAAAAAAAAAAGATGAAATAAAATGCAAAGAGAAAAAGAAGCAGGAGAAAAAAAGGGGGGAGAAGAAGAGGGAGAAGAAAAAAAATAGTAGGAGACGACGATGATGATGATGTATCGCCTTGACAGATAATGATGCAGAACTAAGGGAAGGGCAACTCTTGGGCAAGGTTTCACTTCAGCCATGATTGTCTGGTCACGCGAGGCAGACTGTCTTAACTGGTCCTCTCATGAACTGACACACATGACATGAGTCAGACTGTCTTAACTGGCCCTCTCATGGACTGACAGACAAATGACAAAAGTCATTGTTTTAACTGGTCTTCTCTTGACTGACAGATATAGTGAAGGAGATAACACATGCTATCATGTACTGACAGGCACTTGGAGTGAGAGAAACCATCCTAACTGGTGCTATCATGGACTGACAGACCCTTGGAGTGAGTGAGACTGGTCTTGTCATGTACTGACAAACGCTTGGAGTGAATGAGACTGGTGCTGTCATGTACTGAGTGAGACAGCTTTACCTGGTGTCCTTGTATTAAAAGGTTGATCCGAGAGCCAAAGAAGAAGCTACGATGACTCACGAGTCCCCCTTTCGGCCATGTTAGCATGACTTGGAAATAAGATGATACGGTCATCTGGGTCTGCGTGCGACACTGTACTAGAGACTGCGGCGGCGGAGGCAGCGGTGATACTGACTACGGTTATAACAGCAGTCAGTATCACAGGCCTATCAGGCCTGGTAAGACAAACTTTAGCACATGTCTTGGTGGTGAAGTGCTCATGATCCAGGAAGTAGGAGGCACTCTTCCCCTCCTTGCATCAAACTTGATTACCTCTCATTCTCCGGGCGCTCTGTGACTTCTAACGGGTTTAGCTCATCCCTACTGCATATAATATTAACATTGAGAGGGTACGGAATGAAAGTAAAAACATGGAAGAAATACTTTTTCGAGACAACGTTTTGCTGCCCTGTGCACAGCTCTGCACAGAGCGAAACATTGTCTCAATTAAAACTTGACGTCAATACATATGTACTTAGCAAGTTTTGGTTTGAGAGTAGAGAGGGGGATCGAGCTTCAGCTCATGGCTCCTGTCAACTACTCACGGATGGTCACACTATTCCTGGCTTCAAAGGCTCATAAACCAAACCAGCTCTTAAAACCTTTATACTAATTCCACTTCCACAATTCCCTCATGCAAATTGCTGCAATACCTGGCCACTCCGACACTGAAAATGCAATTGATGTTCCTTGACTCGGATGCGTCCTTAGAAATTAATTCTATGTCTCATTGTTCCAATATCCTCTTACAAAACAGTCTGGCTTTGTCTGCCCATTTGAAGTCCCTTGAGCATCTTGGACTTCGTAATCATGTCTCCCCTTCTTCCCAGTTTCTTCAGTATGGAATGTTAAGATCCTCCACTTTCTGTATATGTTGTTTCTCTTATCTCTTGGATTAATTTTGTAATGAATCTCATTTGTTCTCCCTAGTTTCTAGTCGTGTTTCAGTGGGGAGAGTTTTCGTGTGTGTGTGTGTGTGTGTGTGTGTGTGTGTGTGTGTGTGTGTGTGTGTGTGTGTGTGTGTGTGTGTGTGTTTGCATGTGTGCCTGTGCGTTAACGTGTACATAACTCGCTGCACATTTCCCGTCACACAACAGACTGCTGGCAACTCCAGCACCCAGATAAACTTGTCCCATGTGATGAATACTTGATGAAGTGTATACGACCTACAGGAATTAAAGTCCCCTTCTCCCCTGGCTCATTCTCCCCCTCCTGCCTCTATATTGCCCCTTGTTTACTACTCGCTTACACGCACCTTTATTGCTACTCCTCTTCTGTATGTTCTCTCTAGTTCATTTTATTTTTCTTTCCATGATTTTCTTAGCTCTGGCACAGTGATACTTTTCCCTAGATTTGTTTACCCTACCATTTAAGCTTTAGAATTTTACCATCACGACTGTTAGCTTCGCTTGACTTTTATTTGTTCATGAAATTCGTTTTGTATTTTTAATGACAGTCGAATTATCATTAACATTGCGATAACGATGCTAATACTGCTATTGCTATTTCTGTTGCTATTTTTTTTACTACTACTACTATTCTTCTATATTATTATTATTATTACTAATAATAAGTATTATTATTATTAGTATAAGTATTATTATTATTAAAGCCAACAAGACAAGCGTAAAGGTTTAGATTAAGAACGAACACAAAAGCCTGTACATATACCGGCTCTGGTCTATTTACTGATATAAACACAATGATTTTGGCACTGAAATGGAAGCTATAGCCTCAGTTACAAATACAAGTAGTGTTACAGGAATATATGAAAGGTACGTGAACAGTTTCAGGGATAAACTGATGATAAACAAACACCAGCGTAGAGGGTCACATACATGGACCAGAGAACAGGTACTCAAACGGTAATAGTCACTGGATGATGTTTTGTTTATCAGAAGCAGAGGACAAGGTTCTTCTGATGCGTGTCTTTGTCAAATGATGGTTAAAAATCGGCTGGCATATCCCAGCTAGGTTATACATCCCATTTAAAAAAATATATAAAAAAATACGACAAAGTAATAAGCTTAGACTCAACCGTGTAGTCTTGGTTGATTAACTGTAAAGTTTATCGACTATCCGAGTGTCTTTACGGCTGCATGTCACCTGTACACCACCAGTCAAAGATTTTTTTAATCCCTAAAAACAGAGATTAAAGTAAATTCTGAGTGCATGTAAGCAACCTTGACAATCATATGTACAGTCATAGGTGCAGTCAGGTACAGTCAGGTACAGTTGCATTAAAATTCAATAAGAATATTTATGTATGCTACTTCAGTATGTCTCACTTTACTTACTGTGAGGTACTCTCACAAAGAAAAATGTAAGTTTTATTTTTAAGTAACAACAAGTTGCTTTTATAGTTAACTTCACGCTCCTTTGTTCAATATTGCTGTGTTGTGTCTGAAGTTAAAGTAATGTGAATTGTGGTAAACTATTTCCGCAGAATTGTGCTTTCCACCTCTCATGTACTGTAAATTTATATAGGTGTGTGTGTGTGTGTGTGTGTGTGTGTGTGTACGTGTACGGGGGATCGAATCGTAGCTCCTGGTATCAACTCTTTAAATCCTATCGAACGGTCTCACTGATTCCTAGCCTCTAAGGCCCAGTTATACCTTCTCTTGAAACTGTAAATGTTTTAGTTATGCTGGGGGTTAAGCTCTACCTCTTGTTCCCAGTCTTGGGCTGCGCCTGCGGTCCTCCCGGACACAGTTAACCTGGATGGAAATAATTCATGACAGATACTCGATTCAGTAAATTATGTAGCAGTTGTGTGTACAGTTCTTTTTTTCCAAATTAATCTTCAACAATATGCATTGCATGCTAACAACAAGCTCAAATTTCTATTCACGTTTTTTTTCCCACAGTTAATTATTATTATTGCATTATAATTATTTTGTCATTTCATTATCAGTATTATTACATTATTATATTATTATTATTATTGTTTATTATTATTATATTTATTATCTATTATTATATTAGTTTTGTTATAACTATTATTATTATTGCGTTCCTTGCTTCTGTGTATTAGTTATGATAATTTTCAATTATTGTATATTTCTCGCGTTTTAAAGATTTTAGACTTAGATTTTACTGCCGAAGCTACTAGTTTATTGTGCACCAGTTATGGAAATGGTGAGAACGAATAAAGTGTGAGTAAAGGGTGTAAAGGGAGGGGATGTTATGGACTGCCAGAAGAGGATGATGGGAGGGAGTAGGAGGGATGGGGAGGGAGTGGACAAGAAAGGATGAAGGAGAGTGGGAACGGATATGAGAGATGAGACGTGGACCGGCACACCTTAGTGGAGTGTTGCCTGATCACTTAAGTTATGAGGGTGAGCCGCACTGCTCAATACTATAAGCAACATAGTCTGATTATTGATATTACAAAGCAATTATTGGTGATGAACCGAAGCTATGCGTCGTGAAGACGGATGTGTCGATGTAACTCGACTCACGAAATCGTAATGACACGAGTGCAAACAAACCATACCACGGGCGGGGATAGAACCCGCGATCAGAGTCTCAAAACTCCAGACCGTCGCGTTAGCCACTGGACCAGCTAGCCACAATATACCTAGCTGGACGAATCTTATTGTGGCTAGCTGGTCCAGTGGCTAACGCGACGGTTTGGAGTTTTGAGACTCTCTGATCGCGGGTTCTATCCCAGCCCGTGGTATGGTTTGTGTCGATGTAGTTCTGAAGCTCTAAGAAGAAATTTAAGTTTTTAACGTTCCATCGATTTTCTGATAAGGGTGAGAGAACGAGTAACAGCAACTGGAAAAAAAATATAAACCCGAAAAAAATATAAACCCAAGGCCTCAAGGGACCAGAGATTCCTTAAATGTGTTAGGGAAAGTTTTATTTTATTTGGCAAATTTAATGTTTTTATTATAGCGCAAGATGTATTGGAGGGTCGATCCTCAGTTCTCTGATAGCGAGGTAGATATGTTATCTACCAGTATTCACCAACGTCTTCAAGATGGTGATAGGACTCTCTGCTAAGATCAGTCTTAGGAAGGTCACCTTAACGCGGTGTCTGGTTCGAACGGTTTGTGCCAAAGAGAAAAAGTGCCATTCTCAATACAGGGTGCTTGCTTCACTAAGAAACTAGCAACTCTTTCGGCACAAATGATGGGTTTGTTTTCCCTTTCGTCAAATTCTGCTAACACTGCCGATGACACGCAACAAATTACGGATATGGATTGTTGAATATGAAAAATAAAGACTGAATAGTTTTATTGGCTTAGTGATTATAAGTAATGCGCGGTGAGAGTGACTTGGTCACGACAGTAACAAGTTGATAAAAATAGTGTACCTTTAACAATGCTAGCAACTGAACATGTTCAAAACGCTGAATAACAAAACGGTTTTAGTGATTTAAAGCAAAATAAATGAGCAGAATGTGGAATGTCATCTTCAAATGATTATTTACACATCCATATTTTATGGTAACTTACACAACCATGGTCTGTGGTAGCTTACAGAGTCGTGGTCTGTGGTAACTTACACAGTCATGGTCTATGGTAACTTTCACAATCATGGTCTGTGGTAACTTACACAGTCATGGTCTGTGGTAACTTGTAACTTACACAGTCATGGTCTGTGATAACTTATACAGTCATGGTCTATGGTAACTTTCACAGTAATGGTCTATGGTAATTTTCACAGTCATGGGATTGCGTGCAGCCAGCAGTAACAGCCTGGTTGATCAGGCTCTGATCCACCATGAGGCCTGGTCACAGACCGGGCCGCGGGGGCGTTGACCCCCGGAACTCTCTCCAAGTAAACTCCAGGTAATGGTCTATGGTAACTTTCACAGTCATGGTCTACGGTAACTTTCACAGTCATGGTCTACGGTAACTTTCACAGTCATGGTCTACGGTAACTTTCACAGTCATGGTCTATGGTAACTTTCACAGTCATGGTCTATGGTAACTTTCACAGTCATGGTCTATGGTAACTTAGTCATGGTTTTGGTAACTCAATACAGTGATATTATATACATAGGATTTTTTCCAGGTTTCAGTCTCAGGATAAGAATAAAAGCATCATTTACAGTGTAACATTTAATATTGGACTTCCTTTCGAAAAAGTAGTATTAGTGAAGTTTAAAGGTATTTACAGAAAGAATAAAATAAGGCCAGATTTCTCTATTAGTTTTACTGTTGATCGACTTTCAAAACGTTTCAATAACGTGTCTTATGGACTTCTTTTTTCTTTGTCGCTAAGTTGTGACTTTACAATAGGTTCAGGAAGGACAGCAATGTCATTTTTAAGTTTACTTAGGCATTTGTGAATGTCGTTCATTAATGAAGTTTGCAAATATTCGTTATTTCGTATATAATTAGGAAATACAATAAAGAAAAAATCTGATAAATTTTAATCCTGCGCCAAACGCTTCCAAACGCAATATCAACATCTATAACCGTGAAAAAATGTTTAGTCAGCGACCGAAGGAAAAAAACAACTCAGTTTTCAGGGAATGTTGAGGAAGTTTTGAAACAAGTGAGGGACTAAGTGTTATGGGTGATCTTAATGCTAAAGTGAGAGAGAGAGAGAGAGAGAGAGGGGGGGGAGAGAAGAGGAGAGAGAGAGGGAGAGAGAGAGGGAGAGAGAGAGGGAGAGAGAGAAAATGAAAGAGAGAGAGAGAGAGAGAGAGAGAGAGAGAGAGAGAGAGAGAGAGAGAGAGAGAGAGAGAGACATACACTACCGAAATGGTAATAGCTCACCTGGAAACCGATCACATATCACTGGCCTGAGAATTTTAGGACTCGCCTGCCGTGGGTTCGAGTCCCATCGTTCTCTGATATGAGAGAAACTGTTTTAAAAGGCGTAGTTGGTATGAAAATAAATGGTATACAGTACCTACAAGACGAAGAACTAGACACATGTACAGCATCTGGGTATCTTTATCTGCAGATGTTTCGTCAACCAATGGCTTTATCAGTACAATACAAGGAAATAATGTGAAGAACTATATACAGAAGGTGAGGTAATCAGTCCCCAACCTCGGAGTTCATGGAGGGTACCGTAGTTTTGAAGGAACGCGTGGTTGGTATATTTCGAGTGCCAAGGGGGTTGATAATGATGATGATGATATGATGAGATGATGATATGATGATGAAGATGAGATGATGAAATGATGATGATGATGATGATGATCAGATGATGATATGATGATGATGATGATGATGATGATGATGATGGGGACCTCTAATTGAATTTTGTATTGAAAGAGGTTTGGTAATAGGTAATACTTATTTTTAAGACAATTAAAAATGAGTGTACGAGGTCTGAAGTGCACACGATGCTACACTAGTGCACACGATGCTACACTAGTGCACACGATGCTACACTAGTGCACACGATGCTACACTAGTGCACACGATGCTACACTAGTGCACACGATGCTACACTAGTGCACACGATGCTACACTAGTGCACACGATGCTACACTAGTGCACACGATGCTACACTAGTGCACAAGATGCTACACTAGTGCACACGATGCTACACTAGTGCACACGATGCTACACTAGTGCACACGATGCTACACTAGTGCACACGATGCTACACTAGTGCACACGATGCTACACTAGTGCACAAGATGCTACACTAGTGCACACGATGCTACACTAGTGCACACGATGCTACACTAGTGCACACGATGCTACACTAGTGCACACGATGCTACACTAGTGCACACGATGCTACGCTAGTGCACACGATGCTACGCTAGTGCACACGATGCTACACTAGTGCACACGATGCTACACTAGTGCACACGATGCTACACTAGTGCACACGATGCTACACTAGTGCACACGATGCTACACTAGTGCACAAGATGCTACACTAGTGCACACGATGCTACACTAGTGCACACGATGCTACACTAGTGCACACGATGCTACACTAGTGCACACGATGCTACACTAGTGCACACGATGCTACACTAGTGCACAGATGCTACACTAGTGCACACGATGCTACACTAGTGCACACGATGCTACACTAGTGCACACGATGCTACACTAGTGCACACGATGCTACACTAGTGCACACGATGCTACACTAGTGCACACGATGCTACACTAGTGCACACGATGCTACGCTAGTGCACACGATGCTACGCTAGTTCACACGATGCTACACTAGTGCACACGATGCTACACTAGTGCACACGATGCTACACTAGTGCACACGATGCTACACTAGTGCACACGATGCTACACTAGTGCACACGATGCTACACTAGTGCACACTATACTACACTAGTGCACACGATGCTACACTAGTGCACACGATGCTACACTAGTGCACACGATGCTACACTAGTCCACACGATGCTACACTAGTGCACACGATGCTACACTAGTGCACACGATGCTACACTAGTGCACACGATGCTACACTAGTGCACACTATACTACACTAGTGCACACGATGCTACACTAGTGCACACGATGCTACACTAGTGCACACGATGCTACACTAGTGCACACGATGCTACACCAGTGCACACGATGCTACAGTAGTGCACACGATGCTACACCAGTGCACACGATGCTACAGTAGTGCACACGATGCTACACCAGTGCACACGATGCTACACTAGTGCACACGATGCTACACCAGTGCACACGATGCTACACTAGTGTACACGATGCTACACTAGTGCACACGATGCTACACCAGTGCACACGATGCTACACTAGTGCACACGATGCTACACTAGTGCACACGATGCTACACCAGTGCACACGATGCTACACTAGTGCACACGATGCTACACCAGTGCACACGATGCTACACCAGTGCACACGATGCTACACTAGTGCACACGATGCTACACTAGTCCACACGATGCTACACCAGTGCACACGATGCTACGCCAGTGCACACGATGCTACACTAGTGCACATGATGCTACACTAGTGCACATGATGCTGCACCAGTGCACATGATGCTAAGCCAGTGCACATGATGCTACGCCAGTGCACACGATGCTACACCAGTGCACACGATGCTACACTAGTGCACATGATGCTACACCAATGCACATGATGCTAAGCCAGTGCACATGATGCTACACCAGTGTACATGATGCTATATCAGTGCACATGATGTAGTGACGACTGTGAGACGACCATAGCTGTGGACAACCAGGGAGTAGCGGCGTGGTCACGGCTGTGAAATGAACACAACTATGAACAGCTACGGGAGAGTGACGTGGTCACGACTTTGAGATGAACATAGCCGTGAATAGCCATAGAGTAGTGACGTGGTTATAACTGTATGGCAATATTGTAACGATTTTTCTAATTGATCAGGAAATGGGGGGTATAAAACGATGGTGGCAGTGGCAAAGACGGAGGTAGCAACAGCAATAGCAGCAGTAGCAGCAACAGCAGCAACAGCAACAACAGCAGGAGTGGTGGAGGTCACCACTGCTTAGTGAAGTAGAGCACTAAATTCTCAACAAGCTTCAGAAAATTAAAGAATATCACAACAAAGACTTACACTGAGCTTTTACGATTCCCTCTTCTCACATCCCTGACCAAAACAGAGGCGTGGGCAATAGCCGGAGCGAGGGCGGAAGCGTAGACGCACGCGGAGGCGTAGATGTGGGCGGAGGAGTGGACGTGGGCGGAGGAGTGGACGTGGGCGTTGGTCTTAGCGGAACCGAGTGTTTAGGCTGGGGGTCAAGTGTATATAGAAAGAGTCGTGGGTGGAAGAGTGGGCTTCAATGTGAACTTGGACAGGAGCTTAGATGTGGGCGGGGGCAGAGATCGCTATATAGGTGAGAGAGAGGAACGTGGAGTCAACACCAGGATTTATGTGGCAAAAGGACATTTGTAATAAGATTTGCATATCAAAGAGCAGTTTTGCATGGTCGGGCCGCCCGCCAGAGCGCTGCTTCTTTTCCCTCTCACAAGCCATGCGAAGGAGGAAGAAAAAAGGTCTATATTCTGGCCTGGTGAAATATGTTTGTGTGTGTGTGTGTGTGTTGTTGGCCATTTAATGCATTTAGGTAAACGTGTGTTGTTTAGATCTGGGTCCGAGCGAGGAGAGGGGAGGGAGTGAGGCTTGGGGGTTTAACCTTTGTGTGTCTGTCTCTCTGTGTCTTCCTCTCCATTTCTTTCATCCTTCTTTCCTCTCTTCTATCCCCTCTTTCCTCTCTTCCATCTTTATTTGATCTCCTCCATCCCCGCACTGCTGAACATGAATAGGAATTCAGCAGGAGTTGGTACATTAGCATGAAATGGACGGTTTTCACTACGCAAGTAGGAAAAAGCAGAAAATTAGCAGTCTTTACTACTGTCTGCTGAAGTTAGCAGGATGAGCAGTACCCAGTACCCACTACAGTGTGTGCTACTTTCTCTTGAATAAAGCTGCAAAGGCCGCTCCAGTAGCAGTTTGTACTACCTTCTGCTCTCACGAGCAGAAATCAACTGTAATAATCGCTACATTAACCAGGGGAAGTTAGCAGGAACCGCTAACGTCAGCAAATACTTTTAGGAGTTCCGCGCTCGTATATATACTTCTTAATACACTCTTATTGACCCCCATTCATGGCTTTATAGCGTCGTAGTTATTGATCAATATAGCAGTAATACCCTTCAGGTTATTGCCTAGTTCTTAGTGGGTTGGTGAGTTATTGTTGCGTTCGTCATTTCACGAACCAGAGAAGAGAAAGGCAGAGAATTGTGAGGGCAGTGTTTTGAATACGGGGATGACTTGCCTTGTCTCTGGTCAGCGAGAGGAGGATCGAGCCTAAATCGCTTCCTGTGATGAATAAGCCACACGGGTTTAGCATTTTAATGACTTACATTTATGAGTCTGTCGTCAGGGTACTCTCACTGAGAGTCATTCAGCACTGGTAGTAGTGGAGACTTGATTCAACATTCGCCAGTCGCGGGACACGTACAGTGTAACTGTACTGACAAATTAGCACAGTTAGGTAAAGTGTCTGTTTCTCAATAGCAAACGGAGGTTCGAGCCTCCACCAGTCTTTGTCTCCCGTTAGACACGGACCACTAACACTTGCGTCCAAGTACCCACTGACCATTCAGGAACAGGTTATAGTTTGAGGGGAAGAGAGAGGGAAAAGAAAGAAAGAGAGAGAGAGAGAGAGATAATGGGAGGAAAGAGAGGAAAAATGAAAATATTAAACTGCTCAAGCTACATAGCATAATTATTTTTTAGGTAGGCTTCTCTAGGTTAGGTCAGTAAGGCTGGGTTACGTTAGAATACTTTACTAAATCAGTTTAGGTGTTAAATTAAAATTAAAATATTCACTTACAATAATTTATCAATATATATAAAATTTATAGCTCTTAATGGTGCTTCCTTCAACAAAGAGAATATTCCTATTGAATATAAAAAAAATATATATACATAATCAGCAGTTGGTTACAGCCCTAAGTGTTGCCACCAATCTCGTTTTATTTCATCCTGACCTCATAAATCGCGTTATACTTTATGCTTGGCTCCAAAAATCGCGTCATATTCCATATTGACCCTTACAAATTACGTTATACTTCACACTGACCACGCAAATCGCGTTATATTCCATATTGAGCCCCAGAAATCGCGTTATATTCCATACTGAGCCCAACAAATCGCTGTATATTCCACTTGAGCCCACATATCGCATTATACTCCACATTGAGCCCCACAAATCGCGTTATACTCCACATTGAGCCCCACATATCGCGTTATACTCCATACTCATTTTCACTTATGGTTCAGGATCACTGCATTTGCCCTCGGCTCCTGTCAGTGTACACTCAAATTAGACACACCCTCGAACGTCACAAATCGTGTAAACAAGGGGTCATGTTCGTTTAGACAGGATGTACAGGTCCTGAGCTACTCTGGTCAGATTAGATCTAGTGCTGCAGGTGTGAAAAAGTTTAAAATATTATGGTTAACGTCAAATAACGTTTGATGTGAACTATAAAGTCTCTGGTAATCTATGTTTTTTCCACTAACTTCGTTCTATCTCTCTCTCTCTCTCTCTCTCTCTCTCTCTCCATAAACATGAAGCCATCATCGAGTAGTGTAATGTCCTCGATATCTGATTACACAAAGTAAAAAGAGAATAATCCGCTCAGTGTCGGACATAATGTAATTAATTAAGCGAGATCATGTAGATCATGTCATTTAGCAGATTAATTAGTCATAAAGTACTAATTACGCATCGGAAATATATTTAATACCAATGTCAATTTATTTGTCATCTGCTAAATGTCATAAATTGGCATATAATATATATTATATATATATATATATATATATATATATATATATATATATATATATATATATATATATATATATATATATATATAATATATATATATATCGTGCCGAATATGTAAAACTGGTCAATTAGCAAGAACTCATTTAAAATTAAGTCCTTTCTAAAATTTTCTCTTATACGTTTAAAGATATATTTTTTCATTAATGTTAATGTAAAATTTTTTAATTTTGCAGCAAAAGAATCTTAGAAAACTTACCTAACCTTATTATAACAAGAACAATTTATTTTAGCCTAACCTAACTAAATATATTTTAGATTTGTTTACAATAATTTACTACTAAACAAACACAGTGAAATATATTTTTTTCGTTAGGTTCAGAATGATTTTGGCGAAATTATTGCATACACAAATTTTCGCTTGTCCTATATGGCAAGATGAGCGTTGCTATTTAAGCCAAGATAGCAAGTTCTGCCTATTCGGCACGACATATATATATATATATATATATAATATATATATATATATATATATATATATATATATATATATATATATATATATATATATATAGAGAGAGAGAGAGAGAGAGAGAGAGAGAGAGAGAGAGAGAGAGAGAGAAAGAGAGAGAAAAGAACCCTAGAAAACTTGCATAACTTTATTATGACAAGCGCACTTTAATTTAGCCTAATCCAACTAAGTATATATTTTTTTTTAGTTGCTGAATGACTTTTGCGAAATTATTGCATACACAAATTTTCACTTGCATTATTCGGCAAGAAGAGCGTTGCTATTTATTCCAAAAATCACAAGTTTTACCTATTCGGCACGACAATATATATATATTATATAATATATATATATATATATATATATAATATATATATATATAATATATATATATATATATATATATAATCTTTAATAAATAAATTAAAAGATATGTTTATATAGGTTATAATATTTTTTTTTCCGAGGATCCTCAAGTCCAGACCTAAGTTGTTGATTACAAGAAAAAAAGTTATGTTTACTTTAAATTTTCCAAAAACAAATGTTCCCAAGTTTTTTCTCCCTTGTCCTCGGAAGCATTGACCTGGTACCTATTGTGTTTTTTTCCTCTGCTGACATGTGAATGCGTGTTTTTCCATGCAACTATTGTTGACGCGGTGTTTTTTTTACTTTACACTTCCTACCACTCGCCAGCACTATCACTAGTCATTACCACCATTCTCCACCACCACCACCAGACCCTATTACCCTCATCATAGTTAGATTTTAGCACCACCAGTCACTGCACCCACTACATCACCCACAACTAACACTAGCATCAACATCAGCACCCAAACCACCACTAAGACTGCCGAACCATACCACGGGCGGGGTTAGAACCCGTGATCAGAGAGTCTCAGAACTCCAGACCGTCGCGTTAGCACCACCACCAGTCACTTCCCCTTCTCTCACCCTCACAATCGCCACAACCAGCCACGACACCCACAACTGCGAAATAAGGTGGTGCTTACTACTACTTCCCTCTTCGTAAACCTTTTTCCTTCTTGCATACCCCACCAACATTCAACTTCTTTAATACTGTGTCGGGTGTTAAAAGTCACTTCCAGTCGTACTGTCAGGTACTGACGTGGGTCATCACCAACATATTACCATTGTCATGCTGTTATATGAATTGATAAACAATGCACAAGCTATTTTGTGTTAAAAGTCGATTGCTACCCCTTCCATTATCCGTACACCCTTCTCTCTCTCTGTCTACACACACACACACGCACACACACACACACACACACACACACACACACACACACACACACACACACACACACACACACACACACACACACTGGTACTGGAAAGCCTCATGCATCAACATGTTAGAGACACTACCAGAGAGAGAGGAGAGGATGAACCAGCAAGACTGGACCTTGTATTCACCTTGAGTAGTTCGGACATCGAGGATATCATGTATGAAAGACCCCTGGGAGCTAGTGATCATGTGGTTCTGTGATTCGACTACATAGTTGAGCTTCAAGTGGAGAGAGTAGCAGGAATAGGGTGGGAAAAACCAAACTACAAAAGGGGGAACTACTCAGGCATGAGGAACTTCCTTCAATACATTCAGTGGGAGAGGGAACTGACAGGAAAACCAGTACAAGAAATGATGGACTATGTGGCAACAAAATGCAAGGAGGCGGAGCAGAGGTTTGTTCCCAAGGGAAACAGAAATAATGGGAAGAACAGAACGAGTCCTTGGTTCACCCAAAGGTGTAGGGAGGCAAAAACTAGGTGTACTAGAGAATGGAAAAGGTACAGAAGACAGAGAACTCAGGAAGAATAAAGAGATTAGCCGAAGAGCCAGAAACGAATATGCACAGATAAGAAGGGAGGCTCAGCGACAATATGAAAATGACAAAGCATCGAAAGTCAAGACTGACCCAAAGCTGTTGTACAGCCACATCAGGAGGAAAACAGCAGTCAAGGACCAGGTAATCAGACTGAGGAAGGGTGATGGGGAATTCACAAGAAACGACCGAGAGGTATGTCAGGAGCTCATCATGAGATTTAAAGAAGTATTTACAGTGGAAACCAGTAGGACTCCAGGAAATCAGAACAGAGGGGTACACCAGCAAGTGCTGGATGAGGTACATATAACCAAGGAGGAGGTGAAGAAGCTGCTATGCGAACTTGACACCTCAAAGGCGGTGGAACCAGACAACATCTCTCCGTGGGTCCTTAAAGAGGGAGCAGAGATATTGTGTGTGCCATTAACAAAGATCTTCAACACATCATTTGAAACTGGGCAACTCCCTGAGGTATGAAAGATGGCAAATGTAGTCCCAATTTTTAAAAAGGGAGACAGACATGAGGCACTAAACTACAGACCTGTATCATTAATTAACGTGTATAGTATGCAAGGTCATGGAGAAGATCATCAGGAGGAGAGTGGTGGAGCACCTGGAAAGAAACAAGTGTATAATTGACAACCAGCACGGTTTCAGGGAAGGAAAATCCTGTGTCACAGACCTACTAGAGTTTTATGACAGGGTGACAGAAGTAAGACAAGAGAGAGAGGGGTGGATCGACTGCATTCTTTTGGACTGCAAGAAGGCCTTCGACACAGTTCCTCACAAGTGGTTACTGCAAAAGCTAGAGGATCAGGCACACATAACAGGTAAGGCACTGCAATGGATCAGGGAATACCTGACAGTGAGGCACCAACGAGTCATGGTACGTGACGAGGTGTCAGAGTGGGCGCCTGTGACAAGCGGGGTTCCACAGGGGTCAGTCCTAGGACCTGTGCTGTTCTTGGTATATGTGAACGACATAACGGAAGGGATAGACTCAGAAGTGTCCTTGTTAGCAGATGATGTGAAGTTAATGAGAAGAATCAAATCGGATAAGGATCAGGCAGGACTACAAAGAGACCTGGACAGGCTACAAGCCTGGTCCAGCAACTGGCTCCTTGAGTTTAACCCTGCCAAATGCAGAGTCATAAAGATTGGAGAAGGGCAAAGAAGACCGCAGACACAATATAGTTTAGATGGCCAAAGACTGCAAACTTCACTCAAGGAAAAAGATCTGGGGGTGAGTATAACACCGAGCATATCTCCTGAGGCGCACATCAATCAGATAACTGCTGCAGCATACGGGCGCCTGACAAACCTACGGATAGCGTTCCGATACCTCAGTAAGGATTCGTTCAAGACTCTGTATACCATTTACGTCAGGCCCATACTGGAGTATGCAGCACCAGTTTGGAATCCACACCTAGTGAAGCACGTCAAGAAATTAGAGAAAGTGCAAAGGTTTGCAACAAGACTAGTCCCAGAGCTACGGGGATTGTCCTACGAAGAAAGGTTGAGGGAAATCGGCCTGACGACACTGGAGGACAGGAGAGTCAGGGGAGACATGATAACGACATATAAAATACTGCACGGAATAGACAAGATGGACAAAGACGGGATGTTCCAGAGAAGGGACACAGACACAAGAGGTCACAATTGGAAGTTGAAGACTCAGATGAATCAAAGGGATGTTAGGAAGTATTTCTTCAGTCATAGAGTAGTCAGGCCGTGGAATAGCCTAGAAAGTGACGTAGTGGAGGCGGGAACCATACATAGTTTTAAGGCGAGGTATGATAAAGCTCATGGGGCAGGGAGAGAGAGAGCCTAGTAGCAATCAGCGATGAGGCGGGGCCAGGAGCTATGACTCGATCCCTGCAACCACAAATAGGTGAGTACACACTCATCAGTGCAGAATGTGCAGGGAGAGTCGACTTCGTCTACAGATAAATTTATTTATGATCGTTTTACCAATATCGATCATATTTTATTCATGAAAACTCGGTATACCTGTTGGGGTCACTCAACACTGAAATTTTAATGAAAGGGAAAATGTCGTCGCCATTAAATGTCCATTTTATTGACGTACAAGTGTGTGTGTGTGTATGTGTGTGTGCACGCGGGCACTCGTATATATTTACCTGTATGTGGTGCAGGGGTCGAGTCTCAGCTCCTGGCCTGGCCCCTTCACTGGTAGTAACTAGATTGACTGTCTCCTGTTTTTGAGAGCCTTATCGTATATCTCTTCTTAAAACTAAATATGGATCCCGCCTCTGCCACTTTATTCTTGTAATTCCACTTCTTGATCACTATAAAGCTGAAAAAATACGTCCTAACCTCCTTGTGACTCATCTGTGTTTTAAAACTTTCAGAAGTGTCCTCGCGTTTCTGTTTTCTGTCTCTCAAAACAATTTGTCCCAATTCATCCTACTAGTTCCTCTCAGTATTTTGTACGTTATCATATCACCCCTAATCCTTCTGACCTTGTGTGTGTGTGTGTGTGTGTGTGTGTGTGTGTGTGTGTGTGTGTATGTGTGTGTGTGTGTATACTCGCCTAGTTATCTTTACAAGGTTCGGGTTGCAGCTCTTGTTCGTATTTAAGGATCGATTTTACTGATTCCTGAAGTACACGAACCTGTTATACCTAGTTTGCCTCTATCATCGTTCCATCTCGAGCATTCCACACGTCACCCGAAGACTGAGAAGTACTTTTTAAAGACCTTGTTGCTAATCTGCATGTTCCTGCCTTGTGAGTCCCCTTCCTCCCTCTCGTGAGGAATGCCTCTTGATATAATGTAAGTTATACTAGGTGGAGGTCATCATATTATATTCACATCTCAAACAACCCGTTCTTAAACGCACTACATACAGAGTTTGAGTTCCTCAGAAGATGCGTAGGAGAACACACGAAATAGCGCACCGATTAGTGTGTGCGCTCGTGTGTTCGTGTGTGTGTGTGTTTATATATATATAAATAAAATATATAATATATATTATATAAAAAAATTATATATATATATATAATAATGTCGTGCCGAATAGGCAGAACTTGCCATCTTGGCTTAAAAAAGCAACCCTCATCTTGCCATATAGGACAAGTGAAAATTTGTGTATGCAATAATTTCGCCAAAATCATTCTGAACCTAACAAATCTAAAATATATTTAGTTGGGTTAGGCTAAAATAAATTGCGCTTGTTATAATAAGGTTAGGTAAGTTTTCTAAGTTCCTTTTGGTGCAAAATTATAAATTTTTACATCAACATTAATGAAAAAAATATATCTTTAAACGTATAAGAGAAAATTTTAGAAAGGACTTAATTTTAAATGAGTTCTTGCTAATTGACCAGTTTTACGTATTCGGCACGACATATATATATATATATATATATAATTATATATATATATATATATAATATATATAATATATATATATATATAATGTCGTGCCGAATATGTAAAACTGGTCAGTTAGCAAGAACTCATTTAAAATTAAGTCCTTTCTGAAATTTTCTCTTATACGTTTAAAGATATATTTTTTTCATTAATGTTAATGTAAAAAAATTTAATTTTGCACCAAAAGAATCTTAGAAAACTTACCTAACCTTTTTATAACAAGAGCAATTTATTTTAGCCTAACCCAACTAAATATATTTTAAATACGTTTACAGTAATTTAATACTAAACAAACACAGTGAAATATATTTTTTTCTTTAGGTTCAGAATGATTTTGGCGAAATTATTGCATACACAAATTTTCACTTGTCCTATATGGCAAGATGAGCGTTGCTATTTAAGCCAAGATCGCAAGTTCTGCCTATTCTGCACGACATATATATATATATATATATATGTGGATTAATTGATATTGCAACAGATTTCTGAATTTGTCATGAATTTTGATATTTTTTAATTCCAATTCTAGTAAACATCATTTTTGTCACTACAGTTTAACGATGATTTTCAGTGGAAGAAAAAAAGTAATATTGCAAAGGATAACTTCAGCGTAAATATACCGTACGGCTTAGAAAACAGTGATTTACTACGCCATTGTGGTACAATACTACAGGCTAGCTACTTAGCAGTATAAAATTGAAATGTATTCACCACACCTCTGCAATGAACAATTAGACGTTTTCGTTGCATGAATAACAATAATATCCACAATCATTATTTTTACTATTGCAAACATTATTATTATTATTTTGATAACCATAGAAAAAATTAAAGTTTTAGCC
>NC_069436.1:11248169-11323169 GCF_026875155.1 Cherax quadricarinatus
AGCATGTAACGTAAATTACAGAATAGTGCAGTTTTGCAACATGACTAGTCTCAGGAGCAAGGGACATGTCCTATGAGGAGGGTTAAGGGAATCAACCTGACGGACACTGGAGGACAGGAGAGATAGGGGGGATATGATTAACGACACCATAAAAATACTGAGAGGAATTGGCAAGGTGGACAGAGACAAGATGCTCCTGAGATGGGACTCCAGTGACAGGTGTCACACTGGAAAACTGTCAGACTCCCAAATGAATCACTGCGATGTTTAGGAAGTATTTCTTTACTCACAGAGTTGTTCAGGAGGAGGAATAGTCTGAGAAGTGTTGTAGTGGATGCAGAATCATACCATGCTTTAGAAGAGGTTTTTGATAGAGAAACTTCATGGAGCAGAAGAGTGACCTAAATAGCGACCAGTGAAGAGATGGGGCCAGCTGCTGATATATCCGACACCAGCAACCACAACTAGTGAGTACAAATAAATAAAATAAAGTAAATTTATTTATTATATTATATTATATATGTAGATATACTTTCATTATCTATATATATAATATATATTTTTATATCATATATATATAATATATATATATATATAATTAGATATATATATATATCTTTATTATAATAATATATATTTATAGATATACGTAACTATATAGTAAATTGAAACGGGGGTAGGCAGGCCGGGGTTTGATGGGATAAAGATAGAAATGTGAAAGGCAGCGTGGGGATATAGTTTTGGAGTGGTTGGTGCAATTATTTAATAAAGTATGGAAGAGGGTAAGGTACCTAGGGATTGGCAGAGAGGCATGCATAGTTCCTTTGTATAAAGCTAAGAGGGGATAAAAAGAGAGTGCAAAATTATAGGGGGATAAGTCCTGTTGAGTTGTACTGGTAAAAGTGTATGGATTGATTATAATTGAAATGAATTAAGAGTAAGCGGAGAATAGGATAGCAGATGAAACAAGGAGGCTTTAGGCAAATGGTAGGGCGGTGTGTGGACCGGCTTGTTTACAGTGAAACATATAAGTGAACTGTATTTAGATAAGGCTAAAGAGGTCTTTGTGGCATTATGGATTTGAAAATGCGTATATGAGCGGTGGATAGGGGGCAATGTGGCAGCTGTTCGCAAGTGTATGGTGTAGGAGGTAGGTTACTGGAAAGCAGTGAAGAGTTTTTTACGAGGATTAGTGAGGCTCAGTAGAGAGTACGTAGAAAAGAGGAAATTTTTTCCCAGTAAAAGTAGGCCTTAGACAAGGATGTGTGATGTCACAGTGGTTGTTTAATATATTTATAGATGGGGTTGTAAGAGAAGTAAATGCTGAGGGGTCTTGCAAGAGGCGTGGTGGCTTAAAGATAAAGAATCACTCACAGGGTGGGAGTTGTCACAGCTGCTCTTTGATGATGACACTGTGCATCTGTGGGAGATTCTGAAGAGAAGCTGCAGAGATTGGTTGGATGAATTTGGTAGGGTGTGCAAAAGAAGAATATTAAAGGCGAATAAAGGACAAGAGTAAGGTTATGCAGGATAACAAAAAGATAGTGATGAAAGATTGAATATCAGATTGGAGGGAGAGAGTAAGGAGCGAGAAGTGAAGTATTCAGATATTTGGGAAGTGGTCGAGGTCAGCTCTGGTATGGGTCTATGACAGATGAGGTGTAATATAGAATTGATGAGGGAAAAAAGAGTGAGTGGTGCACTAGGGTCTGTGGAGACAGAGAACTTTGTCCTGGAGGCAAAGAGGGGAATGTATGAGAGTATAGTTTTACCAACGATCTTATCATATGGGGTGTGAAGCATGGGGTAGGTTGATTGTTGCAGCGAGGAGAAGGTGGAGGCAGGGAGATGTCATGTCTGAGGGCAATGTGTGGCGTGAAATATGCAGAGAGAGAATTCGTAGTTAGTTTGGAAGTTAGGGAGGAGGTGCCGGGATTACCAAAACTGTTGTCCAGAGGGCTGAGGAGGAAGGGTTGTTGAGTTGGTTCGCGGACATGTAGACAGAGAATGGGAGCGAAACAGAATGACTTCCAAGAGTTGTATCAGTCTGTAGTGGAGGAAGGACGGGGTAGGGGTCGCCTAGGAAGGGTTGGAGGGAGAGGGTAAAGGAGGTTTTGTGTGCGAGGTGGCTTGGACTTCCCGCAGGCATGAGTGAGCGTGTTTGATAGACGTGAATGGAGACAATATGGTTTTTAATACTTGGACGTGCTGTTGGAGTGTGGCAAGTAACATATTATGAAGGGATTCAGGGAAACGGAGGCCGACTTGAGTCCTGGAGATGCGGAAGTACAGTGCTGCACTGATAGTCGAAGGAAGGGGTGTTAATGTTGCAGCGTTTTAAAACTGTAGTGTAAAGCCCTTTCTGGCAGACTGTTGTTGGAGTGAATGATGGTGAAAGTTTTTCTTTTTACGGGCCACCTGCCTTGGTGGAATCGGCAGTGTGGATAATAAAAAAAAAATATTATATATATTATATAAACGCCTCGCCAAACATGACATGAAACATTTATTTAATTTCGCTGAAGTTGGGAAAACAATATCGTGTACTCGGAGGAAAAATATGATCTCTTTTAACTTCTGGAGATTCATAAACTAAAAAAACATTTTGATGTGGTTATATGATGTTAACTAGAGTTAACTTTGCTGACTTTATGTCACAGGTAAATAAATCTCTTTTAATGATAAAAATTAGAGTGATGATGCTATGTTTAATTTATGATGGAAGAGAAAATAAATTATGTTAATTTCTTTGATTTGCTTTTGATTCGGGTTCTTAATACAGAAAAGCATGGAGCTACTCTTCCTTTCTTGTGGTCGAATCTGATCGTTTTCCCATTTCCCAGGCAATATATGCTTTTAAGGCTTACAACAAACATTTTATCATATATATATATATTCTTATATAATATATATATAATATAATATATATTATGTATATATATATATATATTTATATATATAAATATATATTTTATATATATATTTATATATAATTATTATTTCTATTTATATATATATATATTTATATGATATATATATATATATATTTTATATATATTATATATATATATATATAATATAATATATATACATATATATATATAATATATGTATATTTATATTATATTATTATGTATATATAGATATATAATATATATTATATAACTATATATATAATATCACTATATTATCTATGTTATATATATCTAATATATATATAATATATGTATGTATGTTATAATATATATAATATATATATAATATATATGTATATTTATATTATATATTATATATATAATATTATGTTTATTATAATATATATATTATTATATATATATTTATGTATATATATATATGTTATATATATATATCTATATATAATATATATAATAATATATGTAATATATATTTATATATATATTATATATATATATATAATATTATATAAAATATAAGATATAATATATGTATATATATATATATATAATATATATATAATTAGTATTTATATTATAATTATAATATATATATAATTATGTATATATATATATATACAGCATTTATCATTATAATACTATTATATAATATATGTATATATCATCTATATATCTATATAATATATATATACTATATGTATTATTATATATATAATTATATATTTAATATATAATATATGTATCTATATATATTATAATATATTATATAATTATGTATATATATATATTATATAATATTATATCATATATTTTTATTTATGTATATATATATATATAATATATATATAATATATGTAATATATATATATATATTATATATATATATATATAAATATATATATATATAAATATATATCTTAATTATGTATATATATATATATTTATCTATATATAATATAGATATTATATTTATATATAATATATATATATATATAATATAATGTATATATATTTAGATATATGAGATACTAATTGTATATAATATATATATATAATATATATATATATATTATATAAGATATATATATTTATTAAAGAAATATATATTATAATTTAGTTTATATATATATATATATATATATATATATATATATATATATTATATTTTTAATATATATATATAATAAAATATGTATATAAGATAATATATATATATTATTATATATATAATATATATATATATTATTATATATATAATATATAGATATATAAATATTATATATTAATATATATATGTAATATATATATTATATATTCTATATATAATATATATTATATAATATATAGCCTATTATATATATATTATATATATATATATATATCTATATAATATATATATATATATATATATATATTTATCTATATATATAATCATTACTACTATATATATTTAATATATATATATAATATATTTATATTATATATATATATATTATTATTGTATATATATATATTATATATATTTTATATATTATACTATATATATATATATTTATATATATATTTATATATTTTTATATGTATATTTATGTATATATTATATTTTATATAATATATATATATATATATATATATATGTATATATATATATATATATATTATATATATGTCCTATATTATATTTATATTTATATATATATATTATATATATTATATAGTTATTATATATATATATATTATTGTTAGGTAGTAGGTTGGTAGACAGCAACCACCCGGGAAGTACTACCGTCCTGCCAGATGACTGTGAAACTAATAACCTGTAACTGTTTTGCATGATGGTTAGGCTAGGATTGCTGGTTTCTTTTCTGTCTCAATACACGCTAAGATACCAGGGATATCTTGCTACTCCTACTTACACTATTGGTCACACTTTCACCAGACACGCACATGCATATATATATATACATACATCTAGGTTTTTCTCCTTTTCTAAATAGCTCTTTTGTTCTTTTTTAATTTCCTTCTATTGTCCAAGGGGAAGTGGAAAAGAATCTTTCCTCCGTAAGCATGGTGTCGTATGAGGCGACTTAAAATGCCGGAGCAATGGGCTAGTAACCCCTTCTCATGTCTACAAATTACTAAAAAGAGAAGAAGAAAAACTTTATAAAACTGGTGCTTAAATGTTGCGTGGCAATGTAGTGCGGATGACAAGAAACAGATGATTGTGATGATTATGAATGAATATATGGTGGATGTCTGGCCCTATGCGAACCAAAGCTGAGGGCGGTAGGTGAGTTTCAGTGGGGGCGAAATATAATGGAATTAAAATCGTGGAGATCTGAGAGAGTTAGAGCAAAGGAAGGGGTTAGTGTAATGTTAAATGATCAGTTATGGAAGGAGAAAAGAGAATATGAATGTGTAAATTCAAGAATTATGTGGATTAAAGGCAAGGTGATGCGAGAAGTGGGTCATAATTATAAGCGTGTTGACCTGGAGAAGTGAGGATTGCAGAGGAGAGAGAGAGATTTTGCGGAGGATGTTTAGCTTAGGTGAATTTATAGGGGCTCTTGAACCAAGTGACGTGAGTAATTGTGGTTGGGCTGAAATGCTAAAGTTAGGAGAACTTTTTGAGAGGGTGTGGTAGGTAAGTTTGGGGTGACAGTGTAAATAATAATGGGGCCCTTGATTGACTTTGATAGGAAAAGGGTTTAGTTATTGGTAATACATATTTAAGAAAAAAGAGGATAAATAAAGTATACACGCTATTGATGTCTGTAGGCGAAATGGACAGTAGTTGTTGGATTATGTATTGGTGATAAAAGACTGTTGAGGTAGACTTCAGGAATGTAAATGTTTATAGAGGGGCCACAGATATATCAGATCCACTTTTCTAGTTGTAGCTACACTGAGGTCAAGGTAGATGGGATACAAGGAGAATAGAAGCATCAGGGAAAGAGTGAGGTGAAGGTTTTTAAACTGTAAAAGAGGAGGCAGTTAGGGTAAGATATTAACAGCTATTGGAGGATAGATGCGGCTTATGAGAGCATAGGCAATGGGGTCGAGAGGTATGGGGTAGGTTTAAAAAATGTACGTGTTAGAGTGGTTCAGCAGAAGTTTTGGGTTACAGGGGAAGTGGCGGTGCAGGGAGGGAAGAGGAGCGATTTGTGGAATGATGATGGTTAAAGAGAGTAGTAAGGGAGAAAGTTAGCATATGAGTGATGTTTTTACAAAGTAGATAGTGAGGCAAGGAGGGAAGAGTATATGGAGAAAAGAGAGAAGTTAAAGAGAGATGGTGAAGGCAATGTAAAAGAGAGCAAATGAGAGTGTGGGTGAGATGTTATCAACAAATTTTGTTGAAAATAATGAAAAGTTTTGGAGTGAGATTAACAAGTTAAGAAAGCCTAGAGAAAACAAATGGATTTGTCAGTTAAAAATAGGAGGGAGAGGTATTACAAAAAACGGAGGATTTCTAAGGTCATGGGAAGATGGAAGGAATATTTTGAGGAATGGTTAATTTGAGATGATAGGGAAGTGTGATTTGTGTATAGGGGCAAGGAGGAATAACATCTTGTTGGAGTCAGGAAGAGCCAGTTGTGTGGGTGGGGAAGTTCGTGAGGCAGATAGCATAATGGAAAGAGGGGTAAGGCAGCGGGATTGATGGGATAAAGTAGAAATGTTAAAAGAATGTGGGATATAGCGTTTGGAGTGGTTGTGCAATTATTTAATAAATGTATTGGAAGAGGTGTAAGGTACCTAGGGCTTGGCAGAGAGCATGCATCAGTTCCTTTGTATAAAGCCAAAGGGGGATAAAAGAGTGTGCCAAAATTTTAGGGGGATAAGTCTGTTTTGGGGGGGAGGTTGTTCCTGGTTAAGTGTATCGGTTCGAGTTATAAATTGAAAAGAATTAAGGTAAGACGGTGAATAGGACTAGCAACAGATGGAACAAGGAGCTTTTAGGAATGGTAGGGGGTTGTGTGGACCAGGTGTTTTTCAGTGAAAACATTAAGTGATCAGTATTTAGATAGGCTTATAAGAGGTCTTTGTGGCTTTTATGGATTTGGTAAACAAGGCATATGACAGGGTGGCATAGGGGGGGCACATTTGCAGATGTTGCAAAGTGTATGGCTGTTTGGAGGTAGGTACTGAACGCAAGTCGGAGAGTTTTTCCGAGGATAGTGAGGCTCAAGTTAGAGTATGTAGGAAAGAAGGAAATTTTTTCCCAGTAAAGGTAGGGCTTAGACAAGGATGTGGTGTGATGTCACCGTGGTTGTTTAATAATACTTTATAAGATGGGTTGTTTGAGGAAGTTAAATGCGAGGGTCTTGGAAAGTGGCGTGTGGAGTTAAAAAGATAAAGAATACACTCACTAAAGTGGAGTTGTCACAGCTGCTCTTGCTGATGACACTGTGCTCTTGGAGATTCTGAAGAGTTGTTGCAGAGATTGGTAGGATGAATTTGGGTTGGAATAGGGTGTGCACAAAAGAGAAATTACAAGGTGAACTACAGGAAAGAGTAAGGTATGAGGTAACAAAAAGATTACGGTGATGAAAGATTGAATATCAGATAGGAGGGAGAGAGTATGGAGGAGTGATTGTCATTCAGATATTTGGGAGGGAACGTAATGTCAGCGGTATGGGTCTAATGATAGGTGAAGGTGAATCATAGAACATGATGAGGATAAAAGAGTGTGAGTGGTGCACTTAGGGAGTCTGTTGGAGACAAAGAACTTTGTCTTGGACGGCAAAGAGGGGAATGTATGAGTGTTATAGTTTTACCAACGCTCTTATATGGGGTGTGAAGCGGGGTGATGAATGTCTGCAGCGAAGGAGAAGGCTGGTGGCAGTGAGAGAATGTCATGTTGAGGGCATATGTCGTGGGTGCAGTGATATATAATGCAGAGAAATTCGTTGTTGGAAAGTTAGGAGGAAGGTGCGGGAATTTACAAAACTCTGTTGTCCAGAGGGCTGAGGACAGGTTGTTTGAGGCTGGGTTCGACGACACGGTAGAGTGATGGAAGCAGAATAATCAGAAGGTCTTAAATGAGGGTGTTCGTTTCTGTAGTGGAAGGATGGCGGGGTATGGGTTCGGCTTGGTAGGGTACCAGGCTTGGTGGGATGGCCGAGGGGCGTAAAGGAGGTTGAGTGGGCGAGGGGCTTGGTCGTAAGGCTGGGCTGAAGGGGAGGGTGTGTTGGTCGGGAATGGAGACAAATGGTTTTTTATACTTGACGTGCATGTGGTGGGTGAGCTTGTGGATCTGGGTGGTTGGGTGCGCATGGTTTCCGGCCAGGACGGTCGTGAGTACTGGAGATGGGAGTCTAGGTAAAGGATGGAAGGATCGAGGTTGGGTGGGGGGGGTAGGGGGATGGGGTTTTTCGGGAGGGGTTTGATACAAGGAGGAATGAATGTGTGGGTTGTGGTTGGTGGGGGTTTGGGGGGGAAGGGCGGGAGGAATAAAGGAACGGGGGGGCGTTGAGGCAGGGGGGGTGATTGTAATATTATTTTATTTTAGTGTGTGTGTGGTGATGGTGAGGGTGTGTGTGTGGTTCAGTGTGTGCTGTGTGTCGATGTGATGTGTGTTTGTGCTCGTGTTGTGTGATCGTGTGTGTGTGTTAGTGTGTTAGTGTGTGTCGTGTTGTGGAAGTCGTGTGCTGGCGTCGGGTGTGCTGGTGTGGAGGGTTGTGTGTTGTGATGTGTGTGTAAGTGTGTCGTGTGTTGGTGTGTTGTGCTGTGTGTGTTCGTGTGCTGTGTGTGTGTGTTGTGTCGTGTGTGTTGGTGTGCTGAGTGGGTGTGTGTGTGTGTGTTGTCGCTGTGTGTGTGGTAGTGGTCTGTTGTGTGGGTGTTCGTGTGTGTGTTGTGTTGTGTGGTGTGGGTGTTGTGTGGTGTTTGTGTTGAGTTGTGGGTGTTGTGTGGTGTTGTGAGTGTGTGTGGGAGTTACGTGTGTGTGTTACGTCGACGTGTGTGGGTGTGTGGGTGTTGTGTAGGTGTTGGTGCTGTGTGTGTGGGTGTTGGTGTGTGTGTTGTCGTGTGTGTTTAGTGTGTTTGTGTGTGTGTGTGTGTGTGTGTCGTGAGTAGTCGTGTGTGTGTGTTGTGGGTGTGTGTGTGGGTTTGGGGGGGGGGGGGGGTTTTTCTTTATTTTGGTGTGTGTTGTCGTGTGTGCTGTGTTAGTGTGTATGTGTGTGTGTTTGTGTGTGTGTGTGTTGTGTGTGTGTTGTATTGTGTGTTTGTTGTGGGTGTGTGTGTGTGTTTGTGTGGTGTGTTGTGTTTACGTTTGTGGAGGTTTGTGTGTGGTGTGTGTTTTTGAGTGTTGTGTGTGTGTGTGTGTGTGTGTGTGTGTGTTGTGTGTCGTCGTGTGTGTGTGGGTGTGTGTGTGTGGGGTGGTGGGTGTGTAGTGTGTTGTGTCGTGTGTGTGTAGTATGGCTGTGTGTGTGTTTGTGTGTAGTCCGTGTAGTGTGGGTGTGGTGTGTGTGTGGCGTGTGTGTGTGTGTCGGGGTGAAGTCGGGTGTGTGGGAGGTGTCTGTGTGTGCTGTGGTGTGTGTGTGTGTGTGTGGTGTTGTGTGGGCTGTGTGTCGTGTGTGATGTGTGGGTGTGTGTGTGTGTGTGGAGTCGCTGTCGGGTGTGTGTGTGTGGTGTGTGTGTGGGGTGTGTGTGTGTTGTGGGATCGTGTCGTGTGTACGGTGTAGTAGTTAGTGTAGTGTGTGTGTGTGTGTGTGGGGGGGCGGGTGTGAAGTGCTGGTGTGTGGGAGTGTGGTGTGTGTGTGTGTTGTGTGTTTGGGGGGTGGGTGTGTGTGGTGGTGGATTGTGTGCAGGTTGTTGTGTTGTTCTGTGTGGTGGGTTGTGTGTAAGTGTGTTGGTGATGTGGTCGCGTGTGTGTTTATATGTTGGGTAGGTGTGGGGTTGTTCAGTGCGTGTGTGTGTTGGAGTAGTGGTTGGTAGTTGTGCTGGGTGCGGTTTTGTTTTTCGTGTAGTATTGTTGTTGATTGTGTGTGGTGTGTTAGGTGTGTCTGTCAGGGGAATGGAGGCGTTGGATGGTCCTGGGGTGTTGTTTGTGGTGTGTCTTTTAAGCGGTGTTTTGATGCGTGGTTGAGTTTGGTTTTGGATTTTGCGTGTGAGTGTGCATGATGTGGTGTGTTTGTAGTGGGGGGGGTGTGCTGGTATTGTGGTTATGAGGTAGGTGTAGGTGTTGGTCAGTGGGTTGGTGGGGATCGTGGGGTAGTGGTGTGTTGTGTTGTAGTGTCTTGTTGTTGGTAGTCGTGATGGTACGTCGGTTTGGCGGTGATGTGCTGTGGAGTGGACGTGTTTGGTGTCTGTTGTAGTGTTGGACTGTGGTTTGTGGGAGTGGTGTTGGTGTGTGTTGTGTGATTGGTGTTGGTGAGTTGGCTGTTTTGGTGTGTTGTTGGGGTGTGTGGGTGGGGGTTTTGTGGTGGGCCTGGGGTGGTTGTGGCGTGTCGTGGTTGTAGTGCTGTGTGTGTTGGTGTTGTGTGTCGAGGTGGTGATTGTGGGTATTTGTTTGTGTGATGGCGTATTGTGTGGGTAGTTGTTTTGTGTAGTTGTATTGTGTGAGGTGGAGGTCGGTTTAGCGTTTTTTTTGGTGGGATGTGTGTTCGTATTCTGTTGTGGGTGTGGGTGGGGGGGGAGTGTGGTGTTGTGTGTGAAAATAGGGTGGGGTGGTTTGTGGTCGTTGTGTTGTGGTGTGGTTATATTGTTCCGGTGGTTTCGGTTTGGTGGGCTTTGGGGTACTAACGTTGTTGGGGTGGGTAATGGTTCGGGGTTGGGGTGTGAGTTGGGTGTGGGGTGTTGTTGTTGTTGAGTGCTGATGTGTCGTTGTGTGTTTGAGCTGTGTTGTTGGTGGTGTGTGTGTGTTGGATTGTTTGTGTGTTTGTCGTGGAGTGAGTTGGGGTTTGGGGTTGGGTCTGTGTGTGATGTGATTGTTGGGTTGAATGGTAATGGGTGCTAGGTGAGTGTGGGTAGGTCGGTCTGTGTAGTGATTGGGTTGGTGTGTTGCGAGGTGGTCGTGATGTGCTATGAGTTATGTTGTTTGTGGTGGTAGTTGTCGCGGTGGTGGTGTGTTATTGTGGTGCGGTTTGGTGTGCGTTATGTTCTGTCTGTGTGGTTGGTTGGTTGGTGGGTTTTTTGGGTGGGCGTTGGTTGGTTGTTGGGTGTGTGGTGTGTATGGGTAGTTGTTGTAGTGTGGTAGATGTGTGTTCGTTTTGTGGGGTGTGTTTGTGTAGATTTGTTGGTGTATGTGTGGTGTGGGGTGTGTGTGTAGTGGTGTGTGCCGGTTGGTGGGTGTTTTGTAGTTGATGGTGTGCGTTGGTGTTTTGGTTGTAGTGTGGTGTGTAGCTGTTTGTGGTGTGGGTGGTAGGTTTTGGCTGGTGTGTTGGTGTGTTGTCTTAGTTAAGGTGAGTGGTTGTGGTATGTGGTTGTGGTTGATGAGTTGGTGTGTTGATTAGTCGTGGATGTTGTTTTGTGTGGTGTGTTGTTGGTGTTGGAGGGTTGTGGTGTGGTGTGGATTGTGGGTGTGTGTGTGTTGTTGTTGGGGTGGGTGGTGCTCGTGTGTTTGTGTGTTGTTGTTGTGATGGTTGTGTGTGGTGTGTGGTTGTCGGGGGTGGTATTGGTGTGTGTGATCTGGTGTGTGTGCGTGTGTTTGGTAGTTGTAGGTGTTGTGAGGTGTGGGTGTTGGTGTGTTTAGTTGGTGGTGTGTGGTGGGTCTGTGTTGGGATTTTGGTTCTTTCTGGGTTGTGAGGTTAGCTGTTTTTCGGTGGTTGTGGTAGCTGGTTGATGTTGGGGTGTGTGTAGTTGTGGGTGTGGGTTGCTGGGTGTGTGGTATGGGGTGAGGTTACTGTGTATGGGTGAGATGTCGCCGTACCGTTGGTGTGTTGGGTGGTTCAATTGGCGGAGCGAGACGTTTCGGGTTGTGGTCGTGTGTAGTTGGGGGGGTTGGTGTGTTGTGTGTTGTGCTTGTTCTGGTGGGTGGGGTGTGGGCGAGACTCGTTTTGGTGGTGTGTTGTGTTGGGTGGGTTAGTTTGTTGCGTGGTGGTGGGGGTGGGGTGGGGGGGGGAGTTCGTAGTGTGTGTGGGTTGTGGGTGGGTGAGTTGGTTCGTTGAGTTTTGTTGTGTTGTGTAGTCGGTTGGGATTGGTGCGTGAGTGGTGTGGTGTGTGTGGTACGAGTGGTGGGTGGGGGGGGGGAGGGCGGGGGGTGTGTGGTTTGAGTGATTGGTGTGGGTGGAATGCGCGGTGTGGGTTGGTTGGGAGTGGGGGTGGTGTGTGTGGGGGTGGGTGATTTAATGGTCGTGGTCGGGTTGGGTAGTATGGTTGGTGATTGTTTTCGGTCGTGGTGGTGTGGGGTGTCGCGTTGTTGTGGGGTTGTCGCGTGGTGTGGTAGTTTCCGGTGGTAGGGGATTGGTGGGGGTGATTAGGTGGTGTTTGAATGGTGTTGGTGTTTGTGGTTGTGGGTAGGTGTGATCTGTTGGTGTGGTTGTGGTCGTGTGTTGTGTTGGTTCGTGGTGGTAGTTGATGGTGGGGTGGTTGGGAGTCTGGGTGTGTGGGTGGGATGTTGTAGGTGGTTTCGGTGAGTATGTGTGGGTTGGTTGAGCGTCGGGGAGGTGTGGTGTGTTCGCGTGTGGGTGGTGGTGAGTGTGTGCTGTCGTGGGGTGTCGGGTTTGGGTGTATGTATTGGTTTTGTGTCGGTGTGGTTTGGGTATGTGGTGTGGTGGGTGTTGTATGTGGTTGATGTTGTGTGGGAGTCGGTGTAGAGTGCTCTGGCTGGGGTGGGGTGTAATTCGATCCAGTTGGTGCGGGGGTTTTTGTGTAGGTTGGGCGTGTGCAAGTGGGGGGGGGGGCGAGGGGGGGGGGGTCTGGGGGGTAGTGTTTGCGGATGTACTGGTTGTGCGTAGTGGGTAATTTGTGTGTAGCGTTGAGTTGGAGGGGTGGTCTTAGGTGACGGGGGGGGTTCGTAATGATGGTCGGTGTGTGTTCGGTCGTAGGTGGTGTAAGTCGTGGTGGGGTGTGAGTGGTGGGTCGGTTGGGAGGTTGGTTGTCGTGGTGTGTGCGTTGTGTTTGGGTGTGGTGGTGTGTTGCGTGTCTGGTTGTGGTGTGGGGGTTGCTGTGTTTGGTTAGGTGGTTCTGGGTGTTGTAGGGCGGGTGGTGGCTCGTTTGTGAGTGTGGTTTGCGTTGTTCGGGATTCGGAGTATGTGGTGGGGGTAGTGTTGCTGTGTGGTATGGTTGTATATATTATATTAGTGGAGTTGTATGATGGATGTGTGTGTGTTAGTGGTGGGGTGTGTGTCGTTGTTGTGTGTGTGTTGGCTTTGGAGTGTTCGTATGTGGTTGTGGTTGTTGTGGGGGTGGGTGGGTGGGTTTTTTGTGTGTTCGTATGGGGGGGTTATTGTGTGGGTGTTGGGTGGTGGGTGTGTTGGTGTTATGATTGTTGTCGTCGTGCTTCTTGTCGGTCTGGGGTGTGTGTGTGCTGTATGGGGGGTGGGGTGGTGGTTGGGTGGTGTTGTGTTGGTGTGTGGGTATGGTGTGGGGTGCGTGGTGTGGTTGTTGTAGGTGGGTGTTTTGCCTTTGGATGTTTGGGTCTGGGAGATGGTGGGTTTTGTGTTTGGTCTGTGTGGTGGTGTGTGTGGTGTAGGGTGTGTGGTTGTGCTGGTGTAGTTTGTGTGTTTTGTGTGCGTGTGTTGCTCGTGTTTGTGTGGGTGGGGTGTGTGTGGTGTGGTTTAGTGTGGTGTTAGTGGTGGGTGGGTGGGTTGTGGTGGGGGGTGGTTTGGTTGTGTTGTTGTTGTTTAGCTGGGATTGTGGTGGTTGGTGGTTTGTTATTTGTCTCTCTTCGGTGTTTGTGTTGGATGTTTTGTGGGTGTGTTGTCTCGGGTGTGTGTTGGTGGTGTATTGTCGTGGGTATTGATGGGTTTGTTGGTGTTGTGTGGTGTTTCAGGGTTGTCGTGGTAGGTGTGGTGTGTGCACGTGGCTGGTCGGAGTTCTTATGTGTGTGGGTGCCTATGTGTGGTGTGTGGTGGTGGGTGAGGTGTGTTATATGGGTTAGGAGGCAGGCGTGATGGGTGGTGTTTGCTGTGGGTTGTGTTGGGTTGGTTAGTCGATGTTCGGTGGTGGGTGTCCTCTGAGTGGTGGTTTTGTGGGTGCTGTGGTGGGTGTGTTTTCGCTGGTTTTTGTGGTTGGTGGGTGGTGGGAGTTCTGGTGCTGGTTATTGTGGTCGGTGGGGTGGTTTGTTAACGTCTTCGTCCGGTGAGTGTGGGGTGTTTGTGGGTGGGCTGGTCGGTGTGGTGTGGTGGTTGTTGTAAGCGTGTTTTAGGGTGGTGGTGCTGTATGTGTTAGTGGCGGTTTTTGTGTGTTTGTGGTTTGTGGTGGTGTGTGGGTCGGTTGGTGTGGTGTGTGTTGCGTTATTGTGGAGTGGTTTGTGTGTGGTGTGTAGGTTTTGGTTAGTGGTGGGTGTGGGGAGGGTGGTGTTGATATGTGTTTTTGGCGTCGTGTGTATAGAGGTGGGGTGTGTTTTGTGGGGTGTTTGAGTGTGATGTGTGGTTGGTGAGCTGTTTGTTGTGTTGTGTGATGTGTGGGCTGGTATGGTATGGGTTTGTCGGTGATGTTGTGGTGTGGTGTAGGTGGGGTGTGGGTTGTGTGTGGTGGTTGTGTGGTGTGGGGGTAGGTGTTGGTTGTTGGTGCTTGGGTGGTGTGATTTGTGGGCTGGTGGGGAGTTGTGTTGGTGTGGTGTATGGGTGGGTGGTGGGGTTCGTGTGGGGGTGGGCTAGGTTTTATGTGTTTGTGTAGGTGTTCGTTGTGTGTAGTGTGGTTGTGGGGGGTGGGGGTGGTGGTTTGTGTGAGTGGGTGTTGGGGGGGTGTGGGTGGTGGTGTGTGGTGTGGGTGTTGCTGTGGTTGGTTGGAGTGTAGGTTGTTTTGTGTGTGGTGGTGTGGTTGGTGCGTTGCGGGATGTTGGGTGGTGGTTGGTGTGGGTGGTTTGGTTTTGGGTCTGGTGGGTGAGGGGGTTAGCGTGTGTGGGTGTATGGTTGTGGGGGTGGGTGTGGTGATTTGGGTCGTCGGGAGGTGTGGTCGGGGATGGTGGTGTGTCGGATGGGTGTTTGTGTCGTGTGACTTGCGGGTGTGTGTAGGTTGGGGTCCGGGTCGTTGGCGGTTTGTGTGTGTGGAATTTGACGTGTGTGGTTTGTGTTTGTGTAGTGGGTTGGTGTGTGTGGGTGTAAGTGTAGTGTAAGTTTGTGTGTGAGGGGTGGTTTGTGTATGGTGTGTTTTTTTGGTGTTTTGGGGGGGGGGGAGGGTGTTGGGGGGCTTGGTGTGCTTGTAGTGTGTGGTCGGTTGGGTGGTTCGGGTGTGGTTAGACAGTGGGGGCTTGTGTGTGTGTGGGTGGGAGGTGGGTTGTATGGAGCCAGAGTACTGATACAGCCAGACGCTGTACTTGAGCCAGAGTACTGAAGACCAGCCGCTGTACTGGGCCAGAGTACTGAATAGCCCAGCCGCTGTTACTTGGAGCCAGAGTACTGATTGCCCAGACCCCCCACTGTACTTGTAGCCAGAGTACTGATAGCCCAGAACGCTGTACTTGGACGCCAGAGTACTGATAGCCCAGCGCTGTTAACTTGGAGCCAGAGTAATGATAGCCCAGACGCTGTACTTGAGCAGAGTACTGATACCCCAGGACACTGCAGAAATGACACCGTATTTATCATCATATTATTGTGGTGAAATTTAGTCAAATATTTTGTATGAATGCTTTAGCATTCACACACCACACACACATACACACACACACACACACCACTCACACACACACACCACACACACACACACACAAGACGATTAGTGCAATAAGTGGACGCACCAGGCATGTATCCGGGGAAGGCAGTGCAATGGTCAGGGAATCCTGTCAGGAAAGACATCAGCGAGTTCATGGTATCAGAGTGGGTGCTATGACGTGCGGAAGGAGTTCCACAGGGCGTCTCAGACCTGGCCGATGCTGTTTCTGGTGTATGAAAATACATCTGCCAGTATCCCTGTTGCAGATGATGTGAAGATGGTGAGGACGGAATTCAATCGGAGGTGACCAGGCGGAACTACAAAGGGATTGATGAGGCAGGCTACAGGCCTGGCCGTGAAAAATGGCTCCTGGAATTCAATCCCACCTAAGGATGACAAAGTCATTTCAGATTGGGAAGGCAAGAGACCGCGGACGGAGTACAGTCTAGGGGAGGCAGATACTACAAAACCTTAATCAGGAAAAGGATCCTTGGCGAGGTCGAGCATACCACCAGGCACTCTCATGAAGCGCACATCAAGTAAATAACCTGCTGCATCATACGGGCGCCTAGCAAAACCAGAATATAGCATCTCGACATCTCTCGATAAGGAAGGTTCAGGACCCTGTACACCGAGTATGTCAGGCTATATTGGAAGCTATGCAGCACAGTTTGGAACCCACACCCTAGCCAAGCATGTAACGTAAATTACAGAATAGTGCAGTTTTGCAACATGACTAGTCTCAGGAGCAAGGGACATGTCCTATGAGGAGGGTTAAGGGAATCAACCTGACGGACACTGGAGGACAGGAGAGATAGGGGGGATATGATTAACGACACCATAAAAATACTGAGAGGAATTGGCAAGGTGGACAGAGACAAGATGCTCCTGAGATGGGACTCCAGTGACAGGTGTCACACTGGAAAACTGTCAGACTCCCAAATGAATCACTGCGATGTTTAGGAAGTATTTCTTTACTCACAGAGTTGTTCAGGAGGAGGAATAGTCTGAGAAGTGTTGTAGTGGATGCAGAATCATACCATGCTTTAGAAGAGGTTTTTGATAGAGAAACTTCATGGAGCAGAAGAGTGACCTAAATAGCGACCAGTGAAGAGATGGGGCCAGCTGCTGATATATCCGACACCAGCAACCACAACTAGTGAGTACAAATAAATAAAATAAAGTAAATTTATTTATTATATTATATTATATATGTAGATATACTTTCATTATCTATATATATAATATATATTTTTATATCATATATATATAATATATATATATATATAATTAGATATATATATATATCTTTATTATAATAATATATATTTATAGATATACGTAACTATATAGTAAATTGAAACGGGGGTAGGCAGGCCGGGGTTTGATGGGATAAAGATAGAAATGTGAAAGGCAGCGTGGGGATATAGTTTTGGAGTGGTTGGTGCAATTATTTAATAAAGTATGGAAGAGGGTAAGGTACCTAGGGATTGGCAGAGAGGCATGCATAGTTCCTTTGTATAAAGCTAAGAGGGGATAAAAAGAGAGTGCAAAATTATAGGGGGATAAGTCCTGTTGAGTTGTACTGGTAAAAGTGTATGGATTGATTATAATTGAAATGAATTAAGAGTAAGCGGAGAATAGGATAGCAGATGAAACAAGGAGGCTTTAGGCAAATGGTAGGGCGGTGTGTGGACCGGCTTGTTTACAGTGAAACATATAAGTGAACTGTATTTAGATAAGGCTAAAGAGGTCTTTGTGGCATTATGGATTTGAAAATGCGTATATGAGCGGTGGATAGGGGGCAATGTGGCAGCTGTTCGCAAGTGTATGGTGTAGGAGGTAGGTTACTGGAAAGCAGTGAAGAGTTTTTTACGAGGATTAGTGAGGCTCAGTAGAGAGTACGTAGAAAAGAGGAAATTTTTTCCCAGTAAAAGTAGGCCTTAGACAAGGATGTGTGATGTCACAGTGGTTGTTTAATATATTTATAGATGGGGTTGTAAGAGAAGTAAATGCTGAGGGGTCTTGCAAGAGGCGTGGTGGCTTAAAGATAAAGAATCACTCACAGGGTGGGAGTTGTCACAGCTGCTCTTTGATGATGACACTGTGCATCTGTGGGAGATTCTGAAGAGAAGCTGCAGAGATTGGTTGGATGAATTTGGTAGGGTGTGCAAAAGAAGAATATTAAAGGCGAATAAAGGACAAGAGTAAGGTTATGCAGGATAACAAAAAGATAGTGATGAAAGATTGAATATCAGATTGGAGGGAGAGAGTAAGGAGCGAGAAGTGAAGTATTCAGATATTTGGGAAGTGGTCGAGGTCAGCTCTGGTATGGGTCTATGACAGATGAGGTGTAATATAGAATTGATGAGGGAAAAAAGAGTGAGTGGTGCACTAGGGTCTGTGGAGACAGAGAACTTTGTCCTGGAGGCAAAGAGGGGAATGTATGAGAGTATAGTTTTACCAACGATCTTATCATATGGGGTGTGAAGCATGGGGTAGGTTGATTGTTGCAGCGAGGAGAAGGTGGAGGCAGGGAGATGTCATGTCTGAGGGCAATGTGTGGCGTGAAATATGCAGAGAGAGAATTCGTAGTTAGTTTGGAAGTTAGGGAGGAGGTGCCGGGATTACCAAAACTGTTGTCCAGAGGGCTGAGGAGGAAGGGTTGTTGAGTTGGTTCGCGGACATGTAGACAGAGAATGGGAGCGAAACAGAATGACTTCCAAGAGTTGTATCAGTCTGTAGTGGAGGAAGGACGGGGTAGGGGTCGCCTAGGAAGGGTTGGAGGGAGAGGGTAAAGGAGGTTTTGTGTGCGAGGTGGCTTGGACTTCCCGCAGGCATGAGTGAGCGTGTTTGATAGACGTGAATGGAGACAATATGGTTTTTAATACTTGGACGTGCTGTTGGAGTGTGGCAAGTAACATATTATGAAGGGATTCAGGGAAACGGAGGCCGACTTGAGTCCTGGAGATGCGGAAGTACAGTGCTGCACTGATAGTCGAAGGAAGGGGTGTTAATGTTGCAGCGTTTTAAAACTGTAGTGTAAAGCCCTTTCTGGCAGACTGTTGTTGGAGTGAATGATGGTGAAAGTTTTTCTTTTTACGGGCCACCTGCCTTGGTGGAATCGGCAGTGTGGATAATAAAAAAAAAATATTATATATATTATATAAACGCCTCGCCAAACATGACATGAAACATTTATTTAATTTCGCTGAAGTTGGGAAAACAATATCGTGTACTCGGAGGAAAAATATGATCTCTTTTAACTTCTGGAGAATCATAAACTAAAAAAACATTTTGATGTGGATATATGATGTTAACTAGAGTTAACTTTGCTGACTTTATGTCACAGGTAAATAAATCTCTTTTAATGATAAAAATTAGAGTGATGATGCTATGTTTAATTTATGATGGAAGAGAAAATAAATTATGTTAATTTCTTTGATTTGCTTTTGATTCGGGTTCTTAATACAGAAAAGCATGGAGCTACTCTTCCTTTCTTGTGGTCGAATCTGATCGTTTTCCCATTTCCCAGGCAATATATGCTTTTAAGGCTTACAACAAACATTTTATCATATATATATATATTCTTATATAATATATATATAATATAATATATATTATGTATATATATATATATATTTATATATATAAATATATATTTTATATATATATTTATATATAATTATTATTTCTATTTATATATATATATATTTATATGATATATATATATATATATTTTATATATATTATATATATATATATATAATATAATATATATACATATATATATATAATATATGTATATTTATATTATATTATTATGTATATATAGATATATAATATATATTATATAACTATATATATAATATCACTATATTATCTATGTTATATATATCTAATATATATATAATATATGTATGTATGTTATAATATATATAATATATATATAATATATATGTATATTTATATTATATATTATATATATAATATTATGTTTATTATAATATATATATTATTATATATATATTTATGTATATATATATATGTTATATATATATATCTATATATAATATATATAATAATATATGTAATATATATTTATATATATATTATATATATATATATAATATTATATAAAATATAAGATATAATATATGTATATATATATATATATAATATATATATAATTAGTATTTATATTATAATTATAATATATATATAATTATGTATATATATATATATACAGCATTTATCATTATAATACTATTATATAATATATGTATATATCATCTATATATCTATATAATATATATATACTATATGTATTATTATATATATAATTATATATTTAATATATAATATATGTATCTATATATATTATAATATATTATATAATTATGTATATATATATATTATATAATATTATATCATATATTTTTATTTATGTATATATATATATATAATATATATATAATATATGTAATATATATATATATATTATATATATATATATATAAATATATATATATATAAATATATATCTTAATTATGTATATATATATATATTTATCTATATATAATATAGATATTATATTTATATATAATATATATATATATATAATATAATGTATATATATTTAGATATATGAGATACTAATTGTATATAATATATATATATAATATATATATATATATTATATAAGATATATATATTTATTAAAGAAATATATATTATAATTTAGTTTATATATATATATATATATATATATATATATATATATATATTATATTTTTAATATATATATATAATAAAATATGTATATAAGATAATATATATATATTATTATATATATAATATATATATATATTATTATATATATAATATATAGATATATAAATATTATATATTAATATATATATGTAATATATATATTATATATTCTATATATAATATATATTATATAATATATAGCCTATTATATATATATTATATATATATATATATATCTATATAATATATATATATATATATATATATATTTATCTATATATATAATCATTACTACTATATATATTTAATATATATATATAATATATTTATATTATATATATATATATTATTATTGTATATATATATATTATATATATTTTATATATTATACTATATATATATATATTTATATATATATTTATATATTTTTATATGTATATTTATGTATATATTATATTTTATATAATATATATATATATATATATATATATGTATATATATATATATATATATTATATATATGTCCTATATTATATTTATATTTATATATATATATTATATATATTATATAGTTATTATATATATATATATTATTGTTAGGTAGTAGGTTGGTAGACAGCAACCACCCGGGAAGTACTACCGTCCTGCCAGATGACTGTGAAACTAATAACCTGTAACTGTTTTGCATGATGGTTAGGCTAGGATTGCTGGTTTCTTTTCTGTCTCAATACACGCTAAGATACCAGGGATATCTTGCTACTCCTACTTACACTATTGGTCACACTTTCACCAGACACGCACATGCATATATATATATACATACATCTAGGTTTTTCTCCTTTTCTAAATAGCTCTTTTGTTCTTTTTTAATTTCCTTCTATTGTCCAAGGGGAAGTGGAAAAGAATCTTTCCTCCGTAAGCATGGTGTCGTATGAGGCGACTTAAAATGCCGGAGCAATGGGCTAGTAACCCCTTCTCATGTCTACAAATTACTAAAAAGAGAAGAAGAAAAACTTTATAAAACTGGTGCTTAAATGTTGCGTGGCAATGTAGTGCGGATGACAAGAAACAGATGATTGTGATGATTATGAATGAATATATGGTGGATGTCTGGCCCTATGCGAACCAAAGCTGAGGGCGGTAGGTGAGTTTCAGTGGGGGCGAAATATAATGGAATTAAAATCGTGGAGATCTGAGAGAGTTAGAGCAAAGGAAGGGGTTAGTGTAATGTTAAATGATCAGTTATGGAAGGAGAAAAGAGAATATGAATGTGTAAATTCAAGAATTATGTGGATTAAAGGCAAGGTGATGCGAGAAGTGGGTCATAATTATAAGCGTGTTGACCTGGAGAAGTGAGGATTGCAGAGGAGAGAGAGAGATTTTGCGGAGGATGTTTAGCTTAGGTGAATTTATAGGGGCTCTTGAACCAAGTGACGTGAGTAATTGTGGTTGGGCTGAAATGCTAAAGTTAGGAGAACTTTTTGAGAGGGTGTGGTAGGTAAGTTTGGGGTGACAGTGTAAATAATAATGGGGCCCTTGATTGACTTTGATAGGAAAAGGGTTTAGTTATTGGTAATACATATTTAAGAAAAAAGAGGATAAATAAAGTATACACGCTATTGATGTCTGTAGGCGAAATGGACAGTAGTTGTTGGATTATGTATTGGTGATAAAAGACTGTTGAGGTAGACTTCAGGAATGTAAATGTTTATAGAGGGGCCACAGATATATCAGATCCACTTTTCTAGTTGTAGCTACACTGAGGTCAAGGTAGATGGGATACAAGGAGAATAGAAGCATCAGGGAAAGAGTGAGGTGAAGGTTTTTAAACTGTAAAAGAGGAGGCAGTTAGGGTAAGATATTAACAGCTATTGGAGGATAGATGCGGCTTATGAGAGCATAGGCAATGGGGTCGAGAGGTATGGGGTAGGTTTAAAAAATGTACGTGTTAGAGTGGTTCAGCAGAAGTTTTGGGTTACAGGGGAAGTGGCGGTGCAGGGAGGGAAGAGGAGCGATTTGTGGAATGATGATGGTTAAAGAGAGTAGTAAGGGAGAAAGTTAGCATATGAGTGATGTTTTTACAAAGTAGATAGTGAGGCAAGGAGGGAAGAGTATATGGAGAAAAGAGAGAAGTTAAAGAGAGATGGTGAAGGCAATGTAAAAGAGAGCAAATGAGAGTGTGGGTGAGATGTTATCAACAAATTTTGTTGAAAATAATGAAAAGTTTTGGAGTGAGATTAACAAGTTAAGAAAGCCTAGAGAAAACAAATGGATTTGTCAGTTAAAAATAGGAGGGAGAGGTATTACAAAAAACGGAGGATTTCTAAGGTCATGGGAAGATGGAAGGAATATTTTGAGGAATGGTTAATTTGAGATGATAGGGAAGTGTGATTTGTGTATAGGGGCAAGGAGGAATAACATCTTGTTGGAGTCAGGAAGAGCCAGTTGTGTGGGTGGGGAAGTTCGTGAGGCAGATAGCATAATGGAAAGAGGGGTAAGGCAGCGGGATTGATGGGATAAAGTAGAAATGTTAAAAGAATGTGGGATATAGCGTTTGGAGTGGTTGTGCAATTATTTAATAAATGTATTGGAAGAGGTGTAAGGTACCTAGGGCTTGGCAGAGAGCATGCATCAGTTCCTTTGTATAAAGCCAAAGGGGGATAAAAGAGTGTGCCAAAATTTTAGGGGGATAAGTCTGTTTTGGGGGGGAGGTTGTTCCTGGTTAAGTGTATCGGTTCGAGTTATAAATTGAAAAGAATTAAGGTAAGACGGTGAATAGGACTAGCAACAGATGGAACAAGGAGCTTTTAGGAATGGTAGGGGGTTGTGTGGACCAGGTGTTTTTCAGTGAAAACATTAAGTGATCAGTATTTAGATAGGCTTATAAGAGGTCTTTGTGGCTTTTATGGATTTGGTAAACAAGGCATATGACAGGGTGGCATAGGGGGGGCACATTTGCAGATGTTGCAAAGTGTATGGCTGTTTGGAGGTAGGTACTGAACGCAAGTCGGAGAGTTTTTCCGAGGATAGTGAGGCTCAAGTTAGAGTATGTAGGAAAGAAGGAAATTTTTTCCCAGTAAAGGTAGGGCTTAGACAAGGATGTGGTGTGATGTCACCGTGGTTGTTTAATAATACTTTATAAGATGGGTTGTTTGAGGAAGTTAAATGCGAGGGTCTTGGAAAGTGGCGTGTGGAGTTAAAAAGATAAAGAATACACTCACTAAAGTGGAGTTGTCACAGCTGCTCTTGCTGATGACACTGTGCTCTTGGAGATTCTGAAGAGTTGTTGCAGAGATTGGTAGGATGAATTTGGGTTGGAATAGGGTGTGCACAAAAGAGAAATTACAAGGTGAACTACAGGAAAGAGTAAGGTATGAGGTAACAAAAAGATTACGGTGATGAAAGATTGAATATCAGATAGGAGGGAGAGAGTATGGAGGAGTGATTGTCATTCAGATATTTGGGAGGGAACGTAATGTCAGCGGTATGGGTCTAATGATAGGTGAAGGTGAATCATAGAACATGATGAGGATAAAAGAGTGTGAGTGGTGCACTTAGGGAGTCTGTTGGAGACAAAGAACTTTGTCTTGGACGGCAAAGAGGGGAATGTATGAGTGTTATAGTTTTACCAACGCTCTTATATGGGGTGTGAAGCGGGGTGATGAATGTCTGCAGCGAAGGAGAAGGCTGGTGGCAGTGAGAGAATGTCATGTTGAGGGCATATGTCGTGGGTGCAGTGATATATAATGCAGAGAAATTCGTTGTTGGAAAGTTAGGAGGAAGGTGCGGGAATTTACAAAACTCTGTTGTCCAGAGGGCTGAGGACAGGTTGTTTGAGGCTGGGTTCGACGACACGGTAGAGTGATGGAAGCAGAATAATCAGAAGGTCTTAAATGAGGGTGTTCGTTTCTGTAGTGGAAGGATGGCGGGGTATGGGTTCGGCTTGGTAGGGTACCAGGCTTGGTGGGATGGCCGAGGGGCGTAAAGGAGGTTGAGTGGGCGAGGGGCTTGGTCGTAAGGCTGGGCTGAAGGGGAGGGTGTGTTGGTCGGGAATGGAGACAAATGGTTTTTTATACTTGACGTGCATGTGGTGGGTGAGCTTGTGGATCTGGGTGGTTGGGTGCGCATGGTTTCCGGCCAGGACGGTCGTGAGTACTGGAGATGGGAGTCTAGGTAAAGGATGGAAGGATCGAGGTTGGGTGGGGGGGGTAGGGGGATGGGGTTTTTCGGGAGGGGTTTGATACAAGGAGGAATGAATGTGTGGGTTGTGGTTGGTGGGGGTTTGGGGGGGAAGGGCGGGAGGAATAAAGGAACGGGGGGGCGTTGAGGCAGGGGGGGTGATTGTAATATTATTTTATTTTAGTGTGTGTGTGGTGATGGTGAGGGTGTGTGTGTGGTTCAGTGTGTGCTGTGTGTCGATGTGATGTGTGTTTGTGCTCGTGTTGTGTGATCGTGTGTGTGTGTTAGTGTGTTAGTGTGTGTCGTGTTGTGGAAGTCGTGTGCTGGCGTCGGGTGTGCTGGTGTGGAGGGTTGTGTGTTGTGATGTGTGTGTAAGTGTGTCGTGTGTTGGTGTGTTGTGCTGTGTGTGTTCGTGTGCTGTGTGTGTGTGTTGTGTCGTGTGTGTTGGTGTGCTGAGTGGGTGTGTGTGTGTGTGTTGTCGCTGTGTGTGTGGTAGTGGTCTGTTGTGTGGGTGTTCGTGTGTGTGTTGTGTTGTGTGGTGTGGGTGTTGTGTGGTGTTTGTGTTGAGTTGTGGGTGTTGTGTGGTGTTGTGAGTGTGTGTGGGAGTTACGTGTGTGTGTTACGTCGACGTGTGTGGGTGTGTGGGTGTTGTGTAGGTGTTGGTGCTGTGTGTGTGGGTGTTGGTGTGTGTGTTGTCGTGTGTGTTTAGTGTGTTTGTGTGTGTGTGTGTGTGTGTGTCGTGAGTAGTCGTGTGTGTGTGTTGTGGGTGTGTGTGTGGGTTTGGGGGGGGGGGGGGGTTTTTCTTTATTTTGGTGTGTGTTGTCGTGTGTGCTGTGTTAGTGTGTATGTGTGTGTGTTTGTGTGTGTGTGTGTTGTGTGTGTGTTGTATTGTGTGTTTGTTGTGGGTGTGTGTGTGTGTTTGTGTGGTGTGTTGTGTTTACGTTTGTGGAGGTTTGTGTGTGGTGTGTGTTTTTGAGTGTTGTGTGTGTGTGTGTGTGTGTGTGTGTGTGTTGTGTGTCGTCGTGTGTGTGTGGGTGTGTGTGTGTGGGGTGGTGGGTGTGTAGTGTGTTGTGTCGTGTGTGTGTAGTATGGCTGTGTGTGTGTTTGTGTGTAGTCCGTGTAGTGTGGGTGTGGTGTGTGTGTGGCGTGTGTGTGTGTGTCGGGGTGAAGTCGGGTGTGTGGGAGGTGTCTGTGTGTGCTGTGGTGTGTGTGTGTGTGTGTGGTGTTGTGTGGGCTGTGTGTCGTGTGTGATGTGTGGGTGTGTGTGTGTGTGTGGAGTCGCTGTCGGGTGTGTGTGTGTGGTGTGTGTGTGGGGTGTGTGTGTGTTGTGGGATCGTGTCGTGTGTACGGTGTAGTAGTTAGTGTAGTGTGTGTGTGTGTGTGTGGGGGGGCGGGTGTGAAGTGCTGGTGTGTGGGAGTGTGGTGTGTGTGTGTGTTGTGTGTTTGGGGGGTGGGTGTGTGTGGTGGTGGATTGTGTGCAGGTTGTTGTGTTGTTCTGTGTGGTGGGTTGTGTGTAAGTGTGTTGGTGATGTGGTCGCGTGTGTGTTTATATGTTGGGTAGGTGTGGGGTTGTTCAGTGCGTGTGTGTGTTGGAGTAGTGGTTGGTAGTTGTGCTGGGTGCGGTTTTGTTTTTCGTGTAGTATTGTTGTTGATTGTGTGTGGTGTGTTAGGTGTGTCTGTCAGGGGAATGGAGGCGTTGGATGGTCCTGGGGTGTTGTTTGTGGTGTGTCTTTTAAGCGGTGTTTTGATGCGTGGTTGAGTTTGGTTTTGGATTTTGCGTGTGAGTGTGCATGATGTGGTGTGTTTGTAGTGGGGGGGGTGTGCTGGTATTGTGGTTATGAGGTAGGTGTAGGTGTTGGTCAGTGGGTTGGTGGGGATCGTGGGGTAGTGGTGTGTTGTGTTGTAGTGTCTTGTTGTTGGTAGTCGTGATGGTACGTCGGTTTGGCGGTGATGTGCTGTGGAGTGGACGTGTTTGGTGTCTGTTGTAGTGTTGGACTGTGGTTTGTGGGAGTGGTGTTGGTGTGTGTTGTGTGATTGGTGTTGGTGAGTTGGCTGTTTTGGTGTGTTGTTGGGGTGTGTGGGTGGGGGTTTTGTGGTGGGCCTGGGGTGGTTGTGGCGTGTCGTGGTTGTAGTGCTGTGTGTGTTGGTGTTGTGTGTCGAGGTGGTGATTGTGGGTATTTGTTTGTGTGATGGCGTATTGTGTGGGTAGTTGTTTTGTGTAGTTGTATTGTGTGAGGTGGAGGTCGGTTTAGCGTTTTTTTTGGTGGGATGTGTGTTCGTATTCTGTTGTGGGTGTGGGTGGGGGGGGAGTGTGGTGTTGTGTGTGAAAATAGGGTGGGGTGGTTTGTGGTCGTTGTGTTGTGGTGTGGTTATATTGTTCCGGTGGTTTCGGTTTGGTGGGCTTTGGGGTACTAACGTTGTTGGGGTGGGTAATGGTTCGGGGTTGGGGTGTGAGTTGGGTGTGGGGTGTTGTTGTTGTTGAGTGCTGATGTGTCGTTGTGTGTTTGAGCTGTGTTGTTGGTGGTGTGTGTGTGTTGGATTGTTTGTGTGTTTGTCGTGGAGTGAGTTGGGGTTTGGGGTTGGGTCTGTGTGTGATGTGATTGTTGGGTTGAATGGTAATGGGTGCTAGGTGAGTGTGGGTAGGTCGGTCTGTGTAGTGATTGGGTTGGTGTGTTGCGAGGTGGTCGTGATGTGCTATGAGTTATGTTGTTTGTGGTGGTAGTTGTCGCGGTGGTGGTGTGTTATTGTGGTGCGGTTTGGTGTGCGTTATGTTCTGTCTGTGTGGTTGGTTGGTTGGTGGGTTTTTTGGGTGGGCGTTGGTTGGTTGTTGGGTGTGTGGTGTGTATGGGTAGTTGTTGTAGTGTGGTAGATGTGTGTTCGTTTTGTGGGGTGTGTTTGTGTAGATTTGTTGGTGTATGTGTGGTGTGGGGTGTGTGTGTAGTGGTGTGTGCCGGTTGGTGGGTGTTTTGTAGTTGATGGTGTGCGTTGGTGTTTTGGTTGTAGTGTGGTGTGTAGCTGTTTGTGGTGTGGGTGGTAGGTTTTGGCTGGTGTGTTGGTGTGTTGTCTTAGTTAAGGTGAGTGGTTGTGGTATGTGGTTGTGGTTGATGAGTTGGTGTGTTGATTAGTCGTGGATGTTGTTTTGTGTGGTGTGTTGTTGGTGTTGGAGGGTTGTGGTGTGGTGTGGATTGTGGGTGTGTGTGTGTTGTTGTTGGGGTGGGTGGTGCTCGTGTGTTTGTGTGTTGTTGTTGTGATGGTTGTGTGTGGTGTGTGGTTGTCGGGGGTGGTATTGGTGTGTGTGATCTGGTGTGTGTGCGTGTGTTTGGTAGTTGTAGGTGTTGTGAGGTGTGGGTGTTGGTGTGTTTAGTTGGTGGTGTGTGGTGGGTCTGTGTTGGGATTTTGGTTCTTTCTGGGTTGTGAGGTTAGCTGTTTTTCGGTGGTTGTGGTAGCTGGTTGATGTTGGGGTGTGTGTAGTTGTGGGTGTGGGTTGCTGGGTGTGTGGTATGGGGTGAGGTTACTGTGTATGGGTGAGATGTCGCCGTACCGTTGGTGTGTTGGGTGGTTCAATTGGCGGAGCGAGACGTTTCGGGTTGTGGTCGTGTGTAGTTGGGGGGGTTGGTGTGTTGTGTGTTGTGCTTGTTCTGGTGGGTGGGGTGTGGGCGAGACTCGTTTTGGTGGTGTGTTGTGTTGGGTGGGTTAGTTTGTTGCGTGGTGGTGGGGGTGGGGTGGGGGGGGGAGTTCGTAGTGTGTGTGGGTTGTGGGTGGGTGAGTTGGTTCGTTGAGTTTTGTTGTGTTGTGTAGTCGGTTGGGATTGGTGCGTGAGTGGTGTGGTGTGTGTGGTACGAGTGGTGGGTGGGGGGGGGGAGGGCGGGGGGTGTGTGGTTTGAGTGATTGGTGTGGGTGGAATGCGCGGTGTGGGTTGGTTGGGAGTGGGGGTGGTGTGTGTGGGGGTGGGTGATTTAATGGTCGTGGTCGGGTTGGGTAGTATGGTTGGTGATTGTTTTCGGTCGTGGTGGTGTGGGGTGTCGCGTTGTTGTGGGGTTGTCGCGTGGTGTGGTAGTTTCCGGTGGTAGGGGATTGGTGGGGGTGATTAGGTGGTGTTTGAATGGTGTTGGTGTTTGTGGTTGTGGGTAGGTGTGATCTGTTGGTGTGGTTGTGGTCGTGTGTTGTGTTGGTTCGTGGTGGTAGTTGATGGTGGGGTGGTTGGGAGTCTGGGTGTGTGGGTGGGATGTTGTAGGTGGTTTCGGTGAGTATGTGTGGGTTGGTTGAGCGTCGGGGAGGTGTGGTGTGTTCGCGTGTGGGTGGTGGTGAGTGTGTGCTGTCGTGGGGTGTCGGGTTTGGGTGTATGTATTGGTTTTGTGTCGGTGTGGTTTGGGTATGTGGTGTGGTGGGTGTTGTATGTGGTTGATGTTGTGTGGGAGTCGGTGTAGAGTGCTCTGGCTGGGGTGGGGTGTAATTCGATCCAGTTGGTGCGGGGGTTTTTGTGTAGGTTGGGCGTGTGCAAGTGGGGGGGGGGGCGAGGGGGGGGGGGTCTGGGGGGTAGTGTTTGCGGATGTACTGGTTGTGCGTAGTGGGTAATTTGTGTGTAGCGTTGAGTTGGAGGGGTGGTCTTAGGTGACGGGGGGGGTTCGTAATGATGGTCGGTGTGTGTTCGGTCGTAGGTGGTGTAAGTCGTGGTGGGGTGTGAGTGGTGGGTCGGTTGGGAGGTTGGTTGTCGTGGTGTGTGCGTTGTGTTTGGGTGTGGTGGTGTGTTGCGTGTCTGGTTGTGGTGTGGGGGTTGCTGTGTTTGGTTAGGTGGTTCTGGGTGTTGTAGGGCGGGTGGTGGCTCGTTTGTGAGTGTGGTTTGCGTTGTTCGGGATTCGGAGTATGTGGTGGGGGTAGTGTTGCTGTGTGGTATGGTTGTATATATTATATTAGTGGAGTTGTATGATGGATGTGTGTGTGTTAGTGGTGGGGTGTGTGTCGTTGTTGTGTGTGTGTTGGCTTTGGAGTGTTCGTATGTGGTTGTGGTTGTTGTGGGGGTGGGTGGGTGGGTTTTTTGTGTGTTCGTATGGGGGGGTTATTGTGTGGGTGTTGGGTGGTGGGTGTGTTGGTGTTATGATTGTTGTCGTCGTGCTTCTTGTCGGTCTGGGGTGTGTGTGTGCTGTATGGGGGGTGGGGTGGTGGTTGGGTGGTGTTGTGTTGGTGTGTGGGTATGGTGTGGGGTGCGTGGTGTGGTTGTTGTAGGTGGGTGTTTTGCCTTTGGATGTTTGGGTCTGGGAGATGGTGGGTTTTGTGTTTGGTCTGTGTGGTGGTGTGTGTGGTGTAGGGTGTGTGGTTGTGCTGGTGTAGTTTGTGTGTTTTGTGTGCGTGTGTTGCTCGTGTTTGTGTGGGTGGGGTGTGTGTGGTGTGGTTTAGTGTGGTGTTAGTGGTGGGTGGGTGGGTTGTGGTGGGGGGTGGTTTGGTTGTGTTGTTGTTGTTTAGCTGGGATTGTGGTGGTTGGTGGTTTGTTATTTGTCTCTCTTCGGTGTTTGTGTTGGATGTTTTGTGGGTGTGTTGTCTCGGGTGTGTGTTGGTGGTGTATTGTCGTGGGTATTGATGGGTTTGTTGGTGTTGTGTGGTGTTTCAGGGTTGTCGTGGTAGGTGTGGTGTGTGCACGTGGCTGGTCGGAGTTCTTATGTGTGTGGGTGCCTATGTGTGGTGTGTGGTGGTGGGTGAGGTGTGTTATATGGGTTAGGAGGCAGGCGTGATGGGTGGTGTTTGCTGTGGGTTGTGTTGGGTTGGTTAGTCGATGTTCGGTGGTGGGTGTCCTCTGAGTGGTGGTTTTGTGGGTGCTGTGGTGGGTGTGTTTTCGCTGGTTTTTGTGGTTGGTGGGTGGTGGGAGTTCTGGTGCTGGTTATTGTGGTCGGTGGGGTGGTTTGTTAACGTCTTCGTCCGGTGAGTGTGGGGTGTTTGTGGGTGGGCTGGTCGGTGTGGTGTGGTGGTTGTTGTAAGCGTGTTTTAGGGTGGTGGTGCTGTATGTGTTAGTGGCGGTTTTTGTGTGTTTGTGGTTTGTGGTGGTGTGTGGGTCGGTTGGTGTGGTGTGTGTTGCGTTATTGTGGAGTGGTTTGTGTGTGGTGTGTAGGTTTTGGTTAGTGGTGGGTGTGGGGAGGGTGGTGTTGATATGTGTTTTTGGCGTCGTGTGTATAGAGGTGGGGTGTGTTTTGTGGGGTGTTTGAGTGTGATGTGTGGTTGGTGAGCTGTTTGTTGTGTTGTGTGATGTGTGGGCTGGTATGGTATGGGTTTGTCGGTGATGTTGTGGTGTGGTGTAGGTGGGGTGTGGGTTGTGTGTGGTGGTTGTGTGGTGTGGGGGTAGGTGTTGGTTGTTGGTGCTTGGGTGGTGTGATTTGTGGGCTGGTGGGGAGTTGTGTTGGTGTGGTGTATGGGTGGGTGGTGGGGTTCGTGTGGGGGTGGGCTAGGTTTTATGTGTTTGTGTAGGTGTTCGTTGTGTGTAGTGTGGTTGTGGGGGGTGGGGGTGGTGGTTTGTGTGAGTGGGTGTTGGGGGGGTGTGGGTGGTGGTGTGTGGTGTGGGTGTTGCTGTGGTTGGTTGGAGTGTAGGTTGTTTTGTGTGTGGTGGTGTGGTTGGTGCGTTGCGGGATGTTGGGTGGTGGTTGGTGTGGGTGGTTTGGTTTTGGGTCTGGTGGGTGAGGGGGTTAGCGTGTGTGGGTGTATGGTTGTGGGGGTGGGTGTGGTGATTTGGGTCGTCGGGAGGTGTGGTCGGGGATGGTGGTGTGTCGGATGGGTGTTTGTGTCGTGTGACTTGCGGGTGTGTGTAGGTTGGGGTCCGGGTCGTTGGCGGTTTGTGTGTGTGGAATTTGACGTGTGTGGTTTGTGTTTGTGTAGTGGGTTGGTGTGTGTGGGTGTAAGTGTAGTGTAAGTTTGTGTGTGAGGGGTGGTTTGTGTATGGTGTGTTTTTTTGGTGTTTTGGGGGGGGGGGAGGGTGTTGGGGGGCTTGGTGTGCTTGTAGTGTGTGGTCGGTTGGGTGGTTCGGGTGTGGTTAGACAGTGGGGGCTTGTGTGTGTGTGGGTGGGAGGTGGTGTACGAATGTGTTCCATACTCGAGTCACCTGGGTATATATGATTTCAGATGGAGTGATGTTCTGGAGAGGGTACAGCCAGAGTGAAGTTGCTGCTTTCTGCCCGTCTTGTGGCATAAAAGCTTGTTTCACGCTGTCCTCGAAGTGGATCCAAGTGGGGTACTTTGACAATATTGGCCTTGTACATAACAGTAAGGCCACCCACATCCCTCCCTGTGTCGAAGGCTCTGCTGAAATGACAGATCTATCCAGGATGGGTCCAGGCGAGAGATGAGACGCCTTGCTCTGTTCTCCACTCTGTCAAGCAGTCGCAAATGAGAGGGGGGGGGGGGGCAGGCAAACCAAGAAAGTGGAGCATACTCAAGGTGTGAGCGTACTTGTGCCTCATACAGAATCTTGCAACCCTTACTGTCAAGCAGATGCGAAATATGGCGAAGTGCTGTAAGCTTCCTGGCTGCCTTGTTTGCTAGATTTACAACATGGTTCTTCATGGTTAGTTTGGAGTCAAATTTCACCCCAAGGATATCAACTTCTTCAGGTGCCAACACCCTCCCATTCATTCTTACTACTGCACCAGCATTACCATCATGGTGCCTAGAGACGATCATCATTTGCGTTTTCTCAGGTGCAAATGTTACTTACCATCTATTTCCCCAAGCTGATATAGCTCTTAGCTGGTGATTGATGTAGCTTAGAGCAGCTGGCATTTCTTCTCTTGGATAAGTGAATGTCAGTGTACAGTCATTTGCATATGCATGTGATTCTGGGATGAGATGAAGAAGGTCGTTGAAGTAGACATTCCATAACAATGGTCCCAGCACGCTTCCATGTGGAACACTTGCCCCAATAGGATGTCTTGCTGATTCCGTTCCATTGAGAACTACACTTAGAGATCTACCATGAAGGTAATCACTGAGGAGACAGCGTAGAGCCTGCAATTCCCAGTGCTTGAAGTTTTACTAAGAGGCCCTGGTGCCACACCCGGTCTAAAGTACCAGCAATGTCCAGTGCTACCACAGAGCTGCCTTTGATTCATCCAGTGACTGGTGCCACTTAGTGGAGAGGTTTAACAACAGATCAGCAGCAGAGTAACCTTTCCTGAAGCCATATTGACGATCACAAAGTAGTGAGTGGTAGTCAAAAAAATCTGTCATTTGTTTTGAGATTATTGTCTCAAGGATCTTACCAGTGATTGACAGGAGTGACACTGGTCTGTAGTTGCTGATTTCTGCTCTGCTCTTCTTTTTGTGAACAGGGACTACATTTGCCTCTTTCCACTCTTTACACTGTACTAGGCAGTGCTGAAAGTTGCGAGTTAGAGGTGCTGATAGCTGGTCTGCACATCATCTCAGCAATCTTGGGCTCAACTTGTCTGGGCCCACAGCCTTTTCTTGGTCAAGCGATTTAAGAAGGAAATGCACCTCCTGCCTTATTGTCACCACTGACAGTTTTGACACAGTTCTTGCAGCTAGCCAAGGAGGGTCCCTTGCTGGATCAGGAACTTGCATTTTGGTAGCAAAGTGTTCAGCAAAGAGATCTGCCTTCTCTTGACTACTAGTAGAGGTGGTCCCATCCTGTCGATTTAGAGGTGGAATGAGTTCATCAAGCAGATAGCCCTGTCTCTCTCTCTCTCTCTCTCTCTCTCTCTCTCTCTCTCTCTCTCTCTCTCTCTCTCTCTCTCTCTCTCTCTCTCTCTCCATAACATAACCCCCTCGATCAATAGCAGAACATAAAAGCACCGCACTCTTGCCTTCCTTATATTCCAGATGCTGGTGGATAAGCTGGTGCTCATCGCGCTCGTAATCTCTGGGTTGTTACAAAACACAAGAGGCCATCTCCTCCTTTAGAACTTTGTACTAACTAATTTGTTGTAAATACGTTAGTAAGCTCTTGCAAAGACTCTTCATAACCTTGTATTGAGTAATTTGTTGTAAATACATTAGTCAGCCCTCGTAAAGCCTCTTCAGCTGAAGGGTGAGAGAGCTTTGATGTAACGGCAAAGTGTTAGAGGTGGGAAAAGTGGTTCTCTCTCTGTGTGACCTGGTGCTTGAAAGAGCTCACGTGGCTCTCTCTCTGTGTGACCTGGTGCTTGAAAGAGCTCACGTGGCTCTCTTGACGGTTCTAGCATGCCTCCCTCAGTGCTTCACACCAGAAGGGTTGGTCTGCCTTCCTGAAGAGGGTATGTACGTCCAGATCAGCTTATTCGCTACTCAAGAAAGTCGCAACATTGTCATGGCTCGGCCTAACTCCCTCCAGGTATACATCATGGCTAGAACATTTCACCAAACACTTGCACCTGAGACAGGAACCTTACGAGGAAGTTTCTGTCTATTGTTAACCATAACAATGGCCCAAGAAGGACTGGAACCTGTCATGAGGTTCCCTTCCTAAGTGTAGATTTTTATTGAATCACTCGCTGCTGTTCCGTGTGAAAACCTACGGTTAGCTGCTGGTCAACGTGGATAAAGCAGAGAGCAGCTTAGCAATCAGCTTACCCCCTCTTCCTACTGCACCTCAAGCTTACTACCCTTATCCAAAAACATTTCATAAACTGAATTTACCTTCCCCCTTTTTCTAAGCTTCCTTTCCCCTTTTCTTAAAGCTTCCTTTAACGCCATATTTTTAAGATTTACTTCATGTATTTTTTAAAAATTTCCATAATTATCGCCTTTTTTTCCACAGTTTTGAAGTAATTTTTCAGAGAGCCACACATATGTGCCACACAGCCTCACATATGTGCCACACAGCCACACATATGTGCCACACAGCCATACATGTGCCACACAGCCACACATATGTGCCACACAGCCACACATGTGCCACACAGCCACACATATGTGCCACACAGCCACACACATGTGCCACATAACCACACTCATGAGCCACACAGCCACACATATGTGCCACACAGCCACACATATGTGCCACACAGCCACACACATGTGCCACACAGCCACACATATGTGCCACACAGCCACATACATGAGCCACACAGCCACACATATGTGCCACACAGCCACACACATATGTGCCACGCAGCCACATACATGAGCCACACAGCCACACATATGTACCACACAGCCACATACATGAGCCACACAGCCACACATATGTGCCACACAGCCACACATATGTACCACACAGCCACATACATGAGCCACACAGCCACACATATGTGCCACACAGCCACACATATGTGCCACACAGCCACATACATGAGCCACACAGCCACACATATGTGCCACACAGCCACATACATGAGCCACACAGCCACACATATATGCCACAGAGCCACAAATATGGGCCACACAAAGATACACATATGGGCTACACAGTCACTTAGAGAAAAACTTAATTTACACTAATTTTTATTAGGAGTATTGCTTTTATGGAGGTGTTGTTCAACACCTGGAAAAATATGAGGCGATTTGAGTCGATCAAGAACCTCTCACTGGCATCAAAAGGTATAAGAAACTCCGAATATTTGAAATTATCGTCCCTAAGGTGTAATATATCAGGAAACAGAAACATGCACAAGCAGAGACATACACACTTACCCAAAGCAGCAGAAATAGACATGCAGCAACAGAGACATCAACGGAGCAACAGAGACATGGACATAACACAGACCGACGGAGATATACACAGACACAAATATACAGAGACAAGAGTGCCATTGTTAAAAAAAAAGAGCCTCACAGAATGACCATGTGAATAAAATGTAATAGTTGTTGTTCAAAGTTGTTGAGAGTGTTATTGAACAAGCGGCCCGGAATGAACACAGGTCACAGTTGCACCAACTGTAGACTCCTCCCCGGAGTTTCATCCAACTGGAAAATTAGAAAACGAATATGCATAAGTTTATATATATATATATATATATATATATATATATATATATATATATATATATATATTTTATAATATATATATATATATATATATATATATAATATATATGTCGTGCCGAATAGGCAGAACTTGCGATCTTGGCTTAAATATCAACGCTCATCTTGCCATATAGGACAAGTGAAAATTTGTGTATGCAATAATTTCGCCAAAATCATTCTGAACCTAACGAAAAAAATATATTTCACTGGGTTTGATTAGTATTAAATTATTGTAAACGAATCTAAAATATATTTAGTTGGGTTAGGCTAAAATAAATTGTTCTTGTTATAATAAGGTTAGGTAAGTTTTCTAAGATTCTTCTGGTGCAAAATTAAAAATTTTTACATTAACATTAATTAAAAAAATATATCTTTAAACGTATAAGAGAAAATTTCAGAAAGGGCTTAATTTTAAATGAGTTCTTGCTAATTGACCAGTTTTACATATTCGGCACGACATATATATATATATATATATATATATATATAATATATATATATATATATTATATATATATATATATATATATATATATATATATATATATATATATTTCTGTATTATCCTCCACGGATGTTGGAGAGGCTGGCGCTGTTCTTCAAAATAACGTCCTGGGCTACTAGTTTATTCACCATCCGCAGCTCATCCTGTGAGCGGAAGTGCAGAAAAACAAAATACAAAAAAAAGAAGCTGGATTATGGAGATCACAATAGATCTTTGGCAGACCTCACTGGACATAGCTATTTACATCTTTAAATTAGTTATTATTAATAATAATAATATTATATTATCTTTATTATATAATATACTACAATTAGAGCTTTGTCATATAGCTAATTATCTACCTGCTGCAGTAAGTGCATACGTAAATTAGGAAGGAAATTTGTTCTCCGAGGCACGAAACAAGTGACTTCTGGCCACTTTAGAAAATATGTAATATTAAGAATAACAGAAACAGTGGAAGACCTCTTCGTTTATTGAAAGAAAAAAAAAATACTCAGGAAAAGAAATATAATTGAAACTGAAAAAGGTTGTTGTTAGTGCATGTGAAAAAGATTTTAGACACTGGATATGAAAACATCATTTAAAGCACTGAAAATTGAACAGATTTGACTCATTCAATATGAAAAAGATTAATTTCGCTGGAAAACAAAAGAAATATCGAAGGTACGGGAGGAGTAGATGTGATAAATACGATCTTCTGGAACACAACGATAAATTTGACTAGTTTCTCGACACCATCAACTGGAGCAAAAAGAGGAGATGCTAGACTGTGTTTCTTCTCAAATGAAGTGGAAAATAGAAAACTTGAAAAGTCATATGGCAAACTATATTTTGAAGACGGATACGGATAGGTTCTTACTAATAAAGAAACACACACACACACACACACACACACACACACACACACACACACACACACCACCAGTGTGGAATAATTGAACTTAAAAATCATCGGAGATTTAATAGCGTTTAAGGAACTTCCCATTAGTTTGGCGAGATATCGAGCGAGGGAGCAACTTGGAGGAGTTACTAGGACTGGCGAACAAGTTCTACCATAAATCCTGTATGGGGAGGCAAACTTGTCTAGCGAACCTCTGTCCTTTATTGAACGCTGGAGTGAAAACTCGTTTTGTTGAAGTCCAGATGTTGCCAGCAACAGGAGCAGTGGTAGTGGTTGTAGTTGCAATGTTCGTGACAGCAGCAGCAGTGATTGTAGATGTTGTAGTTAGTATCTTGTATCAGCAGCGGTGGTTGTTGTAATTGCATTATTTCTGACAAGCTGCAGTGGTTGTAGTTGTAACGATGTTAAATGTCCTACATTTTAAAGAGATATACCTGTGAGTCAGCCGAGTAATGAATGATCACTGATGGAGTGATAATCTCAGGAAGGAAGGGTTCAGCCAGAGTGAAGTGGCTGACGGCTGCTCCACTTGTGATAAAATAAATGCTGCCTATTTGTTCACCAAATAGGGCAATTGGGGATGCTTGTGTCCTTGTGCATAACAATAAGATAGCCAACATTTTTCCAGTGTTGAAGCCTCTGCTTAAATGATAATTCTAATAGGCCTATTAGAATTAAAATTTAAGCAAGATGAGAACAAACTTCCGTACAGGAGGCTTTTTCAGTCGGATACTGAGGTGATTAAAAGCTGGTGACTGTGGAAGAAGTAATTTTGAGATATTCTGTCACCTCAGCTTTGAGAAGTGTTCAGTTTCATAGCCTTAAATGCCGGTAATCAGTCTTTTAGCCTTGACTCAACGTGGTCTGTCCCAAGTGTTACACGTGTGTCTTAGTAATCAACTTGTCGGTATTGTATACTATTAATGTAATGAAAAAATGTGTTTTCCGTTTAAAGTTTTGCAGTCTCAGATGTTGTGTAAGTACTCTTAAGTTTCTAAAAATGTCGTGCTTGCAAAATTCACTACTCGCTCCCAGGACATGACGACCAGCGTTGTGTACTACGTCTCAATCATTTCTTTTCGCACTAGCTTCGGAAATATCGTTTTGCTGTCTGGAGACCATCAATTGTGTCATCTCAATAATGCATGTAACCTTGGCATGGTTTGACCCAAGTTGATGTTGCTGGTAGTTGAGATTGATTTACTTGAAGACAGTGAACACCTCTTCTCCCCTCTCCCGACTCAAATCATCTCATCTATATATCTCTCCCAACTTCAGATTAACCCACTCCCTCTCCTCTTCTCATCTTTTCTCATCCCTTCCCATCTATCTTACCCTCCCTCCTCCCTCTCTTCTCTGATGCTCTCTTTCTTCAGTCCTTCCTTATCCCATCCTTTCCCATTCTCTCTTTCTCTCTTTCTCTCTCTCTCTCTCTCTCTCTCTCTCTCTCTCTCTCTCTCTCTCTCTCTCTCTCTCTCTCTCACTCCGCCACGCAGGTTGAAGCTCACATTTCCGTGTCTACCTCTGCTTGGGTAGGCACCCGAGAGTTCGTGTGTGCCAGAACAAGTTATTCACATTTTTTAGTCAGTACCGACCAGGGTGTGTCGCCTCATTATGCAAGCGTTTATCATTATACAGCTAGTGAGCACACACACACACACACACACACACACACACACACACACACACACACCATTATCTCTGACAAGTTTACCACGAACGTAATGCAAAGGATAATAAGAAAAATGGTGAACCAGTTAAGAGGATATAGAATTCCTCAAAGATTAGCTAACCTTGCTTCAGGAGTGGAAATCGTGATCTCATGCCTTACAGATTCCTACGGCAGAGAGGGGGAAATCAAACAGGAATATACAGCTGTGTTTCTCAAGCCTAAGAGATTCTTACGATAGACATGTGGGAGTCAATCAGCGATGAGAAATTCTCTCTCTATCGTCCAATAAATCAATAGATGCTTTCATTAAATTGACATGAATCAAGCAGGTCAGAGAAGATGGAGTAAACTATACATCCCTGGATGTTTAACTCCTAAAAGCACTAGCTGGGGACGCGTGGATTAGGGAATACCTGAATGAGAAAAGCCAGGATTACATTGAGGAAGAGTGAGAAACAGTAAGGAACAATGAGAAACACTGTACCAGTAAGGTACACTGGCAGTGAGGAACACTGTGCAGTTGAAGAAAAGTGGGGAACACTGTCGCAAGGAACACCGAAGAACACACTGATAGAAACACTGTGAAAGTGAGGAACACTTAATGATGAACACTGTGACAGTATGGGGGAGTACCTTGCAGTGCTTCTCAAGGATCGCTACAAGATCCCATATTATTTCTTGGAAATCAAATGTGTATGAATCCAGAGATAAGCGTAGCGAGCTTAGGTGAGAGGCAGCATGAACTTGTTATGAGTGGATATAAAGAAAAAAAAAGACCTCAGTATCGTGGCTGAGACAGTCCACAACTAACAAAAAAAATCGTCTGTTTGCTGGTTATGTTTAAGATAGTAACGACATAAAATACTTTCTGCTGTGAGTTATAAACAAAGTAAGTTTATTTAAGTACAGGTACACATAAGTACAATTATCATACTTAGTTTAACATGGGTAAATTGCCTAGGATTACCCAAAAAAAAGTCAGTGACCTATTTCCATGACACACTACCTGAGAAGGAATTAGATGATACACAAACGAGTCATGGACACGTCAGGGAACATTTTCTTTTAAAGGTAAGGAGAGAAGAACTGAAATTAAGTACAGATTTATATAGCTATATGTTGAGGACATATAGCGACAGGGTTGGTTATAGTGTGTACTCACCTAGTTGTACTCACCTAGTTGAGGTTGCGGGGGTCGAGTCCGAGCTCCTGGCCCCGCCTCTTCACTGATCGCTACTAGGTCACTCTCCCTGAGCCGTGAGCTTTATCGTACCTCTGCTTAAAGCTATGTATGGATCCTGCCTCCACTACATCGCTTCCCAAACTATTCCACTTACTGACTACTCTGTGGCTGAAGAAATACTTCCTAACATCCCTGTGATTCATCTGTGTCTTTAGCTTCCAACTGTGTCCCCTTGTTACTGTGTCCAATCTCTGGAACATCCTGTTTTTGTCCACCTTGTCAATTCCTCTCAGTATTTTGTATGTCGTTATCATGTCCCCCCTATCTCTCCTGTCCTCCAGTGTCGTCAGGTTGATTTCCCTTAACCTCTCCTCGTAGGACATACCTCTTAGCTCTGGGACTAGTCTTGTTGCAAACCTTTGCACTTTTGTGTGTGTGTGTGTGTGTGTGTGTGTGTGTGTGTGTGTGTGTGTGTGTGTGTGTGTTTGTGTGCGTGTGTTTGTGTGCGTGTGTTTGTGTTATGCACGGGACTGTAGAAAATCAGCATTAATCGCTGAATAACCTTTTGGTTGAGAAACTTTATACATGTTAATGTTCTCTCCCCTTATACAATAGCTTAAACATAATATTACAGGTAAGTCAATCAATCAAAGGTCAAGAGGCGCCCAAGACCTGAGAGTTCATCTTCTCTCACAAACTCAAACAGGTAATTAGAGATGGGTAGTTTAACACGCAGGCACGCGTGAGCGCCACTTTATTATAAATTCAGGAGGCGAATGTTATCAGCGTTGGGGATGGGGAGGGGGAGATGGAGAAGGGGGGAGGGGGGCCGGACTTCTGCAGTGTATTGATGAATCATCTTCGGGGCCAGCCGGAAACTTTTCCCTGTTAATAATTACATTTGCATAGCAGTCAGCTGCATCAGAATTGTGTAGAGTGAACCTGGCATTGGAAATTGTTAGCTGTGATGAAGGAGAGAGATACAGAGAGAAAGATAGATACGTAAACAGACGTTTGAAACTAAATGTGAATTTGGAGAGTTGTCTGCGGAGCGTTGTGGCTTGACTCTTGGTTTAGCCTTAAGCTTCCATTGGTTGGCATCACTCTCTCCTGGCTTTCTCGCGCCTATCATAATAATAAACTATGTGTACAAATTTCCTGTATCACTTTCTCATCTAACTCGTTCCCTCTCTTACCATCCTGAAAATGAAGTATTTCCTAAGGTCTCAATTCTTCTGTGGTTGTAGCTCTCATCCATACCCTCATGCCCCTGTGCCTAATCAATGTTGAATCCTAATGAGTATTTTCTACGTCATTATCACGTCTCCCAGACGTTTGTGCATTCTAAGAACGTTAAATTAAATATCTTTAGCTTTTTCCTTCCATAAATTCTAAAACTTCTGGGTCTTCTCGAGCTTCTGAAAATAGTTTATCAGCTGGCACTTTATGCTGTAGCTACATAATCTATAAGAAACCTGGCAATAGTAGTATAAGTAGTACAGTATAAGCAGTACAGTATAAGCAGTACAGTATAAGCAGTACAGTATAAGTAGTACAGTATAAGCAGTACAGTATAAGCAGTACAGTATAAGCAGTACAGTATAAGCAGTACAGTATAAGTAGTACAGTATAAGTAGTACAGTATAAGTAGTACAGTATAAGCGGGGTAAGAAAACCTTTCCCCCCTTATACTCTTGATGTGTGCACCTCTGAGGTCAGGTGTTCTAACCCCACTTATACTGTTGTGTGTAACTCTGGTGTTGTGTGTTCCTCAAGTTTCACTCCCCAACCCTTATTCTTGCACGATTTTGCATATACTGCACAAGCACTCTGAAAACTTCCATTATAAACAATTTATTTAAAAGCTGAACAATATCATGCTCGTCAAGACACTATGGAATAGTAAGGAAGAGCTGGTAAGTGTGGAAACACAAGACATGCAACGAGAGTAATATACAGAACAATGGCTCCATTAAAGCTAGGACAAACTAAGTTACCACATCACTACCACAGAGAAAAACTTAAATGAAAATTGCATCCACTGCCAAGTTCCGAAAAGTATTCAGCCTCTTCTGTTCCACTGTTTTAGACATCACAGGGCGAAAACCATCTTCAGGCACGAACTTGCTACCCTTAAAATCCCTTACAACTTTGAAAACACTTCGGGAGGGGAGAACTTTCCCATTGAATACAAAGCAGAAAATAGTGAAAGCGTTAACCCAGTGACTACAATAACCCCAAAAAGCTGGACAGTATCTAAATGCGAAAAATCTAATAGTCCCTGCAAAATCTAGAGAGATGCAAGAAAAACACTGAGTCGACGACTCCGGCAAGCTTCCAACATGACAACAAACGTCACTGAACCAACACAACAATACTGGCAACACAGTACAATTTGTCCAGCCATGGAGAGGAGAAGAAACCTCTAAGTAAACTGCACGTATCCTGAAGAAGACGAAAAGACGAGTGTTTTTTCTTCACTCTTGCTAGTTGCACGCTATTTAATTAAATGAGGTTGTTTATATTCATTTCAAATTCACTAGGGAAAAAAATGGAGAAACGTGTATATTAATGCATCAGGTCTGAAAGACACTTCTAGCAGCTGAAACAACGTGTAGAAAAAATAAATGATATATAAAGGTGTCCCCTGAGCAAGTAATATCACTGCCATGTCGTGAGAAGTTGAAATTCAGGACATCTGCAAATACACCACAAGTAGCAGCTAGAGCAGCAGCGTCAGAAACAACAGCGGTGGGAGTAAGAACAGTAATAGCAGCAGCTACTGAAGGAGTAGCAGTGACGGCAACAGTAGCAGCAGTAATAGCGCTATCAGTAGCACGAGCCTCTAATTATTATTCTTTTGTTATCAGAAAAGTCAAGCGAAACAAATAAATCAAAATATTCACCTGCAAATATTTTTTTTTTCAGGCAAAAAAGGTGGAGCAATAGGCAGGCCAATTGTCCTTCCCTGGCACGTCTGTTAGTTAATTGGCTGTAAAGCTTGTGAGGTGTAAACTATTGGAGGGTGGGAGCCTGGATAGGGGGTTCACTACCCCGCCTTGTTAACCCCACTGGTGCTGAAGCGGCTCCTGTGCTGTGCTGCCTTGTGCTTTGTAGTGTTTCCTGCTATACTTTGATGGTTCCCCCATGGCACTCTGTAGCGGGGAGGGTTTGGGAGTATGGGGAGGGCTGTAGGGTGCAAGGAAGCTTTGTTGGTTGGCAGGGGAGAAGCAGGGATGGGTGAGGAAGGTGGGGAGGTCTTTGATGGGCAGGGCTGAGGGGGTGGGGTATGTAGGTCCGGGAATATTTTGTTATGTTTGTTGTTGAGTGCTTTGTGTTACACTGTATTGCATTGTGTTCATGTTGGTTGTAGCATCCTACCTTGTTGGTATAGAATCACAGTGCTTTGCTGCAGATTGCATTTGGTGCTTTAGTTTGTCCACTGTTGCGTTTTGCCCTTCTTAAATTGAGAAACGAAAAAATCCCATTGTCTCATATAGTACTTTCTTTTTCCTTTTCTCTTAGCCCTTCGCTTTTGAAGCTTCGCTATCTGCTTTTACAGCTGAGTGAAGAGAATTTTTAGGAGCTACAAATATCTCCTTGTGTTATTTTACTAACGGGACCCATGACCTTGTGGAAAGAAACGCTTTGAAATTTGAGGTAGAAAACTATGAATATGGACACAGGATGATGATCAGTTATTTGTTATTGTCACGCATGAAGCTTAGAGAAGGATGACTGTGTAGTTCATCAGCGACAGTGGTACAGATTGTTCAACTTACTAGGTGGTATTTGTTTTGGCGTTGGCTATTCAAAGACGTGGTAACACAAGCTTGTATTAGACAACTTTTCGCTCAGGTCACTGAAAGAAACGTTGCCTAATTAAAGGTAAGTGTTTTTGTATTGTCCTGCTTAATCAAATTTTGCTTTCCATCTTTGTTGGTTGGGGGGCAAAAAGTTTTTTTTTCTAAGGTACTTGTAAAATGTGGTGATCTGTTAAAGTATGCGTGTTGATGTTCTGTCTGTTTATGAAGCAAAAATGTTGAAAATGTTTACGAGATCATTACTTTTCAATATCAATAAGAAGAACAACGCTAGATACACCTCTCTAAGATCTAGTTAATATCCCGATGTCGGTAGGATTTTGAAATCTCCCTAAGGTATAATTTGAGAATTTGTGTGAAAATTGGTACGTAGGTGTCTAGTCTCTTTTACATGCGTCCATAAGCAGTAGAAATCATTTAGGAGGAGAACGAGCCTTGAGAGATAGAGAGAGGTTGGTCATAATTTTGTTAAGATAATAGGCTCAGTTGAAGAAATGGTTGGATATAGGCTTCTGCTGTGTCGAAGAAAGGAGTGGATAGCTATTAATCCCGTCTGGTCTGAGAAATGAAAGATAAACACGCCTTTCCATCTGTACATCTCCTCCTCCATCTATTTTGAAAGTGATCTGGAGTTATTTTGCTAGATTTTTTTTTTAAATGAAATGGCGTTTCCTTATATTCCATATTCTCCATTCCTTCCGACAAGCTATCCTATCTGCCTTCCTCTTTCCAGCCTCTCTCATTCCTTCCTCTTTCCCTCCCTCCCCCCAATTCCATCTTATATTATCTCTCCTCCCATTTTCTTTCCTGCTTTTCTCCATTCCTCATCTTTTTTCCACTCTTCATGCCCTCACTCTCCAACACCTCTCCTAGCCTCTCTCTATCCCTCTTTCATCTCTTTGCCTTTTCCCTCTCTTCACTCTCCCTCTTTCCTCTCTTCGCTTTCCTCTCTCGCTATCCATCTCCCCTCAGGAACAACGACAACACAATATAACTCTGGTGGAATATTTTCTTAAAAAATAAAAATTGGATGTCGGAAGAACTTTCACTTATTCTTTGCTTTTGTCTCTCATCTGTCTTTTCTCTGTCTCTTTCTCACACGTGTCTCATTTTTCTCACATCTCTCAATGAACGACTTGATTCAGAACCAACCTCATATAATTTTAATAATCAGATATAAACCAGCGCTCCAAGCATGATGCACAGTATTGTAAACTAGTGGTGTAAAAGTAAGCATATATTCCTATTTTGGTGTAAAGGGGAGCATATGTCTCTCTTCTAGTAGTGTAAGGGTGAGCATATATCTCTTCTAGTGTAAGGGTGAGCACACTGCTCTCTTCTAGTGGTGTAAGAGTGAGCATATATCCCTTTTCTAATGTAAAAGTGAGCATATGTCCCTCTTCTAGTGGTGTAAAAGTGAGCATATATCCCTCTTCTAGTGTAAAAGTGAGCATACATCCCTTTTCTAGTGCAAAAGTGAGCATGCATCCCTCTTCTAGTGGTGTAAAAGTGAGTATCCCTCTTTTAGTGTAAAAGTGAGCATATATCCCTCTTCTAGTGGTGTAAAAATCAGCATATATTCTAATGTAAAAGTGAGCATATATTCCTTCTCTAGTGGTGTAAGGGTGAGCATATATCCTGTCACCAGGCTGGCACAAGTTCAGCTTATAACACTCGGCAGCGTCGCTACTGTTTGTTAAAGTTTTCCACGAGCGTTTTCATCCCAATAGTAAAAATTCTCTTCTTGATCCGTGAAAGTTTTCTCTTGATTCACAAAGTTTGTGTTTGGGAAAGTGGGTGGAAGGGGAAGGAGTGTGGGTGGGCAGGGTGTGTAAAGGTCATTGTATAGGATGGTTGGAAGGGATGTGGCTGGAATAGGTTGGGGAGGGCGTGTATGTGAGGGGGGTTAGATTGTATTTTTTCCAGCGAAGCGGCTAGTTAACTGTGTACCCTACATTCATCTCGTAGACGGTGGGGTGGGTAGGAGATTGTGGGTGGGCATGGTAGGCGAGTGTGTAGGTGGGCAGGGAGGGCGAGTGTGTGGGTGGGTTGGGTGGGCGTGCCACCGTGGGTTTCAGCAGTATTAAAGCATCCCCTCGTAAGAAGAGGGTAGTGTGAATTGCACGTTTTCTCATTAGTTCAAGACACAAACATTCATCCTTACATTAATATACATCACATAATGAATATTCACTACAGATTCTTTGCAAAATATGTACATTTAAGTACTCATTCTTTTATACATGGATGAATACATTAAGGACCTGTGAATCGACCTTTGCAACCACATATATGTGAGTGATTATATATTATATATATATATATATATATTATATATTATATATATATAATATATATATAAATATATAATAGAATACATACACACACTATATATATATATATATATATATATATATATTATAATATATATATATATATATATATATATATATATATATATATATATAAGCCATTCAGCATTAAGAGGCGTGGAGGCTCGATCCTCCCTCCGCTAAGCGCAAAATACTCACAAATGTGCACTATATGCCAGAAGGCAGAGGGATATGACTCAATGTTTTGGTCACACAAGCACCCCAAACTTAGTCTGTTTTGGCTTAATTAATAATACTGTTTTGGTGTTTGTCAGGCGTGAGGAGCAGCGTGCTGCCTACGTTGTTTTAAAGACAGAGTTAGTGTTTGTTGGATAGCCACTAACGCAGCTTGCAACACTGAGCAGTGGTCAGGTAGTCTCTATCCCTTGTCTTGTCCGTCGTGAAGGACAGCAGCTGTTGCACCAGCAGTTTCACTGAACCATAACTGAAGTGCACTGTATTGTTGGGATCTTCATCTTGGGTCACTTGATTTTGCGTGGCACAGTAGAGCGTTTATGGTGAAAAAAGCAAAAACAAAAATGCAGAGAAATTTTGAGACGTATTGCCTGTCAACAGGCTCCGGTGGACCATGTTTTTTTCAGTCACTTGACTGAAGAAATCTGTCTCACAGGTGAAACATCTCATTAAAGTATTCTATGCACTCCGGATTCTCCGTGGCACAGCAGAGGGTTTCCGATAGGGAAATATCTGTTCACTGGGAGGACGCAATATGGCAAACTTCTCCCGAACTTCAGGTTGCCATGATGGTGAAAGGAGTACGTTTGCCCAGGTCGGTTCCATTTTTACGGCAGATATCGCGTGAGGCAACAGTTCTGCCATTACTGTGAGCGCTGTTTCTCAGCCAGGGGTTGTCTGTGACAAGAACACTGCACGGATAATGCACCGGAGATTCTTTTGCTTTCACTGGGAAGGTGTTGATATAGGTGACAGAGTGTACATAATCAACTCTGCTACAAAGACTTTTTTGAGCAGGAAGAACCTTTCTTGTTCGAAATTTCGCAAGGTGCAGAGCTTTATAGAGTGCTTAATGATGTTCCACTGTGGGTGATAAAGCTCCACTGTCTTTGATTTACTGCTATTTTCAACGCTGTTTTCAAAGGCTGATAAAGCTACACTGTCTTTGATTTACTGCTATTTTCAACGCTGTTTTCAAAGGCTGATAAAGCTACACTGTCTTTGATTTACTGCTATTTTCAACGCTGTTTTCAAAGGCCGAGGAGCTGACCTTTATATCTTTATTTCTAGAAGCACATGTTACAAGGTATACAGGCCTAGCTGACGTCAATGACATACTACTACATAGAAAGCCTCTTGTTATGCAGAGCATTTCTGGCAAATTAGGTCAGTTTAGCCCCAGGATGCTACCCACACCAGTCGGCTAACTCCCAGCTTCCCATTTTACTGATGGGTGAACATAGACAGCCGGTGTAAAGAAACACGCCCAATGTTTCTACCCTTGCTGGGAATCGAACCTAGACACTCGCCGTGTAAAGCGAGGCTAAAGGAACGTTTCTTATGTGGCATTTTACCCACTGTAGAGTTTGAAAAGTACTTCGTGAAGCCCCACTGTGGATGGTTAAGCTCCACTGTCTTTGATTTACTGGTGTTTTCAGTTCTGTTACCTGAGACTGGGGAGCTGACCTCAAGTCTGTGTGCCTTGAAAGGTTCGAGAAAAATAAGAGTATCTTCATCCCTGGAATTAGATCTCCCCTCCTTTTCCTCGGATCAAATTGGATTGTCTCCCTTTCCACGGGCACAATATGACCCCTTTCCCTGCGGATTTAGCCCTTCCTCTATGAATAATATTGGAATGATAATCATGTCTCAGGCGTGATAATCATTCTATTATTCATGTTTGAGGCATGATTCCTTCTACCTTGCCTTTTCCTCTTCCTAATTTCATCTTAAGTGTTTTTCCATATTTCATCTTTTCCTCCTTTTTTTCCCTCCTTTTCTCTCTGTTTTACCTTCCTCTTTTTTCTCCTATTTTTTCGTCTTTTATCTCTGCTTCCTCTTTTTTTCACTTTTTTTTATCTTTTAATTCTACCTATTTTTCTTCCACTTCTTTTTCGGCCTCTTCCTCTTTTTCTTCCGCAACTTTCCTTCAGCATTATTCTTTTTTATTTATTTATTTTTTTCTTCTACGTTCTCTTCCTCCTAATTCGTTTCCACCACCTTCCCGTACCTCTTCCTGTTCCTCTTTTTTCTTGCATCACTTTCTTTTACACGTGTCTCTTTCTCTTCCTCCCCTTTCTCTTCTCTTTTACTGGTGCCATTACCTCCTCCTCCTCGCACGCCTTCCTCCAACTCGTGGAGTTTTGTGCCCTGGAGTTAACTAAGCAATACGGGGACGTGACCAGCTCAATCCAATTTCCTATCTCGGAGATTTGAGCTTCTGGGGAAGTTATATTTTTGTCCATTTTCCTTTGATGACGGCTTGGCTATAGGAAATATTACGGATTGTTTTCTCTCTCTGTGATTTTCTTTTGCTCGTACGCATTTGAACTTGTGACTGTGTGTGTGTGTGTGTGTGTTGTGTGTGTTGTGTGTGTGTGTGTGTGTGTGTGTGTGTGTGTGTGTGTGTGTTGTGTTGGTGTTTTGTAATCATCGAATTTTAGGTGCTGGGGGAGTGGGGTTTAACTCTTCTCCTGGCCTTCCTCTTTGTGGAATGTAATATGTCTACATCGACTTGTCGAAGACTTTCAATAGGGGTTCACACAGGCCCTCTACTACCTCTCTCGAGACCCAAGGATGTACATTGTAAGATCCCATTGCCTTTTTTTTTTTTTTTTTTTTTTTTTTTTTTGTGTGTGTTAATATATATATATATTTTATATATATATATATATTATATATATATATATATATATATATATATATAATATATATATATATATATGTATAATTTGATTAGCAACTTTTACACTTCGTATCCTTATGGGAAGATGTTTTCCAGTCTCCTCTCGTGTATCTGTTCTCTCCTACCCATTGGCACTGCTACAGTTTCCTCGGTTAGATATTCTTTTATCCACTGAAGTGCTCTGCAAATCACTCTAGCTTGTTTTATTTTAAGATGTAAATTAGTCTTCTATGGGAAAGGAGGTCATCAAGAAAACCTTCTGGCAGACTAGGAATATGCAATCCTCTCAGTCTTTCCCTGTGTATTTGTAGGTAACGCATTATATAATTTAATTAGATTAAGCAGGATTTTCCTGCTTATAACGCAGCTTGTCTTGATTTACTTATTATGTTCACCTAACAAGGCATTTATTTAAGCTAAACTTGTTTGTAGTTGTTCCTTATCCTGAAGACTTGTAATATTTTGGATTTTATTTTTCTTAGATGTCTAGCAGTTTTTGAGACTCTATATTGTAAATGTTCATTAATGCTTCAACAGCCTTGTTTAGTATCCATGGTAAGAGTTCACATGGTCCCAGTGTCATTAGTGTATACTGGTGCTTCAGTTGCCTTCATCAACACTCTCGTTATCTTCCTACAAGACTGATTATTGACCAGTTGTGACTTGACAATGGTCCAAGGTAGACCGAAACATCTTCATAAGGTTCCTCTCTTAAGTGCGGGCAGACGGTAAATTGTTCCAGCCAGGGTATTACGACTTTTTATTCTTTCTCTAGACCATTACTACGTACTACATCATCCCACGTCAACCAGACCACTACTTCCACGGCCAGCAAATTACATCTGCAATAACAAGCCTCGCCCACACTGTGACCACCACCATCACTACTTCATCGCTCCACTACTATACAAGTCTCGTTTCTCATTTCGCCTCTAGTTGGTGAAACGTTCTCTCTCTCTCTCTCTCTCTCTCTCTCTCTCTCTCTCTCTCTCTCTCTCTCTCTCTCTCTCTCTCTCTCTCTCTCTCTCTCTCTCGTTCTCTCTCTCTCTCTCTCTCTCTCTCTCTCTCTCTCTCCTCGTTCTCTCTCTCTCTCTCTCTCTCTCTCTCTCACTCTCACTCTCGTTCTCACTCTCGTTCTCTCTCTCTCTCTCTCTCCACTCTCACTCTCACTCTCAATAAATATACCCAAGTGTTGTACGTGTTTCTTATTCAACCACACATAGTTGAGTACACAAACACAGGAGAGTACATTTCTCCCTCTCCCCTCTCATCCTTGATCCCTCTGCCTACCAACACAAGCTACTATCACCCCAATCCTCGCCCTTTAGCTCCACCACCCCTTACACGCCCTCCTCCCCTCCATCCCCATCCCTCACTTCTCCTACCCTTCCACCACACAACAACACGTCACAATACGCAAAACCTGGTCGAAGAATCAATAACATACGTCAGTAACAACTCGCGGAGTGTATATTAATACACTCGCTCCTTCTTCCATACACACACACACACATCCTCTACCTGCCTTCATTCACCCTCTACAACCATCCATACATACATATACTCAGCCGCTATCCATAAAATTCATTACCTTCATAAACCATCTCCTTCCATCCACTCCCTCTCCTTCCCTCCATACACCCTAAATCATGCCCAGTACATCTTATTCCTTGCATTCTCTACGTCCTTCAATACACCCTCTTTCTCCATCCACTCGCTGAAGAAAGCTGGATAATAACCCATCGGTTTACTACTAATACCATTTGCATACGTCTTATTTTCTTTCCTATCCATGATGTAAAAGGCAATATTTTCATTCACATTGTCTCATTTTGTTTGTTACACGATATTTGTGGTCATTATATGTTTTTTCTTCGTTTGGTTTATTCTAGGATATCCTCCATGTTATGGTTTAACAAGTTTACATAGGAAGTTTAACGGAATTTAATGGATGCTAAGGCCGAAAATGGTTGAGAGCACCTAGTGACTTACGAGGTCAAAATACTCCGTAAAGGTCACAGCTATCCACCAAGGCCGCACACCACCCGTGACAAGGGTAGACTGCTAACCCCTCACTAGCAATATCCGATCTCGGGTAATTTGATTAAGCCACTTGAAAAAGCTTCATCTCCCAGCGAAACGTAGTCTCGGTAAAGGTTTCTATGCTGCCTGAGTGACGTTTTATTATCCAGTTCCCTCGAGTTAAAGGTTGGCGGAAACGTTTAATCCTATTTGGAGACAATGGCAATGAGACGACGATTGGTGAAAAGACAATTGCAGAGGAATTCTATAACATACAATGTTTCACCCAGCATTGTTCCACCCATTTGATGGAACTTAAAATTAAAAAAAAAAAAAGAATTTCATTCGTCTTTTTTTTTTTTTAATTTTAACCCCCCTCCACATTTACTTTCAGCATAGGCAGCAGCAGGGTCACCAGGCCACAACTAATTGCCAGCTCCCGACACTCAGTCACTAGGTCGTCACTACGTATCAGTTCCAAACCCTGGCTTGTACAGTTGTCCAGGTGAAGACACGCTACACGGAACTTAGGCTACAAAACTCTCAATATAGCTCAAGTTACTGTACGAGAGATTTCCTGTGAAAGTACCGTAAAAAAATGTGCTAAATAAATAAATACATATATATATATATATATATATATTATATATATATATATATATATATATATATATATATATATATATATATTATATATATACATACATATATACATATATGTATATATGTATGTATATATGTATATATATATATATATAATATATATATATATATATATATATATATATTATATATATATATATATATATATTATATATATATATATATTATATATACATATATACATATGCAATAAGATCACAGTAAACAGGTGATTTCAGAATATGCAAAACAACCACTCTGAAAGAATAGAGAAATTCCAAGCGCTTTCGTGACTACTCACATTATCAAGGAACTATGAAAGTAAAGCATCCAAGAAATGTAATTGATAAATCTTTTAAAGTTTCTAGAAATACTTTTTACAATCCAAAAAGGGACAACCAGCCTTATTCAACTAAAAATATGTTGGTTCTCCCTTACCATGAAAACTTGGTTGATATGCCTTCTCTTCTTAAGACTTTTAATATTAAAGTTGTATTCAAAAATCTTGATTCAGTAAAAAAAACTTTTGATAAAGAATTCCCCCCAAAATGCTGATGGATGTGTCTATAAGATTCCTTGTAAATTTGCAAATAAAGTTTATTAGGGTTTCAAACTGGTAAAATCTCGAACTAAGATTAAAACAACATAAATATAGCATTAGAACTGGACAAGATTCCAATGCTCTATTTATTCATGTAAGAGATTTTAACCATCCAATTGTTTTTCAAAAAGTTGAGAAAATTTGTTTTCAAGCAAGTCCATGGTCGACAGGAATATAATTAAATCTTTTTTCTTTTTTTTTTCATTTAATTTTAAATTTTTTGGTTTCTTAAATTTGATCCATTTTAATTAATAAATTTAAAATTTTTATTACATGGAAATATTATTTTAATTTTTTTTAATAGTTTGGGGATTGGTTAGGATAAAAAATGGCCAAAAATTTTTTTTTTTTTGGTGTGGGGTTTGGGGGGGTGGAAAGTACCAAGTTGTCGGGGCTCGGGTTATAGTTTGGGGTGTGGGGTGGGGATTAAAGGGGTTTTTGGGGGGTTTACTTTGGGGGGGGAAATGTGTGTGGAAGGTTTGGGTTTCCTTTTTGGGGGTGGTTTGTGTTTTGTTTTTTTTTTTTTTTTTTTTTGTTTTTTTGTTTTTTTTTTATTTTTTTATTTTTTATTTTTATTTTGTTTTTTATTTTTTTTTTTTTTTTTTCTTTTTTTATTTTTTTATTTTTTTTTTTTTTTTTTTTTTTATTTTTTTATTATAATTTTTTATTTTTTTTTTTAATTTTATTTTTTGTTTTGTTTTTTTTTTTTTATTTTTTTTTTTTTTTTTTTTATTTATTATTTTTTTTTTTTTTTTTTGTTTTTTTTATTTTTTTTTATTTTTTTTTTTTTATTTTTAATTTTTTTTTTATTTTTTTTATTTTTTTTTTTTTAATTTTTTTATTTTTATAATTATTTGTTTTAATTAAAAAATTTAAAAAAAAAAGTAAAAAAAATAAAAAAAAAATAAAAAAAATAAAAAAAAAATAAAAATTTTTTTAAAAATGAAAAATTTTAAAAAAAATTTTTTTAAAATTTTTAATAAAAAATAAAAATTTTAAAAGTAAAAATAATAAATTTTAAAAATAAAAAAATTTAAATTTTTTTTAAAAATTTTTTTAAAAAATTTTTAAAATTAAAAAATAAAATTTTAAAAATAAAAAAAAAAATTTAAAAAATAAGGTTTAATAAAAAAAAAATAATAATTAAAAAAAATAACATAATTAAAAACACAAAAAATTTACTTATTTCCCAAAATTAAAATTTAAAAACAAAAAAAAATTTTTTCTTTTAAACCACCAACTTTTTTTAAATTTAGATTTAATGCGATAAGGGGGGGCAGAAAAATTTTTAAATTTTTTTTTCTTATTCCTTTAACTAGAAAAAATTACCAGGGGATTATCAGTTTTTTTTTCATGTTTTTTTCATCTATTTTGGTACTTTGGGTTTCTGTGTTTTTTCATGGTTTTTTGGTTTTTTGTTTTTTTCTTTTGGGGTATGTGGGTTTCGTAAGTTTCTTTTCTTTTTTTTTGGTTATTATGTTTTCTCTTTCTGTGACGGGATTTTTTTTACGTGGGTGCGCGCGCATATCAACCCTGGCACGATGCCGCCATTTCGCCCCCCAAGTTGAAAAAGATCGTGTCGAGAATATGGGAAAACAACGCCACTCCCCACGTGTTGCTGTAAAGAAGCATCAAGGCTCGTACTGCACGTGGTCGACCGCAAAAAAATTGCAATTTTTTAACCCACAGTAGAGTGGGTCAACGGTCGTGTCCACAATGCGGGGGGTGAAAATCCAAAACCCTAGCATTGTATAATGTGACCTTTTTCTTCTTTTTTACTGAAAGAAACGGAAAGATATGGTAAGCCCCTTTTTAACCAAGACCACGTTAGTTGGTAACTTAGCACACTCTCATTTTTTTTTATTTTCCCGACAAAAAAACCCCCATTTGCAGGGGCTAAGTTCGATTCAAAGACTCTTTACACATATAATCTTTTTAGTTTCAGCCTTTAGGTAAGTTAAAAAACCCTCTCTGCCTTATGACAGAAAAGATTTTTGCTTCCCCCAAAAACCCGTGCCTACAAGCGTCATATTATAAAGTATTGGATGTATTATTTTGATTTGGAATACCTTGTTAAGCCTAAGTCCTGGTTTTAAATAGAGGACGTCATGACACTTGTTTGTAGGAGGGCAGATGAAATAATTTTCTGTAGATCAGGAAAACGCCACCACCTCTGTTTGTGAGCACGTGAAAGGTACCGACACCTGCTTTTCTTTTTTAATCAAAGCGACGTCAAGACCTTCCAGGTGTCAAGGCGATGCTACTATGACACCTATTTTTAGGGATCACAACGCCACACCATCTGGTTCTTATGGGGCAAGATAACCACAACAAAGCATCAACACTTCATTTGTCTCAAAGAAAAGACGCACGATGTAGAACACTACTTTTTTTTTTTTTAAATTTCTCTGTGTGTAGAACTTACATAGTCATGACTTGATAAAGTTCTACAAAGAGCGAAGCGTTTTCCCAATAAAAGCTTGCTCTACGATGTGCGTCTTTGCTTCACTGTTGTCGACTCTGTCATGTGGTTTCAACTTCCTCTCTTACAGGAGAAATATGTTCATTTGTGGAACAAGTGTTTAACCAAGGTCCGTGTGTGCCAGAACTTTGTATCCGGCAGGTGTGCAGGCAGACACCCGGCTCCCTGCACACGTGCTGCAATAGACAGGTGTAACAACTTCCTCTCTAATATTGATCGACTCAAAATAATGTGTGTCCTATGTGCGTGAATCAGTGTCCTGTGTGTGTGTGTGTGTGTGTGTGTGTGTGTGTGTGTGTGTGTGTGTGTGGTGTGTGTGTTGTGTGTGTGTTGTGTGTGTGTTGTGTGTGTGGTGTATGTGTGTTGTGTGTGTGTGTGTGTATGTGTGTGCGTGTGTGTGTGTGTGTGTCTGTCTGTCTTTCCGTTATTCTTAGATTTTCATGACTCGTATTTCTTAGATCTTGAAGCCATTTTAGTTTCATGACTTTCAACTTTCCTTATTTTTCATCTTATGTCGTATTATATTCTCTTGTATGTCTTGAAGCGCTAAACTCGTGCGAGTCACTCAACTCGAGGTGCAATGGAGACTTCATCCTCCGCTCTCTGATCGCGTCGCTCCCCGATCACTGATCTATCAGGCTACTGGAAACCAGTCTGGAAAACCATGACAACCTGGTGAGCACATTTAGGAATAGTGTTTGTCACACAACAAGCTGAGGTTCGAACCTGCATTTCTTGTGCTGAGTGATCTGCACGGGTCTAGCGTTTCACGTATATCTTTTCAAGTAAATCTAATCTGTCTTATCTAAAAAATTTAATGTAATAAATCTAATCTTTACGTATACGTAATCTTCATTTAAATCTAATCTAACTAATGTTATCTTTCTTCTCTCTTTTACTGATATTATGTTACTATTTTTTTATCCTTTCATCGCACCTTTCCTCCATTCTTCCTAATGTTTTCCATCCCTCCTTTTCCTCCATTACCACCATCCGTCCATCCCCTCCCTCCGTTCCACTCTTCCTCCCACCATTCGTTCCCCTCTCCTGCGACTTATGCACTGGCCTTGGGTCTCAAAAGAACTCTCCCCATTTCTCTCCTTTTTTTCTCGTTCTTTCTTCCCCCTTTCTCACTCAGTTTTTTCCCCCTTCCTCTTCTTATTCTATTCTCTTTCCCTTCCCAGTTTTACGCTCAGCATCTCAACTTTGCTCCTACCACAGGGTTGATTTCAAAATACTGTACAAACTTTGTCAGGGAGAGAGAGAGAGAGAGAGAGAGAGAGAGAGAGAGAGAGAGAGAGAGAGAGAGAGAGAGAGAGAGAGAGAGAGAGAGAGAGAGAGAGAGAAAGAGAGAGAGAGAGAGAAGAGAGAGAGAGAGAGAAAGAGAGAGAAAGAGAGAGAGAGAGAGATAGATGCAGGTTTATACCGAGTTCATCTGTTCTCTTATTAAACCGGTTCAGTCATGAGAAATCAGCGTGGTAGGGATTTGACTATTAAGTTGAGGGATTAAAAACCTCCTGATCGTCTGTGAGTCTGATGTCTGAAATGCCTGAAATTATGTAATAGACAAGGCTGAGTCTCAAATTCTTTTTTTTTTTCAAAATTGCTGATAATTTCCCTGCCAGATATGACGTAAATCTGAAATTGGTTTCAAGCACTGGAACATTTTTATCCTGGGCAAATGTTGTACAGAAATACATTTGAATGGATTTCTTTTAACAGTGATTACATTTACGAAAGGTTTGAACATAAATTTACAAAATATTAATACAGCTTATTAATTCTCAAATATGAATATTGTGCATCCAGTTGAAAATTAGACATATTTAATCGATCTATAGCTCTTTCAGGATGTTATGTATTTTTGATTGATAAATACAGAGAACAGAAATCACGATGCCGTGTCTGGAGCAATTCACATCTAATCAGAACTGGAAATTGAAACTTGGATATTGAAACAAGGTGGCGTCTCTGCCCCTCCTGGAGTATGACTATCAAGTTCTCTCTTACGTATGGCTTCAGTGGTCGAGGACGAACTGAAATATCGTCCAGGTTTGCGTCAGTTGTGAATTGTTAAAAAATGCTAGTGCAGTCTGACCGTCAGGCTGGTTTACGTCTGCACGACATTAGAGCAAGGACCATCTCTAGGGCCGGAGAACCTGTCATCCATTAAATAACAGGACTTCTTTCTAAGTTTATCAACCAGTTGTTTCTTTTAGTGAGGTCAGTAATGTCGGGAGAATTCTCTAGGGTCGTCTCCAGATGGCAGCAAGATAGTTTGCTTGATGTGTATGCTACCACAGTCTTGTCACATGGTGGACACTGCCCGGACTCAGTCTTCCTCTTTTTTTTTTTTTTTTTTTTTTTTTTGGCCACAAAACCTTTGGTAGCGTAGCTTATACACTTTGCTCATCTTGGTGTTGCTAAAATATATTTTACACGGGAATTCTTGAATGGTGTTGAACTGTTCTTTGGAAAGTTCCGTTTTACTGCGGAGAACCAAAAGGCTCTCCTGAACCCTCGACTTGAAGAATTATCAACGTTTTCTTCTTTTCTCGTATGGCCAATGCACTTAGTGTCACACCCAGTCCATTGAAAATGTCCCAGCAACACGGAACACACAGTAACTCTCAGTGGTACAACCAGCTTGGAGACATCTACAAGTCGGAAACATGTTATGGTGGCCCGTCTTATGAATATTTTGCTTTTTGATATTTGTTTAAGCACAGTCAACAGATAGGGACATGTGTCATCTGCAGCACAGATCAGAGTGCTTCCAGCAGCATGCCTCACTTGCAGCATTAAACATGTATCAGTTTCTTCTTTGTTGTACTTGGAAACCTTGATGCCTTTCCAGGTAAGTTTTGATGGCGTACCACTCAGTAGGTTGATAAAAACAAAGAGTGGCAGCGCACAGTACTGAATATTGAATAACCTTGTGGATTGAGACATAGAGTAAAATCAGGAGGGCCCGACACAAGTGGCGTTCAATAAGAGCCACTTTTGGGCTCCTTTTGGTTCGTTATCAGCATTACTGATCTAGACGAGGTAACAAAGAGCGGCATTAGAAAAACGCTGACGACGAAAAAAACAGACCAGTCAATAAGCTAATGCTGTGACCGGAAAAGTGGCAGTTGTAACTCAGTGGGGACAAGTGAAGGTCCTAACCCTCGGGAATGATAATAACTTTTGCATTTATAGTCTAAGTAATGCCGAACTCTATCATACATACGAGCAGGACTTTGAAAGTTTGAGATACAACTTAATAGGAATTTTAAGCGGAGACAGAGGTTCCTAAATATCAAATCAATCCACTGATTGACTGGATTCATATCGAAGGTATAAGTAACAGAAGTTCCAGGATTATAACTTCAGTTCACCTCATACGACACAGTTCAGATCTCTGATTAACAGAATTACACAAGTAAGCTGTAAAACGTACAGAAAATCATAAAAAAAAATTATGGAATCTTTCCTAGGAAGATAGGGTAAGAGCACTCAACTTATGTTGTCTGGAAGAGTGTAAAATAAGGAGGAATGAAGTGTACAAATGAAAAATATAATTAAATATAAATGGAGTTTCAAAAAGTGATAGAAATATTTATAGTAGAACTCGCAACAACGGGTTCAAGCTGGAAAAAAAGTTGATTTAGTAAAAAAAAGGGAAAGCGGTGATTTGACACAGATTATGCAGATGAGTGGAATAACGTTTCAAGTGGAGCAAACACCGTGGATAACCTTAAAAATACTTTAGAGAAATACATAAGTGGCAATGAATGAGTGTATGGTTTGTCTAGCTTGGGCTAGAGTTCCTGCCTCAGGGTTCCAGTACTTGCCATGAGATGGCCTAAGCTGACATGTAGCGAGAGAAACGCTGTCTTTACTGTGAAACCTTTAATGACGGTTCATTTAAGACTGGATTTTATCAAGTATTTGAAAAAGATACTTGATCAAAATACTTGATAAAGTTCTGTCAGAGACGATACCTCGAAATCAAGATTTCCTGACAAACATATTCTCTTTCTCACTACCCTTCATTAGGCCTACTTCAGTACTCCCCTTTTTATACGTTCAGTCAGTCTCTGGGTTCGTGCGTGCTTAGCGTGCGGCGAGAAGGCGGAAAATATATGGGCGTAGGGGTTAGGGACCATAAAGTGTAGGAAACACGGGATATCTCATATATAATACACTTGACTGGTCCTCGTGATGGCCCGGTCAACTCTCTATTATTCCTCGCTACAAGCTAATCAATCTCTTTACCCCAAGTACTCATGTATATATATTTCATCGGAGAATCCGATGAAGAATTCATATTAATCTTGACAGCAAAGAACATTTATGTTATGGCCAGTTTGGTGAATGTATTGCTAGGAAGCCAGTGCATGGCGCTGGTGTCGTGTGAATGCTTCCATGAATGTTCATGATGTATAGTGTGAGCATTCACACTATACAGTACACGCACACTATACCGTGTGAATGTTGCTATGAATATGCGCACTATACCTTGTGAGTGTGGCTATTGAATACGCAAACTAAAACGTGTGAATGATGTTATGAATACGCACTTCACTGGTATCAACGAAGATTTTCTACGCACGCATTAATAACCCTTGAAAGTTAAGAACCCAGGATATTCCAGGAAGGTCAAGCAGAATGACTTATTTTCGTTTTCTATCGTTAGGCCTTCATGCCCAGGGTGCGACCCACAGCAGTCTACTAACACCCCAGGTACGTATTTGCTGACATGTGAACAGGGAAATTTGCACATACGTTACGACTCGCCCAAGAATCGAGCCCAGGTTCTTGGGGTCGTGAATCGGGCTCTCTCCCACCAAACAACGAGGTATTTTCTTTCTTATTTGTTTTATTTATAGAAAACATGCCAAGTTTTTATGTTATATAGATGGGTTCGTGATCAATGGAATTGGAATTACATTTATTTTCCCTAGCCCAAGTCTAATAACCTCGTGATTTTTTACTCTCTGGATTCAGCGCTGCCCTTTTATTGTAATAATACAAAAATTCTCCTATGGTATTCCAAAAAAATATAAAACAGCTGACCTGTGAGTTATTATTATGATTGTTGTAAGGTGTATATGTATATGGTAAGAGAAAATTCTCAAACAGCTTTAGGGAGAACCTTAAGTTTTCCCTGAAGCAAGTTTATTTTTTTTTCTGAGGATGAGGGTCCCAGGACAGTTCCTATATATATATATATATATATATATATATATTATATATATATATTATATATATATATTATATATATATATATATATATTAATATATATATATATATACACACATGGCCTCAATGTAGAGGACAAAAAACACAAGAGGAGCATCTGGAAACTTCATTCAGACAATGTTTTGCGTGTACACTAGGATTCTTCAGGTCTGACTTGTAGGGAAATTTTTTTTAGCTACAATGAGCAGAGAACGTTTGCTAAAATTGCTGATTTTTTAAAAAAAATTCTGATAATTATTTACATTTTCACGGAGAGCTCTGTCAGTTTCCGAACAAGAGAGGCAAGTTTCTCTCACGCTACCTCTTAGAAAATTTATCAGCACTTGATAGACATCCCATAATGCTTGATTAGTGATTGACATCGACTCCACTACGCATGTAGCACCTGTTGAACATTTGGAGCTTATTCCATAACACATTCCAAACGCTTAACAATGTTTGACACCAATCTCATGATACCTCTAGCTCTCGTTAAACGTTCTATACCAACCCCATAAAAAAGACTATCCCATAACACTTTGAAATTAGTCATATGGCACCTGTAGCACCTGCGAAACGTTTCAGAAAGCTCCCATGACACCTATAACACCTGATTAACTTTTGACACCACACCTACATCTGGCACCGATCACTTAACACCTGCCTTACGTTTAACACTGATATCATGACACCTGTAGTACCTTTGTGAAAAATTGTCCCATGACACCTGTAGCCCATTTTAAATTTGTCACCCATCCCATGGCACCTGTGGCTCTTGTTTTTATTTATTCGCAGGCCTGCAGCCCGAGCGAGACTCCATCATATAGTATTCAGGAAACAATTACGTTTCCGCCAGTAATGGCAGAGGCTGCAGCCTGTGTAGTGTAGTGCTCCACATATCCATCTGTGTAATGGGTCACTCTGCTCGCAACTAACCCGCAAATTGGAACTCCGCTATAACTAAATGGGTGTGCTGCTGACACTTGTGAAGAAGATACTTCACGGGGCACTTTTTTTATGTGGGAAGTGCTTCGATCTGCTACGACGCTTCTGTAATGTCACGATTGTCAACAACCCACCGAACCGGGTGGGGGTGGGGCGGACAACGCACCGCACAAACTTTCCTCATGGTAGAGACAAGAGGAACGCTACGACGCTGATTCCCATAAACATCTGCAATGACAATAGACATCAGTGAACAAGAGTCACTCCACGTCACAACTCGTGCAGGCATCGGGAGGAGGAGCCTCTAAGGTGACTGCATGTATCCCGAAGAATATGGATAATACACCGCCCTGATAATTTCATGACTGGGTTCTCATGGGTTCGAAGCCCACTTCGTTCAGTGAGATGTTTTGATCTTCAAGTCATTGGTGGAATGAAACTCGGCATGTTCGGTTCATCCTGATCCTTTATCACTACTTTTTACTTATACTATATATTTTTATATACAGGTGTGGTGAAGTTTCTTGCCCCCATGGAAAGGGAAAATAGTTTAATTTTATAGATCAAGAATCCTTCAACAGCATCAAGCTTTTCGAAATTTTATGTACACACACACTATATATATATATATATATATATATATATATATATATATATATATATATATATATATATATATATATATACGTATTTTATAGAAATCTTGCAGGTTTAGTATGGAATAATTATAAATGCCGAAGAGCATACGTTTTCATATTTTATATACATTTATAAGAATTTTAAAGTCAAAATTAATATACTACAGCAAGTCATGAAATGGATGCATTCTGCTTCTCCAGGTCTCAAATGTACTCGCTTCGAGACTTGCAAACTTTTTGTCCATTGCAATCGAAGCTTATCTGGTTTTAAAATACAATTCTGCTACTGTAATGAGTTTATCTGTAGTGGTGACGTTGGGGGGATGGGAGGCAACGGGAGTACTAGTGTAATTTTGGGATAAAAATTCCATCCAATCAAAAATATGCGTTATAATTTTTTTTGAAGGGATTACATCGTGTGATTCCTTTTAGTGTTATGGTCCTGAAATTATTAATTGAATTGGAGTGTGCGCCAGAAATATGATTAAGGGATTATATAATATATATATATATATATATATATATATATATATATATATATTATATATATATATATATATTATATATATATATATATATATATGCAATTTACTTTGGAATTTTAATTTCTGCGTGTTTTTGAAACAATGGTTTACTTTTCGTTATTTTTTTTAGTTTTATGAGTGCATAAATCTTTGGAAATTCAGTAAATTGTGGATCCTCGTGTGTTTTTCTTCAAGTAAACTCATATGAAGAGGAGAAGGTAGAGCATAATAATAAGAAAGAGAAAGATGTAAGGATATAGGAAAATAAAGAGTCCAGAGGGAAAAATAACGTGAAGAGAAAAATGAGAAAGGAGGAAGATATGAGAATGAAGAGAAGAAAAAAGGAGAAAAATAAGATAAAGAGAAGGAAGAAGATAAGGGAAATGCAAGGAAGAACAGGAAGAGAAGGAGAATGAAGATGAGATGGAGGGGAGGGGCGTGGTAGTGGACTAGGAAGCATTATGTCTTGATTAGTTCAGTAATGTGGGAAGCACGTCCCCCCTCTCACCTCTCGTTAGCTTCTCCTTCCCCCTCCCCCCGTGTGTGTGTGTGTGTGTGTGTGTGTGTGTGTGTGTGTGTGTGTGTGTGTGTGTGTGTGTGTATCTCTGACCTTACTACACCCACTACACAGCGCTATCTCATCACTGCCGTTTCTACACTATTCCATATGACACACACACACACATTGTCCGTGAAGCTCACAAGACTGTTTACTGTATTTTTCGACCTCATGTTGACACCCTTTTCAGTGGCCTCAGTGTGAAGTGAAAATATAAAGCTCTCATAGCCTGTTTATTGTCTATGTAGTTTCGTTTGTTCCAGTGCCCAGTGTTTATTCCACCTTTGTGCTGGGGTCACATGATAACACAAGAATTCACGGACAGAAATACGCTTGCTGAACCCGTAACACCAGCGTCTTAACTATACAGCAAATGATGTTACCTTGAAAATTTAAAGGGATGGACCTGTAAGCTAGTAGAAGTCCTCGGTCAGATGACCAGAAGCTCCATTAGCGGGTCATCACATTCTAACTCAGGTGACTGTTAGCTATCGTGAGTATTGTGGGATGAACACCACTTGCCTGGTAAATAAGGAGAAATGCAGAATCGGGAGAAGATGCCTGGAAGTTGCAGTGTAACCAGAGAGAATACTTCGAAAAGAATTGTACTTCATGCTAACAAACAGCCATCCAGCTAGTTAGCCAGCCAATCAGCCGCTTACCCAGGCAGCCAGGTAACCAGTCAGCCAGCCAGCCTGCCCATCCGCCCGCCGGTCAGAGTCAAACGTCACAATATAATCGGTACATTTACCGCTGTATAATTGGGAAAGGAACTCGAATGACAATAAAATAAAAGCATCGTCAGCAGAGACCCGAGGGAGATAATAAAACAGAGAGCATATTAAATTCTGACTTGTTGAAAAATGGCCCAATATTTTATCCCTAAAATAAAGGACATCCATGAATGTAATAAATCGTCATAAATTGGTGCCATTGTTATAGCAAATGTTAACGTGTTTTTTTATTCTCCATCTACATGGAAATTAGAGAGGGGGAGGGAGATGGAAGGTAGAAAAAAAGGGGGAGGGGAGAAAAGGTGGGTAAGAAATAGAGGGAGAAAAAAAGAGGGAGAGAGGGAAGGCTCAGGAGAGGGAGAACGATGAGGAAGAGGAGATGAAATGCACTGAGAGAAGAGTGTAAGAGATGATGGAACAGTCACTACTAGCAATCAAGAAAAGACTTACCTACTTTAATACTACTTACTGCCAAGATATAACCTGCAGACACAGTCATCTTCACTGGCTAGCTGTAGGAACTGTGTTAAACAAGGTAACAAGATAAGAGGGAGAATATAACCTATTCACTTCCAAGACAGAAAAGGCTGTTAGGCCGAAGATTACTGATAGCATTACCTCAAACTCGAATCGACCAATTTTGCCTAACAAGACAAATTTCTTTATTTTTTTTAAAGATATCAAAAGAAGTGAGAGATTTGAAAATAATTACAGACTAGTAAATTTCTCGAGAATATTTCACAATAAATTACAGCAAATTTTGTTACTATTACGTGGCCGTCAGCGTGGTTTCTGTGAAGGTCGTTCTGCAGTCGAGTTGAATCTATCCACTTAGTGTCATATGAAGTCATTTTTTCATAGCATTAATCCATTAAATCTGTTAATTTTCTGGACATCTTTGTTGCCTTTGAAGATGTATGGCATAGGAGTTTCCTAACAAAGCTCAGTTACCTAACACATCAACTAGCAACTTGGAGTAATATCTGCTGTGGGGCAAGAGATGATAGGTTAAATTAGCTTCTGAGGAGACAAATGATGACTGAAACTGCGTAAGAATAACTGTAGGAATCTTGTCACCCAGCTATGAAGTGAATAACTCGGAGAGTAATTTGATTCAGAAGTGACAATGAAAATACTGCGGTGATCTTGCGATTTACGTACTTGACAGCAGAGACTGCAATAATCTAAACGAGCCCCAAGCTCGTTCTCACCCTGAGTATGCTACACTTTCATGGGTTGACTGCCCCTCATTTTACCTCCAGCATCAAGATGAGGTAGGGGATCATGCAGAGCGACTCATCTCTCATCTTGGCCTAGGACTGTTGGATCTCTCATTTCAGCAGAGCCTTTATTGCCGAAAAGATTTTGATGGCCTAACTGCTTTCACTGACAGGCATAAATCCTTCCTGTGTAATGAAATGTGACGGGATAATATACCATGCATTCACTCCCACAGTATCACTTTCTTATATAACAGGGTAGCCGCCGATTGCAGACACTGAGAAAAAAAATCTACACCGCAGTCTCACTCAGGCTGTTCCCTTAGCAAAAAAAAAAAATCTGTCAGCGACCATTTTCATTTCCCAAATGACTCCCCAGCTCTCGTAACTTATGGACAGAGATCAAGTCAAGTGAGCAAATACAATCTCTAGCTCACAGCTGGCTCCAAGATAATCCCCTTTTATACTTGCATGTTGTTTAACATTAAATAACCTGCTTTAGGAAAGATATACTTAAGGTCTGGCTTGAAAACGAGCTGAAGTAAGAGAATAACTCTTAATTTGTAAAATAGATGCAGGAACTCCGTGCCTAATTCCCTTTTAAGAGAGAGAGAGAGAGAGAGAGAGAGAGAGAGATAGAGAGAGAGAGAAAGAGAGAGAGAGAGAGAGAGAGAGAGAGAGAGAGAGAGAGAGAGAAAGAGAGAGAGAGAGAACAATAATTGATAAAACACATAGTTGAGTAGAAGGAAGAATTATATTTACTCTAATATACACACATATTAAGGCATTGTTTCCGTATCTCAGTGGGAATATTTATAAACACTTCTCTATAGAATTTGTTATATTTTATTTTACATTATTTTAAAGTTAATAATATAATTTACCAAGTCATTCTCATTTATATCACTGGCATCTTCACTGCAAGACAGGGAGAACAGAAGAGCAGTTAGTCACTTGTAATGAAGCCCTTTTGTTCCCAAAGGCAGACTTGTGCAGTTTATGCTTTATTAAACACGTGAATATTTCTTTATGAAACTGTAATGAGCCACTCACGGGTAAGTACAGTTAAGTAACTCGTCTGCCTCTCAGTTATCTGACGAAGGATCGAGACTCTGCTACTCCTTGCCCTGAATTATCCTGACGGGTTAAGTGCTTAACGAAAATACTTTTTAAGTAAGGTTTCTTGATGCAATGAATTGATGTTACCCTCCCTTTCTTCTTATAAAGCCTGATTACCTCCCTTTCCCCAGGCGCTGTATAATCCGTATTGGTTATGTGTTTTGATATGATTACAATAATAATTCGCATAAATCTACAGATGAACTTGAGGATAATTTGAACAAGACTCACGTCCGCGGATTTTGCCTGACGAAATCAAGAAGAAAAGATGAACCATCTCAGACGAATCATCTCAGGAAGATCTGGAGGAATCTTCATACAGAAGGAAGGCGCTAATGAGGACGATTCCCGAGTGAATTTACAGAGTGAAGTAAAAAGTCAGAGGGAAGAGAAAAATATTACTTAGTGATTAAGGGTTCGATCTTGCGGCAGGCGGAGATGTGAGCATGTAAGAGATACTGTGATTTTCTGTACTCCTCTTGTTCTTGTTTACCTAGCAGTAAATAGGTGCCACTGTGTTAGCCGACTGTTGTGGATAACATCCTGTGACAGGATTAGCCTCTTTACACATGTCCATCCAACTTTGGGTCACCTTAACGAGGTGGTGGGGTGTGTGGTTTGTACTTACGGGGTAGGAGACCCCTTCTCTGGGAGGAGTTCCACTCTCCCCACAGGGTGCTTGCCTGAATAAGAACTCAACATCTCTTTCAGCATAAATGGTGGGGAAATTTCCACTTTCGTCTGAGTTTGCTCACACTCCTGGCCAAGGACATGTTTTATGGACATGGACTGCGGGATGTGAAAAATTTATTTCGAATAATTTTACTTGTGCTGTGATTATAATTTATGAAAAATATGGGAGTGAATTTGTCATGACTAACACACTGGTATTGGTAGTACATATTTTTTATATAATAATAGAAACGGAATATGTTTACAGTACCCATTAACCACGAGGTTCCAGTACTTTGCGAATGCAATATAACATCCTTAAACCTGTTACCCCTTTTCACCTAAAAGTAAATAGTTATCCATGTGTTGGCTAACTGTTGTGGATGACATTCTTGGTTAGTGGCAGCGTACCTGGGATAGTAATGGGATTTAAAATAAGCTGAGCTCACAGCCTGTAAATACAAAAGTATAAAAATAGGGAATTGAGAAGAGGGATACCTCTCCCATTCTTCCCTTTTTCTCTTATCCACTTCTTTACCAGTCCTTTAATCCCCATCTTCTTTTCTCCATATACTGCTATTATAAGGCTGTAGAATGGGAGGAATGGAAGGTAATCCATCTTAATCCGAGGAAGGGGAAGGCACTTTCGATTCCTCTGATCAAGAGCCTCTAACCAGCACCAATCATCGGCCATCAAGGGAGAATTGCAGTCCATTTTCCTAATAAATTCAGCAAACTGTAAAAAAAAATCTTTCATTTATTAGCATTTTCTTATTACACCCTTCAAAGGGAGGCGACTTGAGGCCGGTGAAGGGCATTTAATCCCAGGTATTGGACCTGCCTTCCCCTTCACTGGATCGAACCTAATTATTTCGTTTTCCTTAGGCATACGGCCCCGAAGAGGTTAACATTTCCCCGTAAATAGTGGTACCTCGGGATACGAATTTATTTCGTTCCAGAAAGCTGTTCTAGTGCCGAGTTTCGAGCTGTTCGTATCCTGAGGTAATTAATAATGCAACAATAATTACAACACTAGTACTACTAATAATAATAGTAATTGCGAATGCAACATTAACAGTGATATAATAATGATAATTCCACCATTTTCACTTCACTCTTCCATGTATAATTTATCTCCCCTCCCCGACCCCTTCAATAATAATTAAGTAAATACCGTATTGCTTGACTCCCCACCTCTATTACGATAATTATATTACCACTTCCGATTTAGCATGAATTATTTTGAGTCATGAAAGTAATTGTCAAGGTAATTTAGGCTTATGTAATTGCCTAATTCACGTTGCGGGGGTTTAGTTATTGTTTTTGTGTGAAGTAAACCCGCATGGGTTTGCAAGAGACGGGTCTAGTGTTTGGGCAGTGTTGTTATTCCTGCCTCTCTACTTTTCTTACTTTTAGTGTATCTTCTAATTTTTCCTTTTGTCTCATCGTAGTCATTTTTTCTTCTTCATTTTTTCCGTTTTTTTAATTTTATTATCTGTCTCATTTTATGTTTCTTTAATGTCTTCTTCATTATCTTATTTTCTTAATTTTCTCCATTTTTGCTTGTCTTTTTCTACCTATTCTCCTCCTCCACTTTCTACTTCTCTTCCTCTTCTTTTCCTCCCTTCATTTCCTGCTTTTCATCTTTCTCCTCACAGAAACAACTACAATAATGATGTTGACATTAAGTTATAGAAACTCTAATTCTGATTCTATATTTCCTCGTTATACATCGTTTTAACAGAAATAACATTTACCATGGAAATCTCTGGTTATTCTCAACGATGACGGCATTGAAGAAAGCCGAAATATCTGAAATAATCACAGAACAAACATCCTTGATACTAATGCGTTATCACAGTTCAGAAATGCGTTTTCCTGAAACCTTCAATTCGCCAAGACTCCAAAAATGCGTTAACTAAACTCCCCAGTGCGTTACTAGAGCACATGACTGGCTCATCCAAACCCATAGACGTGATTTCCAAACTCAGAAAAGCGTTACTTTAACTCAGAAATGAATGACCTTTATCTGATTTGCGTTACTGTATTGTGCAAGTAAATTGCTTTTGCCCACGAATGCGTTACTTTTGTCTACGAATAAATCACTTTTGCCCACAAATACGTTACTTCAACCTACTAAGATATAACTATAACAGACGCACATATCTTAACAGTGCTCGTAGCTCCGTTACCTACGCTCGGACACGCATCTCACCTCCACTGCTGATAAAGTTCGGAGAGAAAACTTAAATCGGATGTTTTATCATGCTTTAGTGAGAAAAAATAGCGATACTTAAAACTTTATAAACTTTCACGTCATTTAGGTAAGTCCTTGTTTAATGAAGTAATTTGTGAAGAGTAATTTTTTTTTGGTTTAGGTTCGGTTACATGTGCAATTTGTTAATGAATGATGTAATTTGTAATTAACTTTACTACTGTCTCGTTCTGTTTTCAGTATAAGCTTCCCTGCATTAATATTATATTATTAGGTTAGGTTAGGTTCGTCAGGAAACAGGACAAGTGTTTCCTGACGCGGGTCCAGCGTCAGGATAATGACCCGCCTTTGGAGCTTCTGGTCATCTGACCGAGGCCTTCAGCTGGCTTACCGGTCCACCCCTTTAAAAATTATGGTCATTTATAACCATTGTTATTATTCAGTTTATTATTATTTAACATATTTTATTATATTCCTTTATCACATTATTGCTTTATTATATTACATTTTATTATTTATTAAATTTTATTACATTGCTTTAATATTATCATCATTGCTTTGTTATCACTTAGCTTTAATATTATTTATATTATGTCCGTGTACGTGACAGTCCTTACATACTATTACCGTCCTTGAACGTGTACGTAATCACTTATGCATAAACTCACGTGTAGCATTTATATTTTGACTTGCGTAATATACATTTATTTCGCAGTCATAATTTTTTTCCATCTACATTAACTGGAGGAGTTTTTTTCTTTTTTGAACTTGTAGTTTTAACGTTTCTTTTAATAAAAAAAATGCACAAATTATGAAAATTTTATGCATGTGATTAATTTTTATCTATTATCTTTATCGTTTTTTCGGATTTATGTTTTCAGTGCATTTTCACTAAAAAAAATTAAAATATAAATGGTAGAATAAATATATACTAGAGTGACTGGATTATTTTTTCAATATCTGTTGTTTTTTTATCTATATTGACTCGAAGATTTCCTTTGCGCTTCATTTTTTTATTTATGGTTTGAAACTCGCGATACTGCAGTTTTATAGTCTCGCATCTAAGTCAGGAAACGGGGGGAAGGGGTTGAACCCCATGGCAAGTGTCTTAAACTGACAGGCCAGTGCGTCAACCACTGCGTTAACCACTCGGCCTGTAATAAGAGTCATTAAACTAAGTATATACCTAGATGGACGAGTCTTATTAGAGCCAGCTGGCCCAGTGGTTAACGCCCTGTCCTCGGAATTTTAGGACTCACTCGCCATGGGTTTAAACGTTCTGTGATTTTTTTTTTTTTTTGCAGTCGCGATATTACGATTTAGTGAATCTCGCATCTGTTTGTTGTAACTGCTCAGACAATTATCCATGTTGTCGTAGCCTCTGTACTGTTATTATTGTGAACTGCTGTAGTAACTCCTGTACTCTATTTTCTTGTCCTGTTGTTAAAACACTTGTAATGCTGTAGAAACCTATGAACCATAATCATCTATAATTTCCCGTAAAACTGCAGAAGCTCCTGTACCACAGTTATTCTATGATTACCTGGAAGACTGTAGTAACATATGTACTACAGTTACTTATTACCTGTAAAAGTATATCAATCCCTGTACTATACGCACCTAACATCAGTACTATATTTACCAGTAACACCGTAGGAGCACTTGTACCATAATTTATCTAACACCTGTGCTATCATTACCTTTACCTATAAAACTGTAGAAACGCTAATTCATCTAACACCTGTACCATTAATACCTGTAAATCTACAGCAACACCTGTATCATAATTACCTGTATTGCTAGAGGCAAACACTTGCCATTGTGTTGTCCCCCTGGTACCAGGTGTTCGACATAACCCAGGGCTTTGTCAAGTTGAAAATATTGTATGACAGATGTGACACTCCCTTTGGTGTTCCCCTCAAACTCGTTCACTTTTTTCCCCTCTCCACCCCTCTCCTATCCCCTGGCACTCCCTCTAATCCCACCCATCACTCCCCTCCCTCCCTTCCTTGGAGTTTCCCCTTCTCTGTCTCTCCCATCTCTTGAACCTTTCATTAATCTCAAACACTTCTTTTCCCCTTCTCATTATCTCGTTGCATTGCCTTTCTCGGGGTCTCATCTTCCCTACTTCCCTTTCTTCTTTATTTCTCTTTCGACTTCTGTTTCACCCTTTGCCCATCACATCACCCACTCAATCCTTCTTCTTTTATCATCGAGTTTCAAACTCCTCACACTTTAATCCCTCATCTCCCTTCTTTCCCCATTTCCTCACCTTCGCTATCGTTCGCATCCCTAATCCCCAACCTTAATTTTTTCCTCTGTCTCTCACTCCCATAGCACACTTCATTACCCGTTCCTATTCTTTACGTCTCCCACCCCTATCCTTCATTCTTAGTGTCTACGACACACTTTCCCTAAGAAACATTGTTTCTCACTGAGCAATGTCTCATACAATTTATTATTTATTTCTCATATAATGCTCTTAACTGAAATATTGAACTTGTCGATGGAGACAGAAGGAAGCAGCCTCTGGTAGGGGGGTAGGTGACAAATGGCAGATGGCAGGTGGTAGGTGGCAAGTGGCAGGTGGAGCACATTTTTAACTTCGCACACACCTTCCGTCTTCTCGCTTGCTTCGTAGATTTTATAATTACTTGTGGGAACTTTCCCGAGAGTTTAAAAACAAATATTTAATTGTCATTGTTAAATGGTGTGGATTATTTTAACCGTGTCTGACAGTCTCCCTTGTGTTGTGAGGTGTTCTTCTTAGTAGTTATTCTTTTGTTACTCCTGGATGGTCTGATGTTTATGTTTATTTTCTTTAATTGCCGTGAAAATCGAGCAGATCTCCCAAGTCAGAGCGTTTCTCAAACTGACGATTCCCTTCCTTCCTTTCCTCATCCTGGAGACAATGGAGAGATTGGGAGGATGATACAAGACAGCTCTTCCTGCTAACACAACTAAATCATCCAGAAGCTTTACCCGTTAGCAAAGCTAAACCATTTAGATTTGCATGCTAACACGGGTAAATTACTCTACAAACCCTGCAGCTTTGCACACTAAGACAGCTAAATCATTACTCAGCAAACCCTGTAGCTTTGCCCGCTAACACAGCTAAAGCATTACTCAACAAACTCTGCATCCAGCATAGCACACTAAATTGCCCCTGCCTCTACGCCCCATTGTTCTACTAATTCAATTAGATTTCCGAGGGATCTCGCGAGATACCGAGGACGTCTTGCTCATCCTCTGCTCCTCCTCTTCTCTGTACTAATCAGTGCACAGGAGGATTCCAGAGAAGTGATGGAAATGTTTTCTTGTTTATTTTCAAATCCCTCTCAACCCACTCTTTCTTCTTCATTCTTCACCACGTACTCCACCAGTGAGCCTCCTCCTCATCCCACTCTTTGTTCCTCACCATCCACCACATCCTCTCATCTCACTGTCCACCACGTACCTCTCTAATAAATTTCCCTCTCACCCCTTGTTTTGCATCTTCAACTCCCACGGTAGCTTCACCTTCTCCAGGTTTTTAAACTAATCCAAAGTATTAAAGGAAGCTTTATATGACATATAACATTCCAGGACTATTATCATTATAATGGTCCATGACCATTATTATTATAATAGTCTAGGTCGTCCAGATTTTGGGTTGTTGTGAAATGCACACTCTCTCTAGTCTAGATGAAGACCTCTCCCGATGGTAGGTTACCACACATCAAAGACTCTTGATAATAGACAGCTGGCCTATTGTGTTTGGGTTACAACCATGGGCTTATGGGAGGGTGCTAGTTCTGTTCCCAGCACTATATAATCTGCTAGTTCGTCTTCCCATTCTAACTATAATATGTCAGGGTCAACTATGCCAACTGTTGATATGTTCGTAGGTATTGAACTATATTACAAATTATTATTATTTTGTTAGGAAATTTCTAAACTCGTATATGTCGTACAGCGCTTGGAAAATTGTGGGTAGTCAGGTTGGATCAAAAGGCGTGTAGCTTTAATTTCTCTAATCGAGAGCCTGTAATGAGTATCAGGGTACCCTAGAACTATAATTTTTTTGTTTTTATTTATTCACTTTCAAGTTTCTCTTACTAACACTATTTTCCTTGCACTGCACCTTCCTCTCGTAATCAGTCCGCTACTGAATAATGAGCAGACGCATCGTTCACTTTTTTGAAGACTTGTACATCCAAACAGCGTGCCTCCGTATAGTAATGTATATTTTTGCACATTTTTCCTGCTGTAGAATCTCTTTTAAAGGACAATCAAATATTTTCTTCCAGTTTCATTTCCACCTGTCACTCCACACTGTTTTATGTTTCTTCAAGTTTCTGTTTAGAATACAAGACTCTCACAAGCTCAGAATTAGCTAAGCATTAATTTAATTCCTTCCAGAATTTATCTCCTACACTTCTCTCGTTTCCAGGAGCATAAACAATTTCAATCACTTTCCTTTACACTTCTCTGGTCTTCAGAAACACCTACCTTCAATCTCTATTTCATTTTTTATTTATGCAGAAACACTAACAGTTACTCACTTTTCATATCTTATTTTTACTCTAAAACATATAGGTTATGGGTTTAAACTCGTATATCCATTTTCATTCTCTCCATAGGTGTACATTCAAAATTACTGCGACTGTTTTCATCTATAGTTAACTCATTTACAATCGACTTACGATAAATCTTTTATTCCTGGTCAAACAATAAATTATCATTCACCATAAAAATAAAATAAATCCTTCCCATCTAGCGCCATCTTTAATTAAAAACTCAACCACAACTTCTCTTCCCCTTCCAACCCGACCGTCTTGCCCTCCACCACCATTCCTTTTCTTGTCTTCCAGTTCCCACCACAACCATCTCATTTTTGTCTCCTCTCCAACAGCTCCCAACCACTCTTGAGCTTAACGTTGAGGAAGCTCAGTCCAAGCAAATCCTTCAGCAATGTATAATTTAGATGTACTCTGCTAAATGGGCTAAAGCATGTAAGCTATTATTCATTGTTATGCCAGTGTATAAACCATACCACGGGTGGAGTTTGATCCCGCGGTCAGAGAGTCTCAAAACTCGTGGTATGGTTTGCAATCGTGTCATTACGATTTCGTGAGTTATGCACTGTATATAATATAATATATATATATATATATATATATATATATATATATATATATATATATATATATATATATATATATATATATATATATATATATACACCACACACACCCAATTGTTTATTCAAAATTCCCTTGACTGTCTCGATTATCTTCCTCTCGGTCTGCCCTCCTTCCTTCATTATCTTGTATACTTCAGAGCAAACCCCTGACGCGCCTCATCCACTTCGCACGAAGTGGTAGCAGCAAATGGCTTAAAAGTTCAAGTTTCAAGTTTTTCCTTGTATACACCTTTCTTTTATTTGTAAATGCCTTTGAAAATCACCTGCATTTGGGAATTACCTGCGTCTGCATGATTAATTAAAGATGAGCTGCCTTTGCTCTCCTAGTCGATAACATTCACACAGTCGTCTTTCTGGGTGTCGTGCTTGTCTTCTTACTTGTCGTTTTATTTAGTACTTGTCATTTTCAACATTGCTGCTGTCGTCTTCTCTGTTACCTTATTCGTCGTTGTTGTCTTCCTGGCTGCCGTATTTCTTCTGTTTTTTTTTGCTTTTTGTCTTGCTTTTTAGTTTTCCATTTTCCCTTCTTATGAATATCGTATAATTCACAGATTTGTAGAAAAATATTTACATATGTTACTTTTAATTTCCCTTAATCTATGTCAGTGTAATTAAATTACTCTATTTTTTTTAATTTGATGACTTCAGCAATATGAGTCTGTGTTATGTTTTCCAAGACGCATGAGCTCCTTCGCTGTTTTATTAATTTCAACTGGAAATCAGTTTTTAATCTGTCATATCCGACCTGTATTTTTTTTTTACATGTTAGAATCTTTTGTATAGTTCTTGCAATTAGATTTGTTAAATACAACTGTTAGAATTTGAAATCTTTTGTAGATTATATAAAATTTTCGAGTGTCGTGCAAGGTAGCTTCGTTTACAGTCACTTTTGCACATGGTATGCGATTTTATATTGACCACAAAGTCACTTTTGCACATGGTATGAGATTTTATATTGACCACAAAAACTGATCAGTCACGAATTATACCGGATGCAATATTTCCAAAGAGGATATTGCATTGTGAGGCTAGAAATAAATAACATACAGATAAGATACGGATAAGATAAAAAAAGAACTTCATTGAGCTAGAAATAAAACAATTGTGAGAGAGATTTTTATTACAGTGTAATAAAATAGAGATGAAAGATTACCAAAATAGTAATCACAGGCATAACCTCCTGCTATGCAACGTGAAACTCATAAAAAAGTACAATATAAACATTTAAATAACGGCACTGGGAGTCGATAGGATCATAGCAAAACCATTGTGAAGTTCATGATTTGTATAT
>NC_069436.1:11328169-11345669 GCF_026875155.1 Cherax quadricarinatus
ACGGGCGTAAGAGAGTGTTCTGGCTGCACCTTCCCCATCCCATGTTAAACATAATGTCATAATGTCATCGTGCACTTGATCTATGTCTCTTAGCATCTTATACTTCGTAATCATATCTCTCATGGTTTTTTGTCGTTTTTATCTAAAAAAAATTATTATTTATTATTTTGCGTGTCTTCGTTTTACTTCTCTTTTTCCGTAACTTAGTCAGCTTTCGTTTCTGCTTCTTTAATGTTATTTTCATCTCTCCCTCTCTCTTCCCTTGTCTCTCCCTGTTTTTTCTCATCTCTCTCTTCGTCTACATCTGCGTAACCCTGTCTTCACCCATCCAACCATTTTCATTCTCTCTTCCTCCTTCCCCTCCCTTTCTTCCCTTCTTCCTTTCCTGTTTCCTCCCATTTCCCCTCTTTTCATGAACACCAGTTCCTCTGCTACAGGTCTTCAGTGACGAGTTGTGCCCTAAAACAAAAGCATGAACAGTCACAGATTTTGCTCAACAAGGAACGAAGTTAAACTCAGAAATAACTCGTGTGATTTATTCATTTTCTTCCCACACCAAATCCTTTTGTATAATATTTACAACTGTACAAAGATTGCAACACAAAACCCCTTAGTAATAGACAGTGACCACAAAAGATCACAAAAAATAAGAGGTTAAAATGGGACATACACTGGGTTAAAGCCTAGTTAGCTGGATAGGTTGTTAGTTGGTCAATTGGGTTTTAAAGCTATCAACTACACGACGGTCATTAACACAATATGTCACTTGTTCACGATCAATCAAGAATACTTTAATCCCTACATTAGAGATTAAACGCTCATCACTTACACATCAAAAGACTGGAGCGATTATCACAGACGAAGCTATCAAACCAGACCCCCAACTACCCTAACAAGTTGAAATGCCTCTTACTTTTTACCCACTATCGTTCCTTCTCTTTTCTTTTTCTCCTCCCTCTTCCTCCTCGTCTATCACTTCCCAATGGAATAATTTAGTCCGACCTTCTGTGGTCTTTAGACAACAGGTGTAACTTGTACCTGAGATAGTATTGCTGAGGCGAACGTGAAGGAATGAATGACATTTGAATAAATGAATGACTGTTTGAAGGAAGGAATGGTATATGAAGGAAAGAATTACTGTTTGAAGGAATGAATAGTGAATGGGTGAAGGAATGAATAATGTATGGGTGAAGGAATCAGGAGTAGTATTTTTTTTGTGGGGGATCAGAGTGGTGCGTCCCCCAGCTTCCTCAGCTGCTGGGAAGATGACTCTCCTGGGGGAAGATGACTCTCCTGGGGGAAGATGACTCTCCTGGGGGAAAAGGGCGCTCCTGGGAGAAAACGCTCTTGGGGGAAAATGGCGCTCCTGGTGGAAGACGATTCTACTGGGAGAAAATGACTTTCCTGGAAAAGACGACTCTCCCGGAGAAAGACTCTGCTGGGGAAAGATGACTACTGAGGAAAGATGACGCTCCTGGGGGAAGATGACGCTCATGGGGAAAGATGACACGTCTGGAGGAAGATGACGCTCCTGGAGGAAGACGCTCCTGGAGGAAGATGACGCTCCTGGGGAAAGATGATGTCAGTAGGGTTACTGAATTCCTAATGTAATATACTTGTGTAGTATATCGTAGCTAGCACCTCCTATATTATATATTATAGAAACTTTCTTTCCCTTTATCCCTTCATAGAATCGTGTTATAGTGTGACTTCCAAACTATTGTTTGGGGACCATGAAATTGACTCATGTGAGGACGTGCAAGAGGGGGACCCTCTCGCCCCCTTTCTATTCTGTTTGGTCATCAAGGAAGTCACAGAAGCACTCTACAGGGAGCTCAATATCTGGTTCCTGGATGATGGTACCCTAGCTGGCACAAGAGAAACTCTCCTAGAGGACATCAGTAAAATTAAAGACATGGGAGAAAGCCTGGGTCTTTCTTTAAACCCCACCAAATGTGAAACAGTTTCTACCAATCGACAGATGATTCAGAATATTTGCGCCGTTTTACCAGGAACACGAGCCATTGATCCAGCCAATAGCACTCTCCTTGGTGCTCCTCTTGGGTTCAATGCCATCGATCTGATCCTAGAAAAAAAAGTCTCAGACCTCCGGATGATGGAAAGCAGGATGAAAGACTGACACACACGATGCCTTCTACCTACTCACCAGGTGCCTGTCAATCCCAAAACTTACCTACTTTCTGAGATGCTCCTCAGCCTTCAGCAGTCCAAAACTCAAGGAATATGACTCCTTAAGACCATGCTAGAGTGTGTATTGAATCTTTCCCTTGAAGATGGACAGTGGTTGCAAGCCTCACTTCCGGTTAGGCTTGGGGGGCTAGGAGTACGCAGATCCTCCCAGATTACTCTACCGGCTTTCCTATCCTCTTCCATAGCATCAAACGAGTTGATAAGACAAATTCTTCCCGATAACCTCAGTGACTCAGCAGGAATACAGGACCCTAGCTATGCCAGTGCCATCACTGAATGGGAGACACTTGCTGCTCCAGCACCAAACCCTACTGCAGCACTGGCTCACGAACAGTCAAGCTGGGATGCCCCGATCGCTGAAAAGGTGCTTGCCAACATGCTCAGGGCTGCAACATCAGATAGGGAGACTGCCCGTCTCCAGGCTGTGAGCGCAAATCACTCCGGGGACTTCCACAGTTCCCATATCAGCAATGGGAACGCGACTGGGAAGGCGCAGTGGCTCTGCGCCTTGCTGCCCCAATTCACACAGAATATACGTGTATTTGTGGCGAAGCGCAAGCAGACCAATACGGTCTACATGGTCTTAACTGTTCCAAAACCAAGGGCTGGCATGCAAGATACAATGAGGTCAACGACATCATTAAGAAAACCCTTGCTGCAGCTGGATGCCCAGCCGAGAGGGAGCCCCGATCACTAGCAGCCAACAATACCCACAACCCAGCAAACCGCCCCGACGGGATCACCATCTATCCTTGGAAGAATGGCAAGCTCTTAGCATCGGACTATACCTGTGTCCACACTGGCTGACACCTATATCTATCACAGTGTCAGGCGACAAGGAGGAGCTGCTGACCACAGGGAGGAGTACAAGATCAGCAAGTACAGGGACATAAGCCAACAGTATCAATTTGTCCCAGTGGGATCAGAGGTCTTGGGATCATGGGGAAAAACTGCCACATGTTTCCTTAAAGAATTTGGTTCCAGACTCATCGACACCCAAGGGCAGCCACTTTCATGTTTCAGCGCCTCAGCGTGGCTATCCAAAGGGGAAATGCTTGCTGCGTACTTGGCTCGCATCCGGCTTCAGAGGAGCTGGAGGAAATTCATGATCTTTAATACATTGTACCATTGTACTCATGTTTGTGTTTTTCTGCAAATGTATTCTGTTTATTAATAAATGTTCACATATAATATAAAATATAGGGGGTGGTAGGAGAAGAAAATATTCAAACAGCTCCGGGGAGAACCTTGAGTTTTCCCTGAGGTACGTTTATTGTCTTCTCCGAGGATGAGGGTCCCCAGTCCAGCTATAGAGGTGGTACTTCCCTATATATATATATATATATATATATATATATATATATATATATATATATATATATATATATATATATATATATAAATTAGGAGCTCTTCAGCTAGGCTCAGTGGCTAGCTGTGACGTCACGCAGCCACACATGTAAGCGCTAGGCTGCAGGCCTCGTTCTCACTTCGTCCTCAGGCACAGACAAGAGCAGGTAGGCTGGGCTATCTTCCATCACGACTCTGCCAATATAGTGTTATCACCCAACCAAGTGTGTATTACTTCAACCGTCATATCTCCAAGGAATCTCACGCAATAATGATCCTCCTGGGGGAAGATGACGTTCCTGGGGGATGATGACGCTCCTGGAGGATGATGCTCCTGGAGGATGATGCTCCTGGGGGATGATGACGCTCCTGGGGGATGATGACGCTCCTGGGGGATGATGACGCTCCTGGGGGATGATGATGCTCCTGGAGAAAGATGACGTTCCTGGGGGAAAGATGAAAGGGAAAGCAAGGAAGGGGAAGACGACGCAAAGGAGAGCTGGAAAGGGAAAGTAGAGTATTCAAAAAGACAAGGAGAGTAGGGAATAGGAAAGATGAGAAGTGTGAAAGTGGAAGATGATAAATAGGAAGAGGAACAGTAGGGAAGGCGTAGAAGGTCAAGAAACTGAAAGTAGGGAGGAGGAAGTAGAGCAAAATAAGCAAAGAGTAGGAGGGAATAGGAAGAATGATGTAGAAGGGGAGAGGAAACATGAAGGAGAAAGAAAGTAAATGGGATGGATGACAAAAGATCTGTTAATCTTTACAAATGTTGTAAGCTGATAAAACAAGAATATTCCCTGAGCGCTACAAACTGATGGGTAAAAAAATTACATTGTACCTCGTGCTTGTGGTGGATTACAGGAGGATGGGGGAGGGGGGAAGTCGGTTGCATGCTATCGGGCGTTAGATAAAAGGACACAAATGCCAATAATGTGACATTTTATTTCGGCAACGTTTCGCTTTCCATAAGTTTTGGTAGAGCTCCTGCAGAGGGAAACGTTGCTGCAATAGAATGTTCAATTAGATGTTCATTTGTCTTTTTACGAAATAGATCGTTGGTAATTCTGCCAATACTGTTACTACATAGCCCCAGGACGCCAATATAAATGTGACTCACCCTCACAAAAAAGGGAACTCACCCTCAGAAAAAGGAACCCCTCTCACAAAAGAGGATCCCCTCTAGCAAAAGGGGTTAGTCTACTATCTGGGTATATTACATCAGATTTCTTGAAGAGAATATTTTTTTGTATTTTTCCAATGAAAATCACATCATCGGTAGGGAAAACAGTCACAGTGCTCTTTGACACCAACTTGTGATTTGACACTGAAGTTGTAGTCACGGGGGAGCCCCATCCCCGTCAAACCTCACAAGTTGCTTGTCCTGAGGCCAACCTAAGTTGATTGTCCTGGGGTCCCCCACAAGCTGCTTGCCTTGGGGGCCACCACAACTAATCCGTTTTTGCCTGGTGCTGAAACTAACATATGACCCTATATGATAATATAGACTAAGCCTCAGCGTCATTGTTTTCTTTTAAGGTTGAATCGTGAGGTTAAACCAGAAAATAATTATTTTGAATGGTTCAGTTTAGATCTAGAATAGTAAATAGAAACAAATAGAAATTAACCGAGTAAATTCAGAAAAAAATACTATAAAAATTAGATCTTACAAGATTAAATTAAATAAGAGAATCTGAAATTGGTTTTCCACGAAACTGAGAGATTATACCAGTCAGGAGGCGGATGAATCAGGCTGGACACATATTAGCCAAGCTAGACGTGGATGAACCATGCTGGACAGGAATGGACCAGGCTGGACTTGGATGAGCTATGCCGGACGAGTAAGGATTTGGCTGGACATGGATGAACTAGACTAGACGTGGATGGACCAGGCTGAAAAGGACTGGACCAGGCTTGACGATAGTGGATCTAGCAAGACTGGGGTAGACTATGCTCAACGACAGATGAGTCTAGTATATAGACCAAACTTGGATTTGAGTGTATATTAGAGAGGAGTGTGTGTTTTATGGGCCATTCAGACGTCGACTGATGAAAAACAGGTCCAATAATTTGAATTGATATAACTGCAGCATATGGTAAAAAAACAATTTTCTGCCGTTATTCAGACGATGTCTCGCCAGCAATGAGCAAAACGTCGCCAGAATACACCTTTCCTACAAACTATGTCTTTTATGGCACACCTATTTACATACTCTCAGAGCTTTGAAGCTATGAGAGGTATAAAGGGTATGGATTTTAGAGGTATGAGAACTGATGTGTACTGAAAGGAGTGGGGGTGTGGAATGAGACAGTAAAGTCACAGTTGGTGGCCGCGGATAACACACACATCACAGCCACCTTCGTGGCTGAAAAAATTGCATCTTTGCTACCCACATAAACCACAGTTCAAATCCAAGTCCATTCTTCTGTGTATTCACTGACAGTCTCTCATGACGACATATCCTGGGCTATATATCATTTCTGTATGACCGTTATGGGTTTAGCGCTTATTTTTATTGTAATAATTAATAATAATAATAAGTATTCAAGAAAAGTGTGACAGATCTGAGTACGATTTTTTTTCATTTGACAGTTGAACATAGTTTTCCAAACAGCTTCACGAGTGTCTAATCTGATCAACCTTAACGTGTGCACCACTATAGCTCATAACTTTCTTATCAATTCTAGTCCCACGTATTGATTAACATCTGGAGTGACTTCATCGATGCCATTATTTATTTCTAGCGGGGAGAGCTTTAAAGTCAGCCTCTCTACAGGAAGTCTAAAAGCGTGATGACTAGATTGCGTGCGTGGGGGAGTGGGCCACATGATAAGGCTATCACGCCCAATCCATCTGCCAGCAAACTTCACGTAAAGATATTTGCACTATTGTGTGCAGATAAATGAATTTTGATATCTCTGACCATAATATAGCATGGTCAAAGATATCAAAATTCATTTATCTGCACACAACAGTGTAGATAAATATTTTTTTTTAAATGGGAAAGGACTTTGTCGACACCATGCATACTGTGTACTTGACTGGTATCTCTGAAGTATAATTAACACTTGCCATTGTTTAAATAAATGAATAGGAGACACAAACTCGAAATCTGAGAGACTGTGTATTTCAGTCTCCAGCTGGGATCCTCTTCAGATCCTCTTTAAGTCTTGTTATTTGCAGTTTTCAAAACTTTCAATAGCACTTTCGTTAGTTTTGTATTCCACATTGCTAGCGGTGTTCTGGGGAATCCATCCCCAGTGCATCTTCCTCCACACATCACCCCTCGCCTTCACACGCCACCCTCTTCCCCCACACACCACCTTCTGCTGGAGACATTAATCACGCTGTTAATATTGGCCACCACGCCGCCCCGTTCCTGATAGTCACGCGTCTGGATCCAGATTACTCGCTCTGCCTTGTTACGAACACCGCCTTGTACCTCTCTCCTCTTGGCTGCCCCTTCCTTATCTTCATACCACTCCCTTCCTCTTCCTATCCTCCCCTATTCTCTATTCCTTTCCTCCATTCCCATGTCTCGTCTGGTTTGTGAGTGAACAATACGCGGTGGTCTGTGTATGCATATATATAAATGGGAGAGAGGGAGAGAGAGAGAGAGAGAGAGAGAGAGAGAGAGAGAGAGAGAGAGAGAGAGAGAGAGAGAGATTCATGATTTTGATCCTTTAAGTTAATTCACGTCATTGGGATAAAGTGGCATTCGAAGGGTTAGTTTAACTTGGTAAATTAGAGAGGAAATGAGTTATTTCAGCCAATGAGGCGAGAGACATTTCATTGATGAGCGAGCTAAGTTACTGCAGGAACATCTAAATCAAGGGAGGTGAGTTATTTAACTCAATGGATATGAATCATATTTAAAAAAAAAATAATATATCTTAACGATAATTTATCCTTGCATTGCAGAAGATGGAGTAAGTAATGTTACTCAAAGTTAAAATGAGTTTCTATTTAATATCGAAATGAATAAAGTTACCAAACGAGAGGGAATAAAGTTACTCAAATGAGAATGAATAAAAATTACTCAAATGAGAGTGAATCACAACTTAATTAAATGAGTGAATCACAGCTTAATCAAATGAGAGTGAATCACAACTTAATCAAATGTGTGAATCATAACTTACTGAAGTGAAGAGTAATCAAAAACTACTAACTCTAGAGGGGAAGGAGTAACACACAAGGAGAATGGGAGCCAACACTTACCCAACTAGTAAGTAAAACGCAGCTTACTCAGCTGAAAATGAGTGAACCTCTAAATAATGACTGGAATTCTTGCAACTAAAAAAACGAATCTTGCATTTTAAGTGCAATTAAAACGAAGCAAAGTTTCCTCTCCATTGAATACCTGTGGTCCTCTCAGACTGTTGAAAATAAAAGAACAATAAAACGCTTTTCCATGACGTGTCGTCCAGGGAAAAAATGCAGCAATAATGAATGTTCGTTTATAGAACATTGTAGTTCAAGGCTTTTCACAGTTGTTCACCCAACACCTGGAGATATGTATGCACGACACCTGGAGGTATGAATATGCGGCACCTGGAGGTATGAATATGCGACACCTGGAGGCATGAATCCACGATACCTGGAGACATGAATCCACGGTACCTGGAGGCATGAATCCATGATACCTGGAGGTATGAATGAACGACACCCCGTGGTATTAATTCCCAAGGCACCTATGTATTACCGTCCCATGTCTAGGGGTCGTAATGCCCTGCTTCTCTGCATCTGGGCATTTATATCAGGCTTAGAGCAGAAATCAACGGTATATATCATACCGAAATACCCGTCCTGTTTAGATGACTAGTTTGCTGCATAGGTAGTGGGATGTAGACATGATGGGTTGCGACATTCCTGGGAAGATCTAAACAACAGGAAAATTCAAAATAAACAATAATAAATACAACACAAATAAAACTAGGAGTAATATATGCAACATAAATAAAACTAGGAGTAATATATGCAACACAAATAAAACTAGGAGTAATATATGCAACACAAAACTACAAGTAATATATGCAACACAAATAAAACTAGGAGTAATATATGCAACACAAAACTAGGAGTAATATATGCAACAAAAATAAAACTAGGAGCAATATATGTAACACAAATAAAATTACAAGTAATATATTCATCTTCACTGGGCTACTGCTATTGTTATTGTTGTCCTTATCACTTTGCTATGTTATGTATTCACTTTGGGTTTTCTCATCACATTTGTTTCCTCTTGTTCACTCTTGTTAGTCTATCAGAGTATAACTCCTGCACTCTTTCTGAACTGGTAAGGTTCTTGGTGGGCAAAACGTCTTTCTCAATCGATATGGTCTCTGGTGAGTGAAACGTTTTTGTGAATTGCTAAGGTCCCGGGTTGGCGAAACGTCTTCTCAACAAAATGCCATAACTCGCTTCGTAGGTCTTATTTACATACTGTCAATACACTCTTCCACTATATTACCTGCTGAGTCTCGAACCCTAAGACACACAAATAGGTGAGGACATACAGGGAGCGTGTACACACACGCCCGAGTGTTCATCCTGTGTGTGTGTGTGTGTGTGTGTCTGGTTAGTGTTGCCTCGTGTCCCTGGGGATCCATTTTTCACCTCCTAAACGTTCGGTTATTATGAAAAGACTTTTATCTTACACTAAACACCGCTTAAGTGGAATAAAAAATTATTAACTAGACTATATATATATATATATATATTATATATATATAATATATATATATGTCGTGCCGAATAGGCAGAACTTGCCATCTTGGCTTAAATAGCAACGCTCATCTTGCCATATAGGGCAAGTGAAAATTGTGTATGCAATAATTTTCGCCAAAATCATTCTGAACCTAACGAAAAAAATATATTTCCCCTGTGTTTGTTTAGTATTAAATTATTGTAAACAAATCTAAAATATATTTAGTTGGGTTAGGCTAAAATAAATTGTTCTTGTTATAATAAGGTTAGGTAAGTTTTCTAAGATTCTTTTGGAGCAAAATTAAAATTTTTACATTAACATTAATGAAAAAATATATCTTTAAACGTATAAGAGAAAATTTTAGAAAGGACTTAATTTTAAATGAGTTCTTGCTAATTGACCAGTTTTACATATTCGGCACGACATATATATATATATATATATATATATATAATATATAATATATATATATATATATAAATATATATATTCGCAAACGAGCGAAATTATTTGCAAAAATTATCTCTCAGTGTAAAAAGGATTCGAACCTACACTCTCTGCATCAAAGTACTACGTAGTACTTACGCGTAAATACTACGTACTTTGATGCAGTGTGCCTGGGTTCGAATCCTTCTGTGCACTGAGAGATGATGTTTATAGATAATGTATATACATATTTTCAGGCCACAATGACCTAAAAATAAATTACAAGGAACCACTATTTAAAAAAGACCGAATCAGTATCGCCAGTATCGTTATTCTGTATCACGATACTGGCTTCTTCAGTTATATGCGCGATGCACGTTACTCGTCACCACAAGAGAGGATAACCTGACCTCCGTTGACCTGACTATGAGCAGGTGTTACCTGACTTCGTTGAATGTGAACTTCATGAGTATAAATCTTACGTTTCTTAATAAGCTTTAAAACTATATTCTTAAGTCTTTTAGTGAAATTCTTATTGACTTGGGAGCGAACTTTCATGTTGAAACTAATCTGTCCTCTGAGTAATTAAGGTTTGGAATTTGGCCATTTTTTTTTTCAACAAAGTGCCTTTCTAATAAAATAAGATTTGAACACTTTTTTGTAATTGTCCCGATCTGTATTGTGGTCACAATTGCATACGTGATTAGTATTATCTCTTCTAGTATTATCTCTTCAAGTATTATCTCTTCCTTGGGGCGGGGATGGCAGACCAGAGAGGCCTAACTTCTCCCTACTAGAAGCTAGGCCTGGGGACAGTTGGTCCCAAAGATGAGGGGGTACTTGTGCCTCTTCCCATGGGAGACTTAGGTCTCAGACACTCCCTAGATAGGGAGCCAAGGCCGGGCCACCACTTGGAAAAGGCCCGGGCCGGGAGAATACCTGCGAATATTTAATCTCAAGTATTTTCTCTTCCAGTACTATCTCTATCTCTTCTCTTCTAGTATTATCTCTTCTAGTATCTCGTGTGATCATACACAAGCTTATTACAACCCTACCAGTTTCTCTAGATTATTTACTAGGCTGTTCTTGTTTCACATAAAAGGATCAAATAGGTTATTCCATATGGTTGGGTCTTTTATAATTACTTTAAAAAGCTCTCTTCCAGGAAACTGTTGGATTCCAAAATCCCAGTGAAAAAATTCTACTCAATTTGGCTAATATTAAAATTACCTTGAATTACTACATTATCGTGTTGCGAAGCCTTAAGAAGTTCGTGCCGAAAAAGTCTTCCTTGGTCGCTTTCCAGATTCACGGGTTGATATAAGCTGCCTAAAATAAACTTTCCATGTTCCTCTAGAACTTCTACCCCGACAGATTCAGCGTGTGTTGCTTCAGGCGATTCAGTGTGTGTTGCTTCAGGTGATTGTGTGTGTTGCTTCAGGCTTTATATCTGGTCTGTGTTAATCTAGCAATTAAAGTTTTCTTGGACACACACCACACCTCCCACCTTCCCGTTATTTCCATCAACAGTGAACAAGTTAAACCCATGAATGTGGCACCCGGCCATCACGCCCCAAGTCTTGAAGTTAAATCACGTCTCAGTTGTTGCAAAATAATGTTTCTTGCTCATGCAATTAATTTCAACTCATTTATCATGTTTCTAGAGCTACGAATATATATATATATAATTTATGGTAAGAAAGTTTTATCTGTTTCTTCAACTTTGCCTTTCAGCTATTTTTGTTACCAACATCATTACCCAATTATCTGAATGGATTTCTTTTCAATCGTCTTAGTTTTATATTACTCTCTTGATAACCGTTATTTCTAACAACTTCATAACGAGCTAGCTTTTTTCTGAACATTTTCTAAACTGTCTTGTAAATTTTTGCTTCTTCCGTCCCTTGAAATGCAACCCACTGTCTTGTCAAACACATCCATATCGAAAACCATTTTCAAGTCAGATGCAATTCAACAATGGCACCCTCGTCACAACTGGTGAATGTTCTCACTCCCCACCCACCACTCCCGAAAAGTTGCATCCCCCTAATACTTGCATACTTTGTCATAGAAATGGTCATGGAGTCGACTAATGGAATTTTTAATTCGTTCCAACGTTTGCCTAACCGGTAATTTACTACTAATTGCCCTAGGCATGCATTCATTGCCCACTGCTCATTTTTGCAAAAGTTATAATTAAGGCTTACTCCTTACATTAATTATATATATAATATATATAATATCATATATATATATATTATATATATTATTATATATTCAACGACACACACACACACACACACACACACACACGGATTCAGGAGGGACACAGAAACAAGAGGCTACAATTGGAATTTGAAGACAAATGAGTCCAACGATTTAGAAGTATTTCTTCAGTCATAGAGTTTAAGCAGTGGAATAGCCTAGAAAATGACGTTAGTGGCAGGCAGGAACCATACACAGTTTTAAGACGAGGTTTGATAAAGCTCATGGAGCGGGGAGAGAGAGGGCCCAGTAGCAACCGGTGAAGAGCGGGCCAGGAGCTAAGACTCGACCCCTGCAACCAAAAATAGGTGAGTACAAATAGGTGAGTACACACACACACACACACACACACACACACACACACACACACGTAAAATTGGTCACTTAGCAAGAACTCATTTAAAATTAAGTCCTTTCTAAAATTTTCTCTTATAAGTTTAAAGATATTCTTTTTTTCATTTATGTTAATATAAAAATTAATAACTTTGTACAAAAGCACTTTAGAAAACTTACCTAACCTTATTATAACAAACGCAATTTAATCTAACCTAATTCAGCTAAATATATTTAAGATAAGTTTACAATAATTTAATAAACGAACACAATGAAATATATTTTTTGATTGGTTCAGACTGATTTTTGCGATATTATTACATACACAAATGTTTACTTGCCTTATTCGTCAAGAAGAGCGTTGCTATCTAAGCGAAAATCGTATGGTTTACCTATTCGGCACGACATATACGTACATATATTACAAACAAAGATAATCGATGAACATTTGTAATGCCCAAGAACTAGAGCTCATTTCTCGAAGACAGCTTGGTGAGTACTCACAATAACTGGAATATGAGATAGGCTGAAGAATTTGTTAAATAATCGCTTAGAGAGAGGAGAGAGACAGACAGAGACAGGCACGGACAGAAGGTTAGGGAAGGGAGGAAAGGAGAGAGACAGGAGGTAAAGACAAGAGAAGGAGAGAAAGGGTGGAAATGAGAAAATAAGAGCAAGGGGGGGGAGAGAAGAGACGCGGAGAGAGGGAGTAAGAGAAATATAACCCTCTTGTCTTGTTGTATCTTTCATCACTCAATTTTTTATCTTTACTCTTCTCATTTTTACCTTCATAGTGGCAGCATGTTTGTCCCGAGTGCTTGTTTACGTAGTGAATGATTTGTTGTGTCCCGCCTCCAAGTGAAGGAGGTACATAGTGAAGCCTTTGTCCTTCCTTCTCACTGTATCTTCTCCAGTTGCTTCATCTTCACTCTCATACTTGTATATATATGCTCACACTAGTGCAAAATATTTGAATAGCAGTAGTACACAACAAGCGGATTATAATCAAGAGGAAGTGTTAAGCCCGTAGGGGCAGGGAGGTCACACAGTGCCTGGGAAATGGGAGGTGATTAGCTTTGATCCAAGAAAAAGGTGTGTATCTCCGTGTAGGCTGCAAATGTTATGCAACAGACACGTGTAAATTCGGAAAGATGTATTATTAATGGTATATAATACGGACAAATTGATGAGTAAGACACATGTACAACACTTAAGCATATTCAGTGAAAATTTCTCCTCATGTGCAGACTTCATCAGTCAAGTGCAGCAGTGACTGGAGACAGTGGAGATGGAGAATTTGTGGTGATCGGTTACTCAGTTTTGATGGACATTATTCGCTATCTATTGCTTTAGCCTCTCCACCTTGTCACCCAGTCTACAGTGTAAGACCACCTCTATCTCTTACCCAATATTTAAGTTTCTTTCCCTATCTTCCTCCCTGTCTCCCTTCCTTAGACCCTCTCCACCCTCCCCTTTTCCCTCCGTTCTGTCCCCTCCTCGCTTCCCTCCTCTTTCCCTTCCTCTACCCCTCTGCCTGAACTACCTACTAACACCAACAACTCGTGGTTTATGACTGTAAGGGAATGTAATAACAGAAGGCTGTCCATAACTGTGCGAAATGGGCGATCTCTCTTACATCTCCGTTCTTTTCCTGCCTCTCTCTCTCTCTCTCTCTCATTCAGTTTTCACATCTCATTTTACTTGTTTTCATTCTCCCACTTTCTCTCTCTCTCTCTCTCTCTCTCTCTCTCTCTCTCTCTCTCTCTCTCTCTCTCTCTCTCTCTCCTGAAGAAAAGACGCGTTGCATAATAAACTTCCACAGGGACAAAGTTTCGCACAGTGTTGAGATTTACCATGAAGCAGCGAGGTTACTTGTCTTGTGAAGACGTGCTTAGTGGATTCTCAGTGCAACTGGAGTGTTTAGTTAGTAATCACTGAGGTTAGAACAGCTGTACCTTCAGGTAAAAACCAGAGCAGGAGGAAACTAGGAAGGAGATACAGCTTCTTAACATCTTAGAGAGGCAAACAAGAAGATTCTTCCTCGAAATAAGGTAGAGGATACCAGCCGCAGTGAACAGAAATGGGTCTGTTAGAAAGGAATAGAACTAAAAACGAAGGGTCAAAAAATTTTGATACTACCAACTCTTTTGCCTTATTAGATGACAAAGGTTTGGCTAACGAGAACTGTACAGCAAATACCATCAGTGAAAGTAAGACCGGAATAACATCTTTTGGGAGAGGAGAGAGAAATTTACAGGTGCATCAGTGAGGAGAGGATCACCTTGTGGATCAATAGGTTCATAGTAAAATAAAGATTATAACAATAGCCATACGAGATTTTGAAATTAAAGTTGCAAGATAATCCAGGGTAAATCCGAAAGGATTATTCCAATTGTACTGGACAGATATCAGGGGAAAATAAGCCCGCTTAATAAAACTAGGCCTCTACTGTGCTCCTCTAGTCTTATGTTCTTATTCAACGTGACTCTTTTCCTCACTAGTGTCGGCAGTAAACTCTCTCTCTCTCTCTCTCTCTCTCTCTCTCTCTCTCTCTCTCTCTCTCTCTCTCTCTCTCTCTCTCTCTCTCTCTCTCTCTGTAATAATACAGAGAGAATGCAAGAGAATCATAATTGATATTAAACACGAATATGAAAAAGAAAATGGGTCATAACATAAACGGCCAACCCAAAGGAATTCTTGTTATATACCAAGAGCAAAAAACAAGTAAAAGATACCATAAGGCCTTCAATGGACGATTAATACAAGCAGACTAGTAGCAATAAATAAATTCCTTCCTCACTTAACACAGTGTTCTCCTCAGTTTACACAAGCGATAAAGATACAAACATGTGCACGTCTCAAGATTTCCTCAACGAACCTGTACCCAGAAGACAAGGAGTTCAGAGATTATCCTGCAGTCCTATGCAACATTATGCGGCTCTGGTCTGATCTCTATACTTCAGAATGAATATAAATTGCATTAGAGAACATACAGAGATGGATAACAAAATTCATCAGGTGGGTGACAGGTTTAATTAAGCAAAGGAGATATAATTGGCTGCAAAGAATATCTAACCTAGAAAGGACTCTGAACAGTGGACTCAAGCTGAATAAATTCAGGTTCAGAAAGGGTATGGGTAAACACAGGTTAAGCAATATTAATGTGATACAGTATCCCAAACATACGCAAAACCTGTATGGGCCATACAGCACCAAGTGAGGGTGAGCAGGGTACCTGGAGTTTACCTGGAGAGAGTTCCGGGGGTCAAACGCCCCCGCGGCCCGGTCTGTGACCAGGCCTCCTGGTGGATCAGAGCCTGATCAACCAGGCTGTTACTGCTGGCTGCACGCAAACCAACGTACGAGCCACAGCCCGGCTGGTCAGGAACCGACTTTAGGTGCTTGTCCAGTGCCAGCTTGAAGACTGCCAGGGGTCTGTTGGCAATCCCCCTTATGTATGCTGGGAGGCAGTTGAACAGTCTCGGGCCCCTGACACTTATTGTATGGTCTCTTAACGTGCTAGTGACACCCCTGCTTTTCATTGGGGGGGATGTTGCATCGTCTGCCAAGTCTTTTGCTTTCGTAGTGAGTGATTTTCGTGTGCAAGTTCGGTACTAGTCCCTCTAGGATTTTCCAGGTGTATATAATCATGTATCTCTCCCTCCTGCGTTCCAGGGAATACAGGTTTAGGAACCTCAAGCGCTCCCAGGGATAATGTGGATGGAAAATTGAAGTCGAAGTTGGTGCAAATGTAAGTTTAAGTTAAAAAGTCAAAGAGTGAGTCTGCATTGAAGGTGGGATTTTCGACGAGGAGGTTAGTGAGCGCAGTGAGGAACACCAGACTTTGTAGATTAACGATTTCTCGTTGTCTTAAACGGGAATTCCTCGGAATTTTTTCTTCAGTCTCATCATTTTCATAATCTACGAAACCGATAACTATGATCTCTTCAGTACAAAGAATGATATGTATGGCAGGGATAGAGTTCATTTATTCAGGGCAGGGGTAGCAGTCTTAGCTACCTTGGCTGAGGGGGCTTTAAACTGGAAAAGTTATGCTTAGTTTCGTATAGACATGGGAGAATAGACGTACATAGGAATCAGACAGGTAGAAGTGTGAAGAAACTGTAGTATTAGTAGTCATGTAAGATTGTTGGTGCTTGCCGAGATATAATTTAATTTTATGGCGATGGAAGTAGTAGTCACGCAAGCATAGACTGGTCTTGCTTGTGGAGGTGCAATTTATTTAATGACTATGTCTTTATATTTTAAGATACACTCAGAAGTTTTGGCTCAGTTTAAGTTTCTGGAGTTTTACCTTTATGATCATTGTGGCATTGTTTTAATTCATGTTTCCATTATTTTAACTTTTATAATGCATTATTCATGTCTCACCTACATGCATAGTTTTATTAACTGACTCTTGTGTCCAAGCAACTGGGAGTCTCTCGTCATAGCCTCCACATAGAGCCAGGCAAACTTCAGCATTAGATTAAGTAATTTGTTATGGTTTAATTAATCCTAGTGAGATCCTTGTCGTAGTAGCAGTAGTAGTAATATCGATTTTAATCTTTTTTTTTGTTTCTTTCTTCTTTTTTACCTTTTCTTTCTTTCTCCATTTTATCTTCCTTTAAAGTTCTGTATTTTTTTTTTAGAAAGAACTACAAATTGATAGAACTTTTTGATAATAAGGCTGTTGTAAACCCAACGACCAAACAGCAACTTCACCTGTGTCCACTTGGGGTCCACAAGGCAATAGTTTGTGTGTAGGATGGGGGGGAAAGGAGGGGAATATTCTCTGAAATCCCAAGTTGGGTATATAGTATATTCACATTGCGAATGTTGGGTGAATCTTGTGTAACTCTTGCTCCTCACACTTGTATTGTTAACGTTGTTAGTATAGTTTCAACGGGAATTAATAGCAGAGGGCAGCAGCTGCAGCACTGAAGGAAACAACGGGTTCTGTAATAACAGAAATAGCAGAAACAAGATTAACAACAGCTGCGGCAATAAAAGAATCAAGAGGTACAGCAGTTGCTCCAGCAACAACAGAATCAACGGGAATTGTTATGCCAGTAACCACAGAAGCAAAAGTAGCAGTAGCAGCTGTAGCAGTATCTGAAACAACACGATAAAATAAAATGCATCAACAGAAGGAATGCGATCAGTAGCTGCGGCAACAATAACAGGAATGGAAGTTGAAATACCGT
>NC_069436.1:11350669-11405669 GCF_026875155.1 Cherax quadricarinatus
AGAAGAAACAAGGCAGAGGAGAAGAAAGAAGACTCCTTACTACCTTCATGGAAATACGAAAGAGGTGGACAGAAGAGGAACTAAACGCGAACTTAAAACGAGTCAAGGTTTTCCATTAGAAAATGTTCGTAAGAAAAACTACATAAACAAGATAACACACACAGGAGCTGTGAAAGGCGGGGCCAGGAGCTGTGACTCGACCCCTGCAACCACAAATAGGTGCAAACACACACACACACACGCACACACACACAAGAGGGGACAACACAGGAATGAGGAATTTCCTGCACGAGGTACAGTGGAAAACAGGGAAAAACAGTAAATGAAATGATAGAATACTTGACCACAAAATTCAAGGAGACTTAGAAGTTCGTACCCAAGTGCAACAGAAACACTGGGAATATCAGAACGAGCCTTGGTTCACCCAAAGGTGTTGAGACCCAAAACTAGGTGTGCTAGAGAATGGAAAAAGTATAGAAGACTAAGGACCCAGGAAAACAGAGATTAGTCGAAGAGCCAGAAACAAATATGTATGGATTAGGAGGGAGGCCCAGCAACAATACAAGAATGATATATCACTGAAAGCCATAATCTGAACCAAAAGTATTGTACAGACACATCAGGAGGAAAACAACAGAACTAAGGGGCTATGTCCGACGAGGCGAGGTTAAGGGAAATCAACCTGACGACAATGGAGAACAGGAGAGATAAGGAAGACATGATAAAGACATGAAATACTGATAGGAATTAAGAAGGTGGATAGGGACAGAATGTTTCAGAGATGGGACACAGCAACAATGGGTCACAACTTGAAATAGAAAGCTCAGATGAATCACAGGTATGTTAGGAAGTATTTCTTCGTCCATAGAATCATCAGGAAGTGGAACAATCTGGAGAGTGATGTACTGGAGGCAGGATCCATACATAGCTTTAAGAAGAGGTGCGATAAATCTCATGTATCAGGGAGAAAGAGGACCTAATAATGACCAGTGAAGAGGCTGGGGCCAGGATCTGTGAATCAACCCCTGTAACCACAAATAGACGAGTACAAATAGGTGAGTACAAACAGGTGAGTACAAATAGGTGGGTACAAATAGGTGAGTACACGTTACACATTTCACCGGTGTAAAGTATTTTCATGCATTATGTGATAGAGCATAGATAATTTATGCACTTCACTCTCATGAAACCGAAATATAAATCCCGGTCAGAAAATATATACATATGTATGAGAGTTTCTGTATAATATGTATGAATTGACTTTTATAATATGTACGAGTAGACCTGTATAATATGCATAAATTGACCTGCATAATACGTATGACTTTACCGGCGTAATATAGCAGACTGTGAGAATACTTTTTTTAATCATCCTAAAGATCATTCTCAGCATGATTTCCTCTCGGATATGATGTAAAAGGCTTAACGTCAAATTTAGGATAAAATAGAGAGTAATTTTTTACCCGAAAGAATAGAAAAATTTAAACGCATTTGGGTGATTTTGAGCATAAACTAAATAATTCTTGTATGTTATAGAATGCTAGTTTATGTGGCAATATGGGTCAGTTGCGAATGAAATGTTCATGTTAAGCTTTTTAGTATATCATGTACGATGAAATAACCCAAAATTAGACCTTTTTTCAGAAAAAACAAGTTTAACACCGTTCAATGATCATAAAATATTATCAAACAAGCATGTATGTATATATATATATATATATATATATATATATATATATATATATATATATATATATATATATATATATATTATAGGGAAGAAATCACAATAAAACGCGTGATTACCGATATATAAAAGTATTTTTATATATGTATATATGTGGTGCACAAAAACTGCAAAGCAAGACTCGACATGACTCACGAAATCGTAATGACACGATTGCAAACAAACCATACCACGGGCGGGGATAGAACCCGCGATCAGAGAGTCTCAAAACTCCAGACCGTCGCGTTAGCCACTGGACCAGCTAGCCACAATATACCTAGTTGGACGAATCTTATTGTGGCTAACTGGTCCAGTGGCTAACGCGACGGTCTGGAGTTTTGAGACTCTCTGATCGCGGGTTCTATCCCCGCCCGTGGTATGGTTTGACTGCAAAGCAAGCTGGCTGCTTCGCCTACCTAAATTTAAGAATTTTACACTTCTTCCTATTGTAACCCTTTTGCAACTGTTGCCAATTCTACCTGATGAAGTTTTGGCTATAGTGCGAAAAGCCTAGAGCTAGTTCTGTCCATCCCTTAGTGGCTTCTTTCGTAATATTTTATTTACCTTATAGACCATCTTCCATCAGATGAATGCTTTCCGTAAAAAAAAATATTCATCATCATTTAGTCAATAACTCTTTTGTCAAATATGCACAGATCTCAGTTTAAATAATCTTTCGAAGGGAAACCATTGATTTATCCACTCCTTCGGTCATCCTATTCTCCCTCCTGGAGGGTAAGGTTTTTAGTAGTGATTTTACCATTCCTAATTAATATAGTTCACTGCTAAACAGAAATATATTTTTCTCCATGTAGGTACACTTGTAGGTAAAAGTGTGCAGTGTGTTCACGTTATAAGACATTGTACTTAAGACAGTGGTTGGTGGTGGTGTCGCTGGGGTGTGATTTGCTGTGGGAGTGTAATCTTATATTACGGGACCTGCTTCGGGGGGGGGGAGGGGGTTGTAGGGGGGGAAGGGAAGAGATAGAAGGGGTTTCGGAGAGGGAAGGGGAGGAAGAAAGGGTAGTGTCAGGGAAGAGGTGTGGAAGAAGGGTGGGAAGAAGAGGTGTCAGAGAGGAGAGGGAAGAGGTGTGAGGGAGGGAGGGAAGCAGTGGTGTGAGGGAGGGAGGGAAGCAGTGGTGTAAGGGAGGGAGGGAAGCAGTGGTGTAAGGGAGGGAGGGAAGAAGAGATGAGAGAGAGGGGAAGAAGAGGTGTGGGTGAGGGGAAGAATAGGTGTGGGAGAGTGAAGAAGAGGTGTGGGAGAGGGGAGGGAGTACTGTAAAAGCGTGAGGAATACCTTTCGGTATAATATATATGTAATATATATTTAATGTACATACTATATATATAAAATATATTACCCAAAAAGAAATTCCTAGAGGCATTCCTGACTGGAATGTAACAAAGATGAAAATGATACAAATATGAACGGTGAGACAATGGGAATAAAGGTGAGAAAATGAAAGAATAGTGAAAAGGATGAAGAGGAATGAACGAATTGAAAAATGGTTGAGGAAAGGGGAAGGAACAGTTAGATGATGAATAAATAGGGGGGGGGATAAGATAAATAGAGATCAAGAAGAATCTGAGAGATGAGAGGACGAAGAGGAAGGGAGAGAAGTGTCACTGGTAGCATGGGAAGGTAAAGAAGAGGAAGTATAAGACCGGAAGGAAAAGAAAAGCAGGAAGAGATGATGAGGAAGACAGAAGATTGACCAAGTAAGTTTAGTAGCATGAGGCTTCTCTCCCTGACACTGTCATCTACGAAACTGCAGATTGGTGTGTGTACTCACCTGTATGTGGTTGTCGAAGTCGATACTAGGCTCCTGGCCCCTGTGTGTGTATGTGTGTGTACACTCACCTAGTTGTGGTTGCAGGAATCGAGTCATAGCTCGACCCCTGCTGTATGTGTGTGTCTGTCTTTGAGCCATTTTAACTATCCACCTGATTATATATATATATATATATATATATATATATATATATATATAATATATATATATATATATATATATATATTATTATATCACACTGGCCGATTCCCACCAAGGCAGGGTGGCCCGAAAAAGAAAAACTTTCACCATCATTCACTCCATCACTGTCCTGCCAGAAGGGTGCTTTGCACTACAGTTTTTAAACTGCAACATTAACACCCCTCGTTCAGAGTGCAGGCACTGTACTTCCCATCTCCAGGACTCAAGTCCGGCCTGCCGGTTTCCCTGAACACCTTCATAAATGTTACTTTGCTCACACTCCAACAGCACGTCAAGTATTAAAAACCATTTGTCTCCATTCACTCCTATCAAACACGCTCACGCATGCCTGCTGGAAGTCCAAGCCCCTCGCACACAAAACCTCCTTTACCCCCTCTCTCCAACCTTTCCTAGGCCGACCCCTACCCCGCCTTCCTTCCACTACAGACTGATGCACTCTTGAAGTCATTCTGTTTCGCTCCATTCTCTCTACATGTCCGAACCACCTCAACAACCCTTCCTCAGCCCTCTGGACAACAGTTTTGGTAATCTCTGCATTATATTCACACCACATATTGCCCTCAGACATGACATCTCCACTGCCTCCAGCCTTCTCCTCGTTGCAACATTCATCACCCATGCTTCACACCCATGTAAGAGCGTTGGTAAAACTATACTCTCATACATTCCCCTCTTTGCCTCCAAGGACAAAGTTCTTTGTCTCCACAGACTCCTAAGTGCACCACTCACCCTTTTCCCCTCATCAATTCTATGATTCACCTCATCTTTCATAGACCCATCCGCTGACACGTCCACTCCCAAATATCTGAATACATTCACCTCCTCCATACTCTCTCCCTCCAATCTGATATCCAATCTTTCATCACCTAATCTTTTTGTTATCCTCATAACCTTACTCTTTCCTGTATTCACTTTTAATTTTGTTCTTTTGCATACCCTACCAAATTCATCCATCAATCTCTGCAACTTCTCTTCAGAATCTCCCAAGAGCACAGTGTCATCAGCAAAGAGCAACTGTGACAACTCCCACTTTGTGTGTGATTCTTTATCTTTTAACTCCACGCCTCTTGCCAAGACCCTCGCATTTACTTCTCTTACAACCCCATCTATAAATATATTAAGCAACCACGGTGACATCACACATCCTTGTCTAAGGCCTACTTTTACTGGGAAATAATTTCCCTCTTTCATACATACTCTAACTTGAGCCTCACTATCCTCGTAAAAACTCTTCACTGCTTTCAGTAACTTACCTCCTATACCATACACCTGCAACATCTGCCACATTGCCCCCCTGTCCACCCTGTCATACGTCTATTCCAAATCCATAAATGCCACAAAGACCTCTTTAGCCTTATCTAAATACTGTTCACTTATATGTTTCACTGTAAACACCTGGTCCACACACCCCCTACCTTTCCTAAAGCCTCCTTGTTCATCTGCTATCCTATTCTCCGTCTTAATCTTAATTCTTTCAATAATAACTCTACCATACACTTTACCAGGTATACTCAACAGACTTATCCCCCTATAATTTTTGCACTCTCTTTTGTCTCCTTTGCCTTTATACAAAGGAACTATGCATGCTCTCTGCCAATCCCTAGGTACCTTACCCTCATCCATACATTTATTAAATAATTGCACCAACCACTCCAAAACTATATCCCCACCTGCTTTTAACATTTCTATCTTTATCCCATCAATCCCGGCTGCCTTACCCCCTTTCATTTTACCTACCTACCTGGTAGGTGGCCCGGTGGCCTGGTGGCTAAAGTTCCCGCTTCACACACGGAGGGCCCGGGTTCGATTCCCAGCGGGTGGAAACATTCCGACACGTTTCCTTACACATGTTGTCCTGTTCACCTAGCAGCAAATAGGTACCTGGGTGTTAGTCGACTGGTGTGGGTCGCATCCTGGGGGACAAGATTAAGGACCCCAATGAAAATAAGTTAGACAGTCCTCGATGACGCACTGACTTTCTTGGGTTATCCTGGGTGGCTAACCCTCCGGGGTTAAAAATCCGAACGAAATCTTATCTTATCTTACTGCCTCACGAACTTCCCCCACACTCACAACTGGCTCTTCCTCACTCCTACAAGATGTTATTCCTCCTTGCCCTATACACGAAATCACAGCTTCCCTATCTTCATCAACATTTAACAATTCCTCAAAATATTCCCTCCATCTTCCCAATACCTCTAACTCTCCATTTAATAACTCTCTTCTAATATTTTTAACTGACAAATCCATTTGTTCTCTAGGCTTCCTTAACTTGTTAATCTCACTCCAAAACTTTTTCTTATTTTCAACAAAATCATTGATTACATATATATATATATATAATATATATATAATATATATATATATATATATATATATATATATATATATATATATATATGTAAATTCCTATTATGCCTTCGCTATGTTTCATCCATTTCTGCTTTATAAAAGCCAAACACTCTCCTCTCATTTGAATATAGCCACTCTTCTCTTCTTCTCTAAGTGTGCGAATTGGTGAGGTCTGTGCAAACATCACATTAGGAGACTTGCCCTTACATTTTGCCCTGCCCAGGATTGAGCCCGGGTGATTCCGACTGTGATCCAAAACCTCTACTAGTGACTTTAATAATTAAGTTTCTGATACGTGTGTGTCATTAGTGACATGTTTGTTTTCCATGAATGAGGTGTACCGAATATTATTATGTGGAACTATTATTTTTATGTAACGATCTCCACTACTTGATTCGGGTAATTCCCTATGTCTTCTCCACAGGAGTGTCGTTAGCTATCAGGATCAGCCAGCTGGAGGTTCCGACGCTCCTTGCAGTGGGCGAGGGAGGGTGGCTGGTGTGTGATTGGGACGATGAGGGGGATCACGTGTACTCCCTCAAGTGGTATCTTGGTATAGATGAGTTCTACAGGTGGACGCCTCTTGAGACGCCCTCTGTCAAGACCTTCCCCATGCAGCACTTCAGGGTAGACACCCGTGCATCCCAGCGCGGCCGCGTCAGGATACACAACGTGACTGTGAACGCCGGCGGTAACTACCAATGTGAGGTGTCTGGGGAAGCGCCTGTCTTCAAGACATCCGTCAAGTCGTCCATAATGACTGTCGTGGGTGAGTGAGCGTGGGAAGGGCTGGCCTGAGTGTGTCTGGACACGCTATTTTACAAAAGTATACCATTAAAATACTCTTGTATGCTTTTTACTGCATAGAAATTACATCAAGATTTACGTGTTATAGATGCAAATTGTATTTTCATTAGTTTTTCCTTCTAATCAAAATAATTTTTTTTTAAATGCATTTCACCATGTACCACACTTTTAATACTATGGACACTAGATTGATTTTGCATTAAAAATGCTGCACATAATCCAAAAAATTCACAAAGATTAAGAAATATAAGTGACGATGCGAATGTTGTTATTACGAGTACATGGAAAAGACGAGAACTTGGAAGTTCACATCGAGTCTATCTGCTGAGAACTATCTACTTCTTTCTCGTTGAAGGACTATAGAACATAATCTTGGTGTATGAGTAGAGGATAAGACAACAGGAGGCCGAGCATTGACCGCGGGTAGCTGGTCACACAAGCGGCATGCTTCTATTAAAACTGTAGCGGACTAAGTGAACCTTTCATTAATATACTTTATAATCTCGTCCCCATAGGTGTGTAGTAAATCATTATAATAACCTCCCTTATAACACTACGGTATCCCTCTCTCAGAATAATTGTTGAAGTGGTATTTCAGTGGTATTCTTTCAGCATTCGTTTCTTTAATAATTATATTTTCCTCATATTTTGTAAATCATTTTCCCCAGAACAAGATATCCCCGAACTACAAAGTGCTGATAATGTTGAGTTTTAAGAGGTACAAAGTGCTCTACCGGGAGGTGACGGAAACACCTTCACCCACACTGGTGTGACTATTATTATTACAGCCAGAATTGTTATAACCTTAGTACAGGGAGGACAAATATTGGTACAGAATGACTATTATAATATTCCTCAGAAGAGGGAAGACATTATATATATATATATACACACACACACATATACATTTCATGTTTTGTAAAGCTTAATAATTTGACTTTTTAGGTTATATTTAAAGTAAAAGGACACAACTACAACTGATGTGACATTTTTATTGTGGCGAAACGTTGCCATAATAAAAATGTCACATTTGTTGCACTTGTGTCCTTTTACTTTACATATTGTCGGTAATTCTACCAACTTTATTAGGTTATATTTACCAAAAGGTGTCTCTCTGTGTATATACCGAGAAGTGTATGTCACTCAGTGTACACCAGAATTTTTTTCTAATCCCAATTCTAAAACAGAATTTCAGTATTCTTGACTGGTAGTGCACAAGTCGCATGCATCCATAATGACCCTCGTGTAGAAGATATGTTTTTAACATAATTAAGTAACCAAACTTTCACTAGGCCCCACCATGTCTGGAAGCTTGGTTACAGACTCAATAAGTTCCGTCCTCTTTAATGCCTGGCAGGTCTAAGCTGGCTCGCAGAGAGCAAACCACATCTGCAAAATTTATCGGAATATATTGTGAGAAAATGGTAAACAATACGCTTAATAAAATGCTGGCAATACGTCGTTGAGCTGTTGTTGAACATTGGTATAAAGCTCAACATTAGTTGAAGTGTCAGTTACAACACTGACGCATCAACCAGATTAAAACTCAATATTTTATGCAGTAAAATAGTGGTATGATATTTTACGTCGAGTGGTAGCATTACATTACTGTTAGTGACCTTTCATGCATTCTATAAAGAATAATATATTATTAATTATTATTTTTCATGGGAAACACTTCATTTGAACGGGTCATAGAGCACCTCGGCAATGGGTGGTAATCACGTTTGATCCGAGAACTAGGAGGATGACTTCATTTCCTTAAAAGAGTCCCTCATCATCAATGAACCCTTGATGTTTCAGTCATACATTCCACGTTGTGGGATGTCTGTTGCTTACCCAAGTCTCACTAAAGTCTATTAGGTTCATAGCCCCCCCCCCAAAAAAAAAACAAAAAAAAAGCGGGTTTGGTTTCCGGCTGGACTACGCGTTTAATTACACCTACTGTCCTAGTTCACCTCGTAAATAGGTGCCTGCGAGTTAGCTATCTGATGCGAGTGACATCTTGAGGATGGGGTGGTAGAATACATTAGACAGGATTGGGAATTGAAATATGGTTAAGGTAGGCTCTTAGTCTTTAAAGTGAACTGTATAAAACAAAAAATGAAACTGGAATTTAAGCAGCACTCACTCTGTGCAGACCTACCTGACGAGAGGCCGACGATCACCGGAGAGGAAGAAGGTCCATTTAAGTTACAGCAGCAAGTTACCTTCACCTGTTTCTCCCAGAATGCTCGGCCAGCCCCAAGCCTATCTTTCTATATCAACAATCAGACAGTGAGTTCATCTTCATCTATACTTTTGTTACTTTAGCGCATTTCTTATCTCTTGAGCTATAAAAAAATCCATGAGGCAGATGATATGGTTATCATAAGATATTCACTGAAAGGTGATACCAGTAGTGGTTGGATTTTTTTTCCTTTCCACAAGGGTTTTATCCGATATCCATGGAACGCTGTTCCTGCTCCACTCTAAACAACCAGCGTTGGTATGTCTTAGAGAAGATTGTTATTAGCTGTGTATGTGGCTATATGCTGCTTTTATAAGTGCAAATAATGCAGCAGCTTTCATTCGTTAACTTGAGAACACCTCTTCTGGTCGCCTTCATTCTGTAAACACTTGTGGTCCCTAAAAAAAAGAGATAATTCGAATTAATAGATTTTGTTGGAGTCAATTTTATATTTATATATGAGGAGAATTTTCCTTGTAATACCTTGAGAATGACTCTTCTAAACAACTTCAAATTTTAAAGTTGGTGAGTTTAATCGAAAATAGTATATATTTTTAAATTTAGGCTGAATGGGTCTAAGTCGGTGTTGAAGGTTTGAAGTCAATAGGAAGAAGCATTCACATGTTATTGCATGAAAAACAACATATCAATTTTGGAAAATTCTTAAATAAAACTGGCATAATTGGCACATATACAGCCCACACTCAATCCAAATTTTCCTCGAAATAGAATACACCAGTGTTACCATTTATAAGGCAACCAGAATTGATTTTCTTGAGCTTTTGCACTGAAATCAAATGTGTTTATATAAAAAATTGAACACAGGGAACCTGTATGTGTCAATAGTTATACGAACATATCCATTATTACAAAACAACTGTGTTAAAAATTAGAAGTTAATTGGAATGAGTCATTTTCAAGTCAGAATTGTTTTAGATCCATTTTAAGGTACCTCTGCAAGGATACTTATTTAAATAACAAAAATCAAAACTACTAGCACAAAAAAAAAAAAAAAACACGACACATATAACTGATATCAAGCCAAGTTAACATACGTCATTAAAGAGAAACATTGAACTTTTAATGTTGATAAAACTCTCCTTAAGGTCTTCCTGGTACCTGCCGGCATCCCGGTGATTTCGTAAACCAAACCGTAGGCGAGAAGACAGAAGTTGTGGGTAGTTAATCGAATCGTCTAAAGTAATAATTCCTGTTGAAAGAGGGCCCAGTCAAACTATGTAAAACTTCTTCCTCTCTAGGACCAATCTGGCCTGCCAGTTTCCACGAAGTCACGGTGAGATAGAACGCTGCTTGAGAACACGCTAGTAATAGTATCCTTCACCTCAGTATTTGCCGGTTCATTTCCAGGAATCTAGGCACTAACAGAATTCCATGTCCCTATTTTGGGCACGAGAGAATCATACAAGTAAGACTCCGACTTTCTCAGCAGCAAAGAGATGCAATATCACCCGGATATCGAGTGTTTATGAAAGTAATATATTGCAAAACAAGGAGTCAGAGGTAAGAACCCACATCAGCGCAGCAGGCAGAAGTGCTTCCACTCAACCACTGAGCAGTTATTAAAGTAGTTAATCATGAAACAAGAAATCATACGAATGAGAAGCTCCATCTTTGCAGCAGCAGGCAGAAGCACTAACACTTAGCCACTGTGAGTAATAGAAGGAATCATAAAGAGGAGAGTCTTCATTTCAGTATTACGATGACGTGTTTCCACTCAGATGTGGAGCAAAGCATTAAGTCATATGGGTGAGAACCTCCATCTTTAAATCAACAAGGAAATTCACTGCCATTCGGCCAATAAATGCGAAACGAAGTCGTGTAGGTAAAAAATCTTCACCTTCTCAGTAACAGGCAGATATGCTACTACCCTTTGACACTAAGTGTGAAACAGGGAGGCGCATAGTTGAGAATCCTTATTTCAGCCAAGAAGAGAAGTCATAAGAAGAGAAGTCGTACAGATGAGGACCCTCACCTCACCATCACCTGTACATACTACCTGGAAAGATAATTGTGATAGAACACTATTGTTTCCCCAAAATTACTTTTTGTTTATTTTCCCAATACCACTAAGACTAAGCAAAGTTATTTTACATTCTGGCACATTTTTTGCTATCAAGATTGTTTTCTATAAGTTAGTTATTAATTATTTTAATCCACTCACATGCTTTGCCTCTTATATTTATTTTCTTATGTTTGTGAGATACTGCGTCGAAAGATTTCTTTTAATCCTATTGTAATTCATGAAATGTTAAACACGTAACCCATCTGCCAAACATGGTCAGTCTCTGATCAGACTTTTAGTGATCCTCGCAATCATATAAAATACTGTCGTTTCTCTGAAGTTTCCGTGCGATAATCTGAGAACGCTTCTTCTCTTTGGTTTCAAACTTTTAATTCTGGTGTATCTTACTTACAGTAATGTTGGTAGAATTACCGACAATATGTAAAGTAAAAGGACACAAGTGCAACTAATGTGACATTTTATTGTGGTAACGTTTCGCTCTCCAGGAGCTTTGTCACATTAGTTGCACTTGTGTCCTTTTACTTAACATATTGTCGGTAATTCTACCAACATTATTACAATCTGTCGGACACCGCAACATAATGGACATTTCATGAAGGTAGCGGCTTGACAAAGCTGGAGAGCGAAACGTTGCCACAATAGAATGTCACATTAGTTGCACTTGTGTCCTTTTACTTTACATATGTTACTTACAACAGAGTTAGAAGTGTTATTGTATTATGTGCCAACTTGACGAGATCATTTTTAAAAATGAAATATTTTAGCCAACCCTGCACTTAGCTTTCAAGGTGCCATACAACCCCTGGAGAAACAATTCAAATCCATTTTATCAAGAGCGTTTTGTCAATATCATCTCACTATTTCTAAAATATGTAAATGCTAATCCTTGCTTAACTTTGCCCGCAGGTGGATCCTTCGTGGGAGGAAGGAGTACTAGTTCACGTCAACAAGACGACGACACTGGAGACGGCCTTCAAGACGTTACGGTTTCATCTTCGGCCTAACATGGTGCATATGGGCGTGTTGCAGGTGAAGTGTGCGGCATCTTACCCTGAACTGTACTGGGAGAGCAGCGAGAGAGTCTTCACTGTAGACCTACCTTACAACCACGCCTACCAGCCAGATTCACAAGGTTATTGCTCAACTGAAACACTTATTGAACATTAAAATGGTATAAAATACCGACAGGTTGTTAGGTAAGACACATATGCAACAGTTAGGTATCTTTATTATGAAACGTTTCGCCTACACAGTAGGCTTCTTCAGTCAAGTACATAAAAGTTGATAGAAGCAGAAGATACTTGAAGACGATGTAATCAGTCCATCACCCTTAAAGTTTTGAGGTGGTCAGTCCCTCAGTCTGGAGAAGAGCATTGTTCCATAGTATGAAACAATATGGAGAAGAAGTGACAGGATGGAGCTTTTTATAGCGCCAAGAGGTGAGACGTAGGCCACTAGGAGAGGTAAGAACTCAGATGTTGAGAGGTCAGGTCCCTCTCAAATCCAGCCCCTACTGTGTAGGCGAAACGTTTCATAATAAAGATACCTAACTGTTGCATATGTGTCTTACCTGAAACACTTATTGTATAAACATTAATGTTATGTATTAAAAATAACTACGTGAATTATAATGCCGTACTTGAGTTTCTGCAACTAACCTTCAAATTAAAGATGAAAAAAAAATCCTGTCCTTCCTGGACCCGCTTAAGTTGTTACTCGAAAATTGTCGTGGACCGACTGAAATGCTGTCCAGATTCCGTCTTTAGTCTGGGGATTAGTTGCAAATTCTTCCGCTCACGGAATGGTGACTTATTCTTTAACAAGTTTTCTTTGTTTCAGGGTTTATGACTCACAGCGGAGATAACTTCAGAGCGACACCACACACTCCTCTAATTTATTCACTACCCTTAGTGTTGAGTATCTTGTTCTCCTATTCTCTCTACCATTGTTAGTTCTCAGTTTCATTTCATTATCTTCTCTCACAGTAGCTTTCTTCATTGTCGTTACCTAGACTAATGCACTCTCTAGGTTCCTCATGCAATTTTCCATATTATATTAATTACTTATCTCTAACATTCCAGCTTTCTCATGTCTACTTTTTATGTTTGATTAATTTCACTATTGCCTTTTACTCACCAATCTCTTAGTGCTTCTTGATATTATTTTCTTCCTTTCATCCTGTTCTTTCTGTATACTTGCCTCTGCTACTGGCAGTCCTGTATTCTCAAATCTACCCACTTCTCTCTTCCGTTCATATTTATCACTGGTTATTACATTTTCGTGCTATTCATCTAGTACTCCCGTTGTGTGTGTGTGTGTGTGTGTGTGTGTGTGTGTGTGTGTGTGTGTGTGTGTGTGTGTGTGTGTGTGTGTATGTGTGTGTATTTTTTCCTATTTTTTTTTTTACCTAGTCGAATTTGGTGGTTCTGAGCTTCAGTTTTTTGGTCCGGCATTTAAGTGCTGCTTATATTTTTATTTGAAGCTGTGAAGTGTTTCAGCTGACACTGTCACTTGCTCAAGTTATGGCTAAAATGTAAAACTAAGATTGTTTCCTTAATGTTTGTGCGAGTCATCTGGGTATCGTATTTTCTCCTTTCTTTCGTTCTAGTTAGTTTCACGATAAATAGTATATCTTTGTCTACTTCGTTTATCTGAGTACTTTGTGCATCGTAGTCATGTCTTTTTAAAGTCATTCGTTCTTTTAGGTTCGAGAGTTTTAAGTGATGCAATATTTCTTCATTTCTGGTGCAGACCAATAATCTTTTTATAGAATTTTCTTTGTATTCTTTGAGGTGTGTCCATCATGGCGAACACTGTACTGTATTCAGAAGTGGCCGAATACACAGAGTATTGTATATACAGTATTGCTCTGAGTACTTTCTAATTTATGTTCCTTAATGCGGCACATACAGTTGACATTATTCAGTTTGTTTACGTCTGGTGAAAGGTTGTGTGTGTTAACTCCCAGATTTATCTGCATCTATTAGTTACTTGTCCTTGGTGATAACCAGAAGAAATCCTCTGCTTACTTCCACAATTACTTTTATTATTTTGCATCTCCTCAGGTTGAATTGTAGTAGCTATTTTTCAGATCATTCCTATAATTAAACAAGGTCATCTCTTAGTTGGAATTTCTCACATTGTTGTTGTTTCGCCTTCAAATGTTAGCTTGTACTATTTTAGCCTCTGAGGAAGAGTTTACGTACACCAGCAACAGTACGAGTCCCAGGAAGAAACCATGTGGATCCCCTCCTGGTTAGGTTCATGCAAACAGATTAGTCGTACCCCACGATGTCTCGTTTTCTGTTGTTTGTGTTCTTTTAATCATCGTTTCTTCTACTGATAATTTCCCTTCCTCCATTATTTTACTTTACCTGATTCTTTAGCCAGAAGTAAAAATTCGTGTTTGTCTTCTGTGTGTTGCTGTCAGGAATATATAATCCACCCATATCTGACTTCTGTGAATTTGCAACACATCCTAGGTTTGTGAGGGATGAATATCCCTGAACTCGGGTTGTTGCTTGAAGACAAAAATTCAATTCTGTGTGTGTGTGTGTGTTTTCCGTAATCTGTCTCTCGGAAACTGTTCTAGTCATATTTATATCTTATTTTTACAGAATGTACTTCTGCAGTACTTCTGTAAACATTTCTGTTTTTCTTCTGGACGTGAGGTTTTCCTTTTTTTTTTTTTTTGTAGTCTCTTATTTTCCATTTTAAATTTGTGTGATTGGTACAAACACAGGAAGAGTCGTCGAGTGAGAAAGGTTACGTGCAAGCGTTTTGCATAATTCTCATTTTGATGTGAGGAAAACTTCGTAAATTATAAAAGATGGTAAGGGGGGGGGATTATAATTTGTTTTGGTTTGTCTGAGAATCCAAACAATAATTTTAAAGCCAGAGATCTAGAACAAGGAATAACTTTGTAGTTTCTGTTCTTGCAGTGACTGTTGTTTCTGCTGTATTGGTGGTTATTTCTGTGGCTGCCTTGTTGTAGCTTCTACTCTAATGTAGCAGTTGGTTGATTCATCTGCAATGAGTATATCCTCTTTTAAAAATTGTGAGAACTTTCTGCCTCTACCTTCTCAGTTGACCAGAATGTGTACATTGTCTGTTCCTTCGAGTATTTTATACGTTGTGATCATATCCAGTTTCAGCTTTTCTACCACCATGAGTTCCACATCTTTCAGCCTTTCTTCAATGCTTTTTTTCCTCTGTGCTGTTACTGATCCTTCAGTAATATTATGTTTTATAAGGTGCGGCTTTATATCAGCACTGCGTTTTCGAGTATTGGTCGGACGCATATTTGTTGAATACATCATGGAGGAGCGTTAAACATGTAGGAGTCATATAAAGCCTGGGAGTGGGAGGTAATCATTTTTCGATCCAAGGAGGTGGTGAGCAGATCATATTCCTTGAATCAAAAGCCCTTCAACGGCTTCAAAGAACCTCCTTTCAGGGTATGTTGCATACAGTAGAGTGGAAGGTTCTTTAGACTATTCAATGTCAATAATATATTTGTGCGAGTTTGCGAGTTTCTCACTTTCATTCTGAGAGCTGCTCTTCTCTCGTGTGGTACCTTTTCTTTCATATCTTGAACCTTCGCCCGTTACCATTACATGTGACAAATCTTGCAGCCAATTCTACAACCGGTATTATAGCCAACAGTAATTGTCTTGAAGTTTTTTGCAGTCATCGTCTGTTTGAATTCTCATTAGTTTTACATTTTGCGAGCCATGCCAGGAATGGAAGAAATATAATGAGCGGGGCTCGAACTTGTGGTCTGGTGCCTCCAGACACCCACGCTACCAATAAGACTATTTTTTTCCATGTTTCATTCATAATATTTTGGAGTATAATTTGTATTGTCAGATATGATTCTAAGGCTAAGGGAAGTCGTGTATTTTTTTTATCAGGAATAATAATGGTTCAGGGAGAGACCATTGGAAGACTCCCTTGCTATATGCTAACATATACTCTTATTAATTATCTTAAATGCTATGATTTTTTTTGAGTTAATGTTCCCGTCTTCTCCGCAATCTGTGTCCATGGCTTTCGTGTACTCAAGAACTCGGCAGTCTGCCCTATAATTTTTCTCTTCTATCTGATCTCCGTGAATTTCTAATAGCTGTTGAAACAGTTATTTCTGTCTCTGAAACTATATTGAGAGATTAAACCTGGTCTAGTCTTCATTTTCTCTGTGCAGAGTTGTACAGTTTAGCGATGCCTTGAACATCTGGCGCTTGTTAGTTTACTTGCCATTAATTAATGAGCTATGGCTTATTCATTGGTGGTTCTCTTTCTCTCCCTCCCCCCCCTCTCTTTCTCTCCCTCCCCCCCCCTCTCTCTCTCTCCCTCCTCTCTCTCTCTCTCTCTCTCTCTCTCTCTCTCTCTCTCTCTCTCTCTCTCTCTCTCTGTTTTGCTATTAGCTAATGGCCACCTTGACAACTAATGTCGAGTTTTTCATGTACATCATAGTTTTCTGTTGGCTCTCCTTCAATCTTAGTACCTTCCTTGGAATAGTTCCGTGACGTGGCTTTATCTTTACTCTTGTTATATGGTTTAGTTTCCGCATTCCTCCTAGTCATGGACACTTCGTTTTCTGACTCTTGGTTTCCTTCTTGTTTCTCATTGTTTTCCTTCACTTAAATTGCCTGTTGAACCACGTCTTTTCTCGTATTCGTTACTTTTATCTCTCTGTGTGGAGATGTGTCTTGTTATCTCTCCATTCCTTAATACGAGAAGTTCAACCATTTGTTCTAATCTGCGGAATTGTCTTCCCATTCTGTGTGTACATGTGTGTGTGTGTGAGTGTACAACAGTAATATGAATCTGTATGTAGATAAACGATTCAGAGAACCGACAAGTTGATAAATTAGACACACGTGCAACACTTCGGTATTTTTACTGAGGAAACGTTTCGACACACGGTGGCTTCATCAGTCCTATACAAAGAAGAATGGTGAAGATCAGGAGGAGTTTGAGGTAATCAGTCCCTCTGCATGGAGTCTATATAATCTGTCCATCAATCTCTTCAAGATCTTCACTATTCTTCTTCGTTTAGGACTGATGAAGCCACTGTGTGGCGAAACGTTTCCTCAATACAGATATCCATGTATTACACACGTGTCTAATTTATCATGAATTTGTATGTACAGTTTCTACTTACATACGCAGTGAGTGTGTGGTGAAAGTCAGCGTCACTGTTCACCCCTTAGTTTGTATGCATGTGAGGTATGCGTAACATTGTATTGACTCTTGTGTAAGGCACCTATGCCCCCATCCAACCATATACATGCCTATGTTAAATCATTATACCCTCTTACGGACGTATTTCTCTCAGTCGATACTTTTTTATAAGAACATAAGAATGGAGGAACACTGTGGCAGGCATATCAAATCCTTATCAAAATCATTCATTCTCAACCACGCATTAGTCCAACCTTTTTCCAGAGCTACCCAAGTATCATGCAAAAATTGTGCATTTATGCGAACGCTGCCCACAGTCAACTGAGCGTCACCCCCCTCCCAAACACACACAGTCACGTACACGTCTTCCTCTTACCCACAGTCAAGCACACATCTTCCCCTCTCCAGCAAAGACGTACACGTCCCCTTTCACCCCTCCCCTCCCACCCCGATAACTCACTCGTCTTCCTCTTTCCTCCAGTCACGTACACGTCCCGCCCACAGTCACGTCTCTCCCGCAGTCACGCACGAGCCTCATCCATCACCTCCGTTATAACTTTATTTTCTCCCGGGTTCCTTGTCATATTTGTCTAAGTCTGCCCTGTTACTATTTGCCAGACATACGTGGTTAGTTGGTTCTAAATGTACATCGTTGTATATGAGGTATACTAATGTTTATGGCGTACAATATGTATGAAGCTTGCTGTTGTACGCTGAAGTCTTTGTAATGACAAGTGGCTGAGAGTATAACCTAGTCGTGTATAATGTATATACATACTGGTAATCAATCCAAAGATGTTTATATAAATGTATATTTCTGTTGGTTTCTACTAAGGGGATTCTTAGGATAAGCTTGTCAGCTGCTGTGCTGATAATGTGCTGCTTGATACAGTACTGTCAGCTGCTGTACTGTCTGATACAGTACTGTCATCTACTGTGCTGATAATATACTGTGACACAGTATTGTCAGATGTTGTACGGATACTACACTGTCAGCTGCTGTGCTGCTGTTGTACAGTCAGCTGCTGTACTGCTACTGCACTGTCAGCTGCTGTACTGCTATTGCACTGTCGGCTGCCGTACCGGTACTGCACTGTCAGCTGTTGTACTGGCACTGCACTGTCAGCTGTTGTACTGGCACTGCACTGTCAACTGCTGTACTGCTGCTGCACTGTCAGTGGCTGTATTCTCAGCTTCTGCACCGATTCGGTAACGTCAGCGGTTTTATTAATTATCTACTGTCAACTATTGTACTGAGTCTGGACTGTCAGTTGTTGCACTGATTCGGTACTGTCAGCTGCTGTTCTGTCAGCTGCTGTATTTTTATGTACCGTCAGCAATTGTACTGATAACTTTTGCATTTGAAATACAAATGATTACATTGATTATCTCAAATAAAATCATGTGAATTACGATTTGTCATAAAGCTCCTGGAACATGGAAGGTTATCAGTTTGATTCAGAGAATAGGAGGGTAGCTCCTCCTCCTCGGATACAAGAGCCCTTCACCACTGTCAGGAACTTACATATAAGGAAGTCTCTTCTATATCCGTCCTCGCTCAGCATTACTATCATAATGTGGAAAGAGAGACTATGTGCTGAGCGAAACTTTTCCAACGTTTCGACCATCCATTGGTTTCATAAAGTCCCTGGGTGATCGAAACTAACGAAAACGAACGAAATTCTCTCTGCTGCCTGGGTCTGCAGTCTTGTTATACAGCACTAAAGAGAAAATTTCGGAACGTTTACGATACGTTTTGCTCACCAGGAACTTTAGACTCAAAGCTCCTCCTGAGCGGTGCGTATATTCAAAAAATACTCTTTTGTCGGTTGGTTTGTTAAAGGGGTTTAAAACCTATCAACTTACACAAGGATCATAATGGCTGCTGGACACCTGTTTACCAGAGTCCCTGACATAGGGACTTCCAGCATATATACACCGAGGTATACACTGTGTGATACAAAAAAAATATTAATAATGTTTCTTATATATGTTTTATGTACAATTAATCCACAAAGGGAAAATTTAATGAACTTGTCTGTTACTCTGTTTAACCTTCCAATAAGTTTTTTTTTTCCGCGTTTAAATTGGCAACGCCAAACTTTGAGGGTGGGAAAACATAGGGGGAAATAATTGCAATTGTTGATGTTTTGTAATTGTGATAGTCTTTATTACGACGTTAAATTGTTCCCCTTTGATCATTGTGTCGTGTGTATGGAGTTCTTCACTGTTAATTATTTCGTGCTAATTTTTTTGGGTCCCGCCAGCTGTGCTGACGTGTGAGATATATTGTTTTATTTTATGGTTGATATTCACATGATGGACATTTTTTTTCCACTTTTTTTTCCCCCCACGTGATTCGCATGAAAGCAAATTTATTTTTCAGTGTGTCGAGGTTTCAAAGGCTCGCAGTTTATGGTGTTATTTTCGAGGTTAATTAAAAAAAAAGTTCATACAAAGTCCTCTGTTGTTTTTGGGTAGAGAGAGAAATTAAAAACTAAGCATGTCAGTATTTGTGTTAAAGATTTTTTTTTTTTTGGGTATGTTTTAGGTAAATGTCAGTGAAATATTTTATATAATACCGCAAGATTTAGGAATATAAGTCATTGAATACAGAGATTATATTTATGAGACAAAACTTCACTCATTTTTTTTTTTTACATTATTTCTACTTGGTGTCCCTTAATGAACGTAAGTAACGAGGCACCTTCCCTTGAAAGGGATTTTATTTACAATAATCAAATCTTTATTGGAGTTATGGAATATTTTATTTTTTGAGTGGACATGTGTGTATTTTCCACTACCTATATTAATATTGTGAACAATGCAATATATATATATATGTATATATATATATATATATATATATATATATATATATATATATATATATATATATATATATATATATATATATATATATGTCTTGCTGAATAGGTAAAACTAGTCATTTAGCAAGAACTCCTTTAAAATTGTCTTTTCTACAATTTTCTTTTTTATGTTTAAAGATATTTTTTTTTTTCATTTATGATCATGTAAAAAATAATAATTTTGTACCAAAAGAATCTTAGAAAACTTACCTAACCTTATTATAACAAGCGCAATTTAATTTAGCCTAATTCAGCTAAATATATTTTAGATAAGTTTACAATAATTTAATAATAAACAATGAAATATATTATTTTTCGTTAGGTTCAGAATGATTTTTGCGAAATTATTGCATACACAAATTTCGCTTGCCTTATTCGGCAAGAATATATATATATGAGTAAACAAAATAAAATTTGGGCAAATATGAGTGGTGGAGTTTTATTAAATCCCATTCTGTCACAATACACTTTTCAATGCATATGTGGTTCATGTCGTCCATGTGGAACCACTCAGTTAACTGACTGTGTGCACAAGCAATTGGATTTCATGCACAGGAAATTTATATGCGTGCACTGCTAATTAGGTGGCATGTGTAGATGATTGAGATGCGTACAGTGGGAGGTAGAATAAGTGCACATGTGATTAGGATGTATATACATGATTAGGATCCATACACAGGTGATTAAGATGAATACTCATGTAATTTGGATGCATACACAAGCAATTATGAGAAATACACAGGTAATTAGGGTGCCTACACAATTAGGTTACCTACACTATTAATAAGGATGAACACACAGGTAATTAGGATGCATACATAGGTAATTAGGGTGTCTACACCCAACTTTCAATGATTTTAAATAAAGGTTGACTACTAGAAATAATACAGTAACTTCATAATACAGTAGTCTAATACAGTACCTAATATAGTAATCTCCTAATACAGAACCTACTTGATTATTCAATAATAGACCCTTGTTTGTCGTCAAGACGCCGAAGGACAGGCACCTAAAGTCAGTACCTGTGCTTCATACGTCAGTTTACGTTCGCCCAGCAGTAACAGCCTGGAAAGAGCAAAAAGGCACAATACCGTGACTGGAACAAAACACAACCCTCATATAGGAGAGAGAAGCTGATAATGATGTTTCGGCACGACTTATAATGGCTCAAGTCGGACCGAAACGTCCGTCATAGGCTTTTCTCTCCTATGTGCGGGTTGTGTATAGCACATATAAGACCACTCAAGGTAAAATTAACTAAAATGAAATTAGCAATTATAAAAATTGTAATACCGAAAAGGTGATGAATAAAGCACTTATGTAACACTGTCATATCTTTATTTTAGCCACCTTTCTATCTGACTGAAGTCTGCTGTGTAAGCAACACGTTTTGGAAATAAAGATTCCAGTGTTGCACACGTTTCTTATTCTTCATGAATATAAACAATCACACCAAGTTAAAAATAACTAGCATCATGTATAAGAAAAATAATTAACTCAGAAGGTTGAAAGATTCTCTTAAAAGTTCCCTGAGGTTCTTACAGACACGTCGGTAATTATAAAAGTAATGACGTTGGTGGAAAGGCCGAAGCCGTAAGTCAGCACTTATAATGGGCACCAAAGTCAGTTGCATGGCGGGGTTTAGCGCTTCTTTAAAATTATAAAATAACAGTTGCACGGCTGCACGCCACAGGCTGTATAGTCCTTGTGGCTTAGCGCTTCTTTTTGATTATAATAATAATAATAATAATGCACGCCACAGGACACACGAAGATGGACAGGAGGCGTATGGAAAAGGTGTGCGCTCCCCAACCTCAATTTACAATATATACATTTATGTAAGGTGTCAAACTCACGTGGATCATTCTGCTCGAGGGGTGATGGAGGCTCCATCCCTCTCTTAACTGAGCGCGAAAGACGTGTAACCCATCAGTCTGACTTTCTCAAGAATTCTCTTCACCCTACAGAAAGAATGGTCTCGAAATGTAGGTGGACCAAACCCAAACATCCTGCTGTTCAATATGCAAACATTGGTTTACCTGAAAGTTCCACCTGGCCAGATAGTAATGTATTAAGCATAAGAACACGAGGGTCATTAATCCTGCACATCACCCACTTACCACCATGCAGGAATTCTGTAGCTTCTAGTGAACATTATTTCACTCGTGAGAAAAGGCTAAACCAGTTGAGGTCATACAACGGCCGAGGAACTAGATTTGATCCAATTCTAAGGCAGCTGACATTCCCTGGATAGTCTTTCAGCACCAAAAGTGAACCCCTTGTCCCTTAGCAGTATTGAACATTTACTGCATGTGGCTTCATACGGTTTCAGTAACAGAGCCGAAGCTCATATGAAGTAGACCAAGCTTGTTCTTGCATAAGTAACAGTGAGGATTACATCTTTTAAATTTCAGCCCTCCGAAACGAAGATAAAAACAAACCTGCCAGAAATGTGCAGTATGTACATTGAGGGCTTTCTCGCGAGCTGACCAAATCCCATTTTCTAGGTACAAACACAAATGTTTCAGTGCCCAGCTCAGAGCTCGATCGCTCCATGTAAAAGGCTCAAGGCTTCGTTTTGGAGTTTCCTACCATCCTCACCACTGCCATCACTTCCACTCAGCCACCAGAATGTTTTTGGACGTGGAAATAGCGAGATGGAGGTGGGAGGATTGGGAATTAACTGTGTATTTTGTGTACACGTTATGACCACATGTGAGAGAAACAACAAAGGGAGGGACTCACTCTCACTGTGTCTGTCTGTCTGTCTGTCTGTCACATACACACACACACACACACACACACACACACACACACACACACACACACACACACACACACACACACACACACATACATACACGCGCGCGCACAGCACAGCACCAGTTTGGAACGCACACATGGTCAAACACGTCAAAAAATTTACAGAAAGTGCAAAGGTTTGCAACAAGACTAGTTTCAGAGATCAGGAGAATGTCCTATAAAGAAAGGTTAAGGAGAATCGGCCTGACAACACTGGAGGAGAGGGGGTTAGAGGAGACACGATAACAACATAGGAAATAATGCGATGAATTGACAAGGTGGACAGAGACATGATGTTCCAGAGATGGGACACATAAACAAGGAAGCTGAAGACTCAGAGAAGTCAGAAAGATGTTAGGAAGTACTTCTTTAGTCATAGAGTTGTCAGGAAGTGGAACAGTCTGGCAAGAGATGTAGTGGAGGCAGGAACCATACATAGTTTTAAGACGAGGTATGATAAAGCTCATGGAGCAGGAAGAGAGAGGACCTAGTGGCGACCAGTGAAGAGTTGGGGCCCGGAGCTACGTCTCGACCCCTGCAACCGCAAATAGGTGAGTGTACACACTCGCACGTCCATAAAGGGCCTAGTAATGTGATAAGGGAAGAGGTGTATTCATGACATGTATGCTAATCAAGATAAAGAATGAAAAACAACTAGGATATGTTTACAGAAAAATGTTCTTTCTAAGAAGGCTACTGCAGTTCCACACGATAACAAAGATAAAACAGTGTTGACTGCATTTTTTCTGGAAGAAATTGGATATAGTACCAAGCCAAAAATCAGCTGATAACTAGAAGACTAGATAGTGATGAAGGCAAAAGGAAACGTATTGTATCGCTAAAATACCCATTAGGAATATGTAACTTTTATGCCATTTTTGGGTTATCTTAGATAATTTACACACATTATGTATGTTAATTGTACTCATGTGTACCTATACCTATGTAAACTTATTAACAAAATTATGAGAAAAGAGGCATTGATGGTCGGAGAGGTATTAGAATGGGAAGAGGTAATAAGAAAGGGTCCCCCACGACTCATTTAAGGAACCTGTACTGTTTATGTTCATAAACGATATATTAGAAGAGAAATCTTAAAATTTACTGTTTGTAGATGTTATCTAATGAAAATAAATCTGGAGAAGAAACGAATAGACTAGAAAACGATTTGCACCAGTTACAGGTCTGGTCAGATAAATATATACTGGAATGTAACTCCCAGCTAATGCGAAGTTATAAACATAGAGGAAGGTGAAATATTACGAAGACAGAGGCCGCAGACTTTGAACAAGCTACTTTAGGATAAAAATAATACAGAGCACATAGCAGAACATTAACATATCAGCGCCGGCGACATGTATGCCTAGAAAACAAGAGAACTGCGTTTGTGTACGAATGGTATATAATACCGACAAGATGAGAGTAAGACACATGTGCAACATCTGGGTATCTTTATTGTAGACGTTTCGCCATCCAGTGGCTTTATCAATACAAATTCCAGGACATAACTTGAAGACAGTAGAACTATGTACAGAAGATGAGGTAATCAGTCCCTCAACCTAGGAGTAGGTGCGAACAGCATCGTGGAGATTCTGAATCTCCACGACTATGGTGCTGTTCGCACCTACTCCTAGGTTGAGGGACTGATTACCTCATCTTCTGTACATAGTTCTACTGTCTTCAAGTTATGTCCTGGAATTTGTATTGATAAAGCCACTGGATGGCGAAACGTCTACAATAAAGATACCCAGATGTTGCACATGTGTCTTACTCTCAGAACTGCGTTTAGTGAAAGTGTTTTGAACACGGCTAGTCCAGGAGTTGGCAAGGCTGACCATCGATGAGAAAAACAGGAAAATAAAAATGCTCGCAAAATTTCATTGCGTTTCCACCAAACTGATCTTGTAGTTATTGGTTATAAGCTGCAAGGGAAAAAAATACTAAATATCAGGTATCTGGAATGAGGTCAAGGCCAGGAATGCATTATCACGACCTGCGGCCAGCAGTAACAGCCTAGTTGATCAGGCCCTGATCCATCGGGAGGCCTGGTCATGGACCGGGCCGCGGGGGCGTTGATCCCCGCAATAACCTCCAGGTAACCTACAAGATACATATACGTAGGCTTAGCTCCCAGGTGAGCCATAAGGACGCCAAAAAACACTTTCTCAGTGTAGGTGTCCCGTGGCTCAGTTGTTAGTGCCCTCGGCTCCCGTGCTGAAGGTCTTGGTTCGATCCTCGGCACGATAGAGCGTTGACTGTTTTCCCTACACCTCTTGCCCCTGTTCTCATATCAGTACGTAGATATCTGAGTGTTAGTCGACTATTGTGGGTCGCATGCCAGGGGCTGTTAGAATACCTTACCTAGAGATGGGTTTAGAAATAAGCTGAAGTAAACTAACAGCTCTTACCCTATAAATTCAGCTAAGTAAAAAAAATGGTTATGAACTTTTGAAAGCATCTAGGAGAGGAGATAGTGGGAACAAACTTTATAGATGCATTCAAAGGTAGATAGTAAGCCATAGAGACTAGAATCCAAGTCCGCCAGTCTATTAAAGATTAAGAAGTGGGACCAAGAGACAGAACACAACCTTCATTGACATAGCTCGGGAGTTCAATTCCATGAGCACCAAGTGATGGCCCTTACTAGGGTGAAAATGGTGTAACGCACGCACCAGGTAGCCTTGAATTCCATGATCGGTTCTGTGAGTACACACTGCTCCCAAGTATCCAGCGAGGAAGGGAGCTCTGGAATAGCTAGTGTTTCCACAAAAAAAGCTTCCTTTTCCTGCACAACTGGTGGAAACGTCACAAGAAAAATCGTTCCACGACTATCAAGATTGACTTCGAGGAAGTAAATCGAAGAGGTCTTGCGCGGTGGGCTGTTTTATGGCTCAGTTTGAGAAGGAAGGCATGGAATGGATCGTGAGGTAAGAGTGAAGCCCGAGTCGACACCTGATATATATTTTCTTTCAAGATTAATGGAAATGGGTCTGTCTTTCCGAGTTGGTTGGAAATGTTCTTTGCTCAAACATTTTATGAGCAGGTGGTAACATTGGAGTTCTTCTTGAATACTAAATTCCAGTCAATGACACAAGAGAAATTACTTCGATAACATTCCTACGGTTCAAACAATTTACCAGCTATACGAATATATTTTCACTCAGTCAAGTTCCTATTCACTCGGGCGGATATTATATATATTATATTCATGGGGAATTGCTAGACCTCTAGAAGTCATGCAGATATTAAATTGGACGTAATCAGGTTGAATCCGAGAAATAGTAAGGACAGCTACAATTCCAAGGACCAAGAGCCTTTGACTGTCATCAAGGCACTGCCCTCCCTCACTAAGGTTCAGTGAAACTATCACTCGTGCAGTCAAATCCAGCATCAATATTGCTCCAAACCAGCAGAAGTAAATTTTCAAGAAAGCGTCAAGGTGTCAAACCGAGGTGAAAAATTCCTTCAATAACTAGGAATGACAGTAATATATTTGACCTTTAAATACAGTTGTGAAGTACCTGAGCCGCTTTCCAAGACGACCTTCACGAACGTTCGTTACAATTGTGTTAATTACGCTACCCGCTCGTTACATGTACGTTTATTACGCTACCCGCAATGAAAAGACACGTGGTAGAATGAGTGTTTATGGGGGCAGTGTTTCGCCCTGCAAGACCTAATAAAACTGCACAGACGAAACGTTGTCACCATAAAAGCTAGGTCTCCGAACGGTATTTTTTCTACATTATGTTTGGCCATTTGGATCCCACAGTAATCTCAAAGCAACAAAAGAGGTGAAACTACTTAATAAAATCTGTTGAAAATGGTATGGAATACCGACAAGTTGACGAGTAAGACATATATATGTGCAACAGTTAGGTATCCTCACTGTTGAGAAGTTACGTCTACGCGATACGCTTCTTCAGTCAAATACAGAGAATGACTTGTAGGCAGCAGGAGTAGTGGCGAAGTATAATGTAATCAGTCCATCATCCTTAGAGAAATAGATTGAGGTGGTCCCTTGTAGGTGAAACGTTGAAATAATGTGACGTCTTGCCAAGAGAATTGGGCACAGTGACTAGGTCCCTGTAACGTACCCAGCAAGGTTCCAGAGACGACATAACCACGGAGACCACCATAATCTTAGAAGTAATACATAATCTCTTGAATACTAACATTGCCCAAAAGAAATTGTTGGGCGTTAAGTGGTGCCTCGTTGCTGAGTGGCATTCTCCTCGGCTTTCAACGGAAGGAACCGGGCTCGATTTTGAGGCGGGAGAGACGGTGAACACGTTTCCTTACATCTGTTGGTTGTACTCACCTAGGCATTTGTGTTTTAGTAGACTGTTGTGGGTGGCATCTTAAGATTTGGGCATCTAGAGATATTAGGCACCGAAATAACATGTAAATGAACAACAGGTGACACGTAAATGAGCTGTAAACTTTAACGATATAAAATTGATGATTGTAAGTGACGCTACTTCAGCCTGAGCTTCTGATATTATCGTCGACAGAAAGCACGAAGTCCGTAGGGGTCATACAGAGCTTGGAGAGCAAGAGTCATTCACCAGCCTCAAAGCACCTCTCTTGAAGGACAGTCATTCGGTAACTCCAGCGTAATCAACCTTACAGTTAACGTTTCATAAAACATCAGCGACGCGATGAAATGAACCAAGTGAGAAACAGGAAAAACTATTTGTTTTTTTTACTTGCGTAAAGGATTAAATCCCTGGTCATTTTGCGGAAGCAGCGGTGTAGCCTCAATCCTCTGTCCACTACTCGCGTGATAGTAACCCCACGGAATTTTAGTACTAGAAAATACAGAGTACGTAATAATAGAATTAGAGAGGGTTCCTCCTTCAACGTAGAGCGTTCCTCCTTCAACGTAGAGGGGTCTTTTCTCAAAGAAGTAGAGGGCTCCTCCCTCAAAGAAGTAGAGGGTTCCTCCCTCACAGATTAGAGAGTTGAGGACTCCTCCGTCAGTGAAGTAGGGAACAGTAGGTTTTCTCTCCAACAGAGTAGAAAGTATGGGAGTTATTTCCAACAGAGTAAAGGAGTCCTCTCCAATACAGTAAACCATACAAGGGCTCCTCTTCAGAGTAAAGAGTAGGAAGGCTCCTTCCTAGTGGGAAGGGGGGTCTCCTCCCCACGGATCAGGACTTATGAGTTCAGGGGAGCACAGCCTAAACGGAGGAGCAACACGCACTGGGGGGGGGGATGTGGAAGGGGATAAGCATAATGGGGGAAATGGAGACAGATCATAGTCTAAATCAAGAGCGGTACGAGACAGGGAATAGGGTTAGGAGCAGGAGCAGGGGATCAGGAGGAGAAGCTAGGGATTAGTTGAGAGGGAAGAATATGGACTTTTGGGATGAGGTGAGATACTGAAGAAAGGGAGAAGAGAAAGAATGGAAGGGATTGGGGAGGGATGATGGAGAGAAAGAGGGGGAGAGAACAGTAAAGGAGTAAAGAACGGGAGATAGCAGAAGATAAATTAGGAGAATGTGGGAAAAATATAAAAAAAAATTCAGAAAGATGAGAAAAGTGAGAGAACGTAAGAAGAGGAGAGAGAGAGAACGAATGAAGGATTGATGGTGGGACATGAATAAGTATAGAGAGGAAAGAAGGCAGATAAAGAGAAGCGTAAAGAACGGATTACAGCAGAACTTTAAATCTAGAGAGAAACTGCCTGCTGGAAAAATTAAAAACACAAAAATCAGAAAATGATGGAGAAGAGAGAGAGAGAGGAGAGAGAGAGAGAGAGAGAGAATGCGTGGAAAGAATCATCTCTAATCCTTCGAACCATAACTAAGTTATATGATAAAAACAAAAAATCCGACAGAACAACTGGTTGAACATTGCTGTGAGGAAAGCAAAGTAGAAGGCTCTCCTCCCACCCTCCACTCCAGGTTACACTAAATAAGATATGGCATATTAAAAATAAGTAATAGCGATGCTACTACTACTATAATACTCTCATGACTAATACTACCACGATTATTGCTACCACCACTGTTACTAGAACTATCATTTTTACTATCTGTATGCCTATTGTTTTCACTATTTTTATTTCCAACACTTCTGCAACTACCTCTACGACTATTATTCATACCAAGACCCATTTTAATTCTACCATCATTATTACTACAACTTCCAGCATTATTACTACTCAAATACTGTTATTGCTACTATCATCACTATTACTATCCCTACCACCATTTCTACTATCACTGTTACTGCTTTAGAAAGACACTGTAAACTACTAACCATGTAACCTGAACGGCATTTAAATTATATAAATTAGCTTAACTTATTTACCAAGAAACTATTCTTATATTCACGATGAAGTACCAAGTCGTCAAGGGTGATGCAGCACCTCGGAAACGAGATGCAATCAGGCATGATCCAAGGAAGGGGTAGATGAAATCCCTTGGTTCTAAAACCCTCTACTACCAGACACGCAGGGCCGGGCTGAGGGAGTAGGCAAACTCTCGAAACCCATCAAAGCTATATCAGAGGCAGTGTCAGTATCTAGGCACTTCCAGGAAGGTAAACTGCATACTCTTACTTCACGTTGCAGTATTCGTGTACTTTCAGTTTAAGGGATTTCTTCAGTTTCTTACTGTTTAAAATTAGGTCTGGGGACATAAGGCTCAAAGCAGTCAAGTGGAGAACGCAATCAATGGCAGAGCCGAACTTTGTTGACAGAAAAAGCCTGTTTCAGAGAACGTCTCAATAAAGTTCCTCTCTGCAACTGTATCTTCTTTATCTGTATCTCCCTGGCGTCTCCGAACCTACAAGGACACGGGAGACAGATCGTCTTAGTTTCCAGTGCTTTAGTTTATATAATTGTAGCATTTAACGTAGTTCTAGTGTTGTAGCAAAGTCTTCACTTATATTGAGAGAATACTCAGCAAGTGTCACTACTGACTGTGAAGGTTGCTACTACATATTTACTGAAAGTGTTACTACGAAATTATTACTTCACTGAAGACACATTTGCAGAGACTTTTTTTTTATTGGAGCAACGTTTCGCTCTGTGTGGAACTTTATCGTTACTTGAAAAATCTCTGCACAAAGCGAAACGTTCAAATAAAAGCCTAATGAGCGACGCTTTATTTTCACTGTTGTTGACAACTATATAGGAAGAGCTGTCTCGCTCTCATCAGACGAAGGATCAAGTCTCCATCACGTAGTGACCCAAATGGGTTTAGCGCTTAACATGAATTAAACAAAACACTCCCCTCTCAGGTTTATGTTATTTTTTGTGTGTGTTTTGGGACCACAACTGAAAATACAGACACGAGAAAAGCTCATTTGTTTCGTCGGCTGGGAAAAAACAAACAGCTCTTTACTGAGAAAGTTGGTTTATTAGGTTTAAAGACTATTGACTACACGAGGGTTAATAAAGCTGTTTATCACCTGTAAACCACGTGTCAATAATGCTTTAATCTCTAACGTAAGGATTCAAATAAACTTCCAGTGCATATATACAGAAATATACACAACTCACTGTACATACACTTGTGCTCTCAGTACAAGCAAAGCAAGAGGAATATACGTCTCAGAATCCATACAAAATAATAAACTAAAGAAAAAATATTCATTGGCTTTAAGTCAGTATTACTATTGATTGAAGTCATTCCCGGTGGAAATAAGAAAAATAAATGACAGATGCTCAAACACGTTTTCTGAAGAGTTGGACGTCATAAGACCATTAATAAATATTCCTTCTAACATTGGTAACTTTCTACCATTTAGTATTATATTTTGCAATCTCGAATGCACTACGTCAGGATTTAATAGTCATAATTTTCCCGTTGTGAGAAGGGAGTGTCTATGTAGTCTAGAATTTCATACATCCAGAGAGGTGCTAAGGGAGGATTAGGGAAAGCAAGGGAGGAGAGAGATTCTGAAGATTTCCAGATATTTCATCAGCCCCTCCTCCCCCCCCCCAAAAAAAAAGCAAATAAAAGTGTAATGAAAATGTTTCTTCATGATAAGCCCTTCAGCAACTATTCCAATCAGAATGTCAACCCTAAACCCCCTGCAAAACCTCTCGAGCCGCCCTTGTTTATATCAGAATATGTCACAATACCGTGACTGAAACAATTCATAAATAACCTACATTTAAAGGGGAGACTTTAGGCGACGTTTCTTTCTGTCGTGGACTATTAACAAAACAGAACCGAGCGATATTTTTTTTTCTTCTCGTTCAGTTGCGACTTGATGAAGGTACTGCACAGGCCGAAACGTAAAATTTTCCAAGAGTGAGTTATTTGGGGATCCTCATTTCAGTTTTACTAGTCAGACTTTGCTGCTGCGAGAATGAATTTTCTCTACATTCTAAAATTCTGTAACGTCAGATCTTACTAGTCAGGCTTTCCAGCTCACATGTAAAACAAAGTTGGACGAAGGCAAGAGCTACTCACAATAAGAGGCTTGTGTCTGGAGCTCTCTGAAGCGCTTGTACTGCTTTGGAACTAAAGGTGAGAGTCGCTGATGGCTCGAAATAAATTATTAAACCTTCAGATTCGCAAATACGTAATATCAACTAAATATAAAATTGAGAATTCACTTCAGCGACTGGCTTATAGACAACGAAACATCAAGTTCACATTAAAAGTATGAAGATGTATTTAAGTCTTTCCTGACGGGCAAATTTTTGAGGCAGTGCCACCTATTTTGGATGAGAATTTCTCCAATAAGATACACACACACACACATATATATAGATATAGATTATATATATATATTATATATTTCTTTCAACACACCGGCTGTATCCCACCGAGGCGGGGTGGCCCAAAAGATTAAACGAAAGTTTCTCCTTTTACATTTAGTAATATATACAGGAGAAGAAGTTACTAGCCCCTTGCTCCCGGCATTTTAGTCGCCTCTTACAACACGCATGCCTTACGGAGGAAGAATTCTGTTCCACTTCCCCATGGAGGTAAGAGGAAATAAACAAGAACAAGAACCAGTAAGAAAATAAAAGAAAACCCAGAGAGGTGTGTATATATATGCTTGTACATGTATGTGTAGTGTGACCTAAGTGTAAGTAGAAGTAGCAAGACGTACCTGAAACCTTGCATGTTTATGGGACAGAAAAATGGACACCAGCAATCCTACCATCATGTAAAACAATTACAGGCTTTCGTTTTACACACACTTGGCAGGACGGTAGTACCACCCTGGGCGGTTACTGTCTACCAACCTACTACCTCTAATATATATATATATATATATATATTATTATATATATATATATATATATATATATATATATATATATATATATATATATATATATAATATATATATATAATATATATATCTATATAAAATATATATATATAATATATATATAATTATATATATATATATATATATATATATATATATATATATATATATATATATATATATATATAATCAAGTATATACATGTGATTCTAGTGTACATGGCGTTTATCGTTCTTGTGCACATTATAGACGGTCTCTTCCTTCTTGGAGGTCCTACGTTAACCTGCAACATACGAACTACTACTGGCACCATCTCCTTTCGCAACATAAAACTTCTCCTGGTCAACGCAGTCTGTGGTTTTCTGTTCCCGCATTTCTTACCATAAACATATTTCGTCTACTGCAACTCTAGTGTTGTGTGTGTCGAGTATGTTACCCTTTATTCGAAGTTCGTCACACAACCATCGGTATGCTCTCTCGACAAGCAAATTGGCAATTCAGAGTACGGTAGTTCTGTTGCGCCACTTGTATTCATTGTCCGGTTCAACTCACCAGTCAGGTGAAAGCACGCTTCCCCAGCCATGGTAACGGGGAAGGCAGATTTTCCCCAACTCTGGTCGAAACCATTCTTTGCTTTGAGTAACTTTTGTCTCTTTATAATGCTCACTTAAGATATTAATCTTGTAAATATTGCAAGCAAGTGAATTAATAGTTGATGTGTTTGCCTTGCTCTTTTCTTGCCCGTTGATCGCGATGTTAACTTCTGTTACAAACAGTTGCTACTGGCCTTGAATTGCTACCTATGTTTGTAATACATCGATAATATAATGCTGTAAAACTCACAGTTTGTCAAAGTAACTCCTGTTAAATTTATCCACTGTATTTGTAATCTGTACTTTTAATGTGCCGAGTTCATAACATCTCTACATTTCTTATGTCCTCTGCAATATTTTTAACTATTTTTCTCGAGTAATTATATTTATGGGGAAGAGCTAAACCTTTAAGGAAGGAGAGGGTTGACTAATTCCTTGCATGAGAGAGCTGACACTGAGAATGAAATTATTACCAATATTTATTTTTTAACAGATTCAGCGGAGTAATACTAAACTCGTGTGGGTCATACAAAACAGGGAAATGGTAGGCAGTCAGGAACTCGAAGACAACTTCCATTTCGTGGATAAAAAATCCATTCCCCAGCATCTAGGCATCTTCCTTAACGGAGCTAACTACAGTGAATGTCTGGCCGAAACCTTCCTCACATTCAGTAGTGATAATATGCCTAGGTATTCTCAGATCATTTTAACTAAAGACATTGCAACAACACCAGAATTATAAAACCTGTTAACTTTAAGCACTACAGTTATATAAACTAAGAGACTAGACAATAATACAACAATTCACAGTATACAAATCCAAGAGGATACTTCAGACAACCATTCTTTTTCCTTCATAATAGTGGGTTAGTTGTGAATTGTTCCAGCCTCAGATTCGGAACGTTTTTTTTTAACTTCTGCTATAGTAAATACTTCTGCGTCCTACATTACAGAGCATTAAGCATTCCTACCAAAAGTAAACACTGCCACAACTCAACACCTGCCACATCTACACTGCCAAAATACGTCTCCCTTCACTTATCCAAATATGATTTAATAACTCCATGAGGGGTGTTAATGTTGCAGGTTAAAAACTGTAGTGTAAAGGACCCTTCTGGCAAGACAGTGATGGAGTGAATGATGGTGAAATTTTTTCTTTTTCGGGCCACCCTGCCTTGGTGGGAATCGGCCAGTGTGATAATAAAAATAATAAGAATAACTCCACTTCATGTACTGCTAAGTCTATACACAGGAAACTTACGAATTACACTAGGATATGCACCCAGTATAATATATATGTGTGTGTGTGTGTGTGTGTGTGTGTGTGTGTGTGTGTGTGTGTGTGTGTGTGTGTGTGTGTGTGTGTGTGTGTTTATTTAATTATTTGTGCTGGTCATTCAATTGATGATAACATACTCAGTTCTCATGCTGCAGTAGAGTTTTAATTTTATCGGAATTTCATCAAATTCATCAGATTTAGAATAAACTTCAGCGCCAGAGCGGCTAAATTTGTAACTGCTAATGCTTAACAAGTTCAATTATTAAAATAATATTTAAATAACAGAACAGCTGGGACAAGCGCAATAATGAAAATATTTTACGAAATTCTAGTTTAAAATATAAAAATGTTAGAGGCAAAAATAGGGAAGAGGAACTTTTTTTAACAAATAAAATTTAACCATCAGAGTTATTTTGACTTTTTTAACGATAATAATAATAATAATAATAATAATAATAATAATAATAATAATAATAATTCATAATAATAACTGTCTTGAAATACGCTCTTGCTACTACAACATTAAAATTTAATCACCATGAAAAACATCGATCACCAAAATTATCCCAACAGCAAATACAAAACACTAACAACTACCAATAACTACCAATAACTACCAATAACTACCAGTAACTACTCCCCAGATATCAAAACCAAACATCACCAATAACAGTAAGCATCACTATCACAACAATTTCTCCAGACGTGGATACATGCAACCATGTCTCTCCTCCCTTCACACACTCTCCTTCAGCTACTACTATTACTACACTGAAAACTACTACTTTGGGTTTCCCGAGACTTAAATATGCCCACTATGTAATCATTTCGCTCATTCTAGTTTATCCATCTCATCTCTTGAAAGCTCATTGGTTTCTGATTAAGAGTGATTACAGCAGCAAATGTAAGACTGAACCAATACTGCTGCCAAGTCACATCAGAAGAAAGACGACGCGTAGATGAAAACGAAGAGACGAGGACGATGATGACAATGACGATGATAATGAAGATAATGAGGAAGATGAAAATATATACTTTCTAATTATGTGCATTTGATACAAGGTTTCTTAAATGGAAACCCCCGTATTTATGTACAGCATTTTGGGCCTCACAGGTAATAAGATTATAAAACGTGACAACTCACGAAAAACTATATGTAAGTCTACTGTACTAGTTGAACAAGCGCTTTAACCCTTTTACCGGGCGGTGATACCTCAGTGGAAACCGAGGTATCACCAGAGTTAAACTGAAGAGATACACCAACTTATACTGGATACCATGTACACAACACGTAAAAAAATGACAGACCTGAGTACATTAAAGGCAATTAGATCTGGGAAACTGTCATCGTGGATTCCGAGAGAAGACGCAGAAGCATTGTTCGAGTCACTTGCTAAAATTCTTTAAGTCACTGAATACAGGACAACTGCCAGAGATTTGGAGGACAGTGAATGTAGTCGGTATATATATAAAGGGAGGATGACTGACATGCAAGGTAATGGACATTATCAAAAGGAAACTGGTTGAGTACTTGGAAAGAAATGGTTTAATAATTATCCAAGTGAGACAGGACAGAGAGGAATGGGTAGACGGTATATTCATGAACTTAAAAAAAAGACCTTCCATTGTATTCCTCACAAGAGACTGGGACGAAATCTCGAGGAGCAGCAGGAATAGCAGGGAATTCACTTCAGTGGATCACAGAGTATCTTGTGGGGAAAACGAAAGTAATCTTCCGAGAAGAAATGTCAAAATGGGAGAGGTTAAATATCAATTGGTTTTGGGACCAGTTCTGTATCTGGTACATGTGAATGGCGTACCAGAAGAGAGAATCAGATGAATCCTTATTTCTAGATGTAAAATTAAGGATAAAAACGAACGAAAATGACCAAGAAAAGGCTACAAGTAGAGTTGAACATACTGCTGGATTGATCAGACAAGTGGCTGCTGGAATTCAATCTTAACAAATGTAAGGTTATACAAAATGAGTTTGGACTCTGTTGCAAACTTACTTAAAAAGAAAGACCCAGAGGTGAGCATAGTGCACAGCATATCTCCAGAGGAACACAAACTGAATAACCTCTGCTGCGGAAGCTTGTTCGGCAAATCTAAGAGTAAGTATCAGCAATCGTAAAGTCATTCATGGCCCTACATACGACATACGTCAGAACCATCTTCGAGTATGCAACACCAACATGGAACCCTCACCAGATAAAACATATTAATAAACTGGGGAAAGCGCAGGAGTGCAATGAAACTAGTCTCAGAGTGAAAGGCAATGACTTATGAAGATAGGATGAAGAAATTGATCGTAGCAATATACAATGCACTCAAAGGACTAGATAGAGTGAACAAAGATATATTGTTTGAGAGGCGCAAAATATGTACCCGATGGGCACAATTAGGGGTTTAAGGTACAGTTAAAACACAGACGTCAAGAAATATTTCTCCAGCCTGATAATGGTACATAGTTTCAACAATGGGTATGACAAGGCCCATGAACCTAATAGGAAGTAAACCCAGCTGAGAACACACACACACACACACACACACACACACACACACACACACACACACACACACACACAGAGTTGTCAGGGTGGAATAGCCTGGGTAGTGATGTTGTGGAGGCAGGATCCATGCATAGCTTTAAGAGGTATGATAAAGCTCATGGAGCGGGAAGATTGACCGGGTAGCGGCCAGTTGAAGAGGCGGGGCCAGGAGCTGTGACTCGACCCCCGAAAGCACAACTAAGTGAGTACAACTAGGCGAGTACACACATCACTAATAACCTCTCTTGACACTCCCATTATTTACACACTTTCTTTCTCTTTCCCAATATTGACATATTACTCTCATCTACACGAGTTTTTCTTCCAGTCACGCCACTCATTCTTCTTCACAGTTGTATATTCCCTCCTTCACTCACTTTCTCTCTCTCTCGCTCTCTCTCTCCTCTCTCTCTCTCTCTCTCTCTCTCTCTCTCTCTCTAACCATTCACAATTTTCATTACTCTTATTCATTTTTTTCTATTTAATCTGTCTCGTTGTGTTTACATTGTTTACATTTCGTCAGTGCTGGAAAATTCCTGTAATTGTTTACTTATTCGTCACTCCTAAATTTCTTTTATTTTCGTAGTTTCTCACATCTCATAAGCAAAATTATGGGGTAAATCCTCGGAATTTTGACTTTTATTTTTACTTTGATATGTGTATATTTTTCCGGTTCAAACCTTCCATTAAAATACGCTAGAATTAACAGATTAAAGACAATCAGAAGAGGCATTTTCTAGTTATCTCGCAGAGTCCAATGTATATTAAAATACGCAGGCACTAAGTTTGAAACCGCTCAGAAGATGCATTCTCGAGTTATCGGTGTTAATGGCTTGAAGCCAAACGGTGGAGGTATTTACAAATCATAGCATAACCAGTATTTCAGTTGTCCCTCACTCTCAATAAAACGTTAAAGGTTTACTAAAACTAGTAAATAAAAACTTAACTTAAAATCAAAGCAACGTTTCCTTAGAAAATGCATTCTCCAGTTATCTTGTAAAATCCAATAGTTTCATGGTCAGTAACTAGTGTTAGTAAGCTGGTAAATGTGCACCTACGCAGCTTAAACCTAGAAAGTATCTTTTTCATTAAGACTAAAGCCGTTTAGAAGTGATATAAACCATACTACGGGTGGGGATTGAACCCGCGGTCAGAGAGTCATAAAACTCCAGACCGACGCCTTAGCCACTGGGCCAGCTGGCTGCAGTAGGAGTCATCCAACTAGGTATATTTATACACCATAGGAAGTGATATACTCAAGTTTTTTAATGCAAAAATTACAGCACAACATTTTAAAAATAATCTTGGCAAATTAGCACATGCAAAATGCAGTGATGATTCTAATCTTCTCAGTAGGATACGCCAGTGTTGAAATTTTAGAGCCATTCGGAAAAAGATTTCTCAATTTTTTTCTTTCAGTGTAATCATAATCGAGAATGTTTATATTATTATAATCATGGGGAAGCGCTAAACCCGTAGGATTATACAGGGCCTGTGGGAGGTGTGGGGGGGATGGAAGGTATTCAGACTTAATTCAGGAAATTGGAGCAAGATCCAATTCCTTAGATCAAGAGCCCCTCACCCCTTGAGGGGAATGCTTATATTAAATCTGACCTCAAGGCACCTATATATACCATTACTTGCATGTGAATTTTTCCTAGTTACAATAAACGAACGTCGAAAATTTTAAGCTGATGAAATAAATAATTTGATGAAAATATAACATCAATTTTGGAGATTTAAAAATCGCCAACAATTAGGGATTTTCTTAGACATTATGTAAAGTCTTATAACTAAACGATATTACAATAAAGATATGCACGCAGTAGTATACGAAAATATTTAAAAAAAACAGCAGAGATCATTAGGAAAACATTCGTAAGTAAAGTCTGCATATAGCTAAAAAAAAAATATATTTCATTTCCAAATTATATTTCCTTATAATCGCGTGATTATTTCTACATAATTTCACTTAATCTTTCACTAAGTTCCCGGTACCTTTTCCATGTGTATCTCAATTATCGTGCCTTAAAATCGACAGAATAAATCTTACATGATTATATCAATAATCAATAATAATTCAACACCATCATAGCCAATAATATGATGTCATTATCGCAAATTATTCTCACCTCATAATTGCGAATTAATCTCACAATATAACCATCAATAACAGTTTTAAATTACCATCTCCATCACCCATTACTCTGTCAAAGGGTAATTCCCCCCTTGATGAAGCGAGACCTTGTCAAGAGCTGAATTTACATATTCCATATGAGGTGTGATAAAATAGCTTTGGCCGCATGAGCGATCATTTGTGGCCGGATACCGGACGAGGAAGACCGGCTACGAATGCAAATATTGAGCCAGATAAGCGGCGAATCCAGGAAGGATCCGTGAATGGGAAAGATTGGGAGAAAAATAAAGAATTTATATCCGAATAAGAGGAAACGGCCGGTTGAGAGACGAGTAAACCCGTACATAAGGGATCATGGAGGTGTTGGAGGAGGCCGGATATCAGAGGCCCGCGCACGGCCGGATAAGAGCGCTAAACAAGTCCCCCAAAACCCATTACCGCCAACGCCGCAATTTCGGAAGTTTTTGCATCTTAACAACTTTTATTACTGCACGTCCCGGGATAATGTAGAGACGTGCGTGCGTGTGTGTGTGTGTGTGTGTGGTGTATATATGTGTGTGTTTGTGTGTGTATGTGTGTTTGTGTGTGTGTTTGTGTGCGTGTGTTGTGTGTGTTTGTGTGTATGTGCGTGTATGTGTATGTATGTGTATATGTGTGTGTATGTGTATGTGTATGTGTGTGTGTATGTATGTGTGTATGTATGTGTGTACTCACCTAATTCACCTGTGTGTGTTTCTCGACCCTTGCATATACAACTCACAGAATTGTGAATGCGAGGATCGAGACTCAGCTCCAGGCCCCACCTCCCAGACTGCTTTGATCAACTTCATTGATTTCTGGCCTCTTGGGCCTTATTATATCTACTCCTGAAGCTGTGCATTAAGCTTGCCTCTACCATTGCCTCTTCCAAATCATTCCACCTCTCAACCAGCCTGACACTAAAGAAATATTTCATTACGTACCTATGGCTCACCTGTATCAGCTTCCACCTGTGTTCCCTTGATTTTGGTTCTCTTAATTCAGCCATATCAAATCCTCTTAACATTTTGTATGTCATAAACATGTCTCCGCCAAAGTAGTCAGGTTAATTTCCACAAATATCTTCTCATATTGCATTCCTCTCAGTTCTGGTACTACTAACTTGGTTGCAGACCACTGGATCTTCGAGAGTTTCTGCTCGTGCTTTACCAGGTGTTGGTTTCATGCCAATCATCGCTTACCCGTTGACAGGCCTAACATGTGTTGAAATTCTAGGGATATTCTTTGTGTTATATTTACCCTCAGTTACTTTTCGCTCCGATATTTGCAGTTTCCGCCGATGCTGTAATTTTTTTGTTGTGTATCATAAACTTGGCCAAATCGCTTAACATTGCATGTACATGGATAGAACTCTAGAAGCTGCTTGTTTGACCACATCTGTACTCTGTTGAACTCTCCCTAGAGTTTATTACTGTCCATTCCTGTTCTTATTTTACTCTGTAGTTTTACACCATCTGCAAACAGCAACACGTAGGACTTAAGTCCCTCTGGTAAGTCGTTCATGAATATTAGTAACAACAGAAGTCCTAATATTAATCCCTGTGCAACCTTCTTCGTTGCTCTTTTCCATCCTTATCTCTCATCACTGACTGTCATTCGTGTACTACCCTCGACCCACTGGAGCACTGTTTTTAAACCAGCCTGTTTCCCTAATTTCTAGACTAATCTCTGGTGTCGTCCCGCAGGAAATGCTCTATAGCTGTCCAGGAAGATGCACTTCACCCAACCCTGTCTTTCTTCATATACTTCTTTGATTGTCGCAGAACTACAGCAAATTTGTAAGACAGGATTCTTCACCCCTTAATCCGTGAGGGTTTTCTGTAACTGATCAACTCTCTCAATGATCCAGTATAATTTTCCCTTCAATCTTCTACAGAATTCTTGACAATTTGAATGTTAGAGATACTGAACAGAAATTTTGTGTCACTTGTCTAACCCCCTGCGATATTTAATTTAACTAGGGGAAGCGATAAACCCACAGGGGTTATATAGCGGCAGCACTATTTAAGGCACTCATTTTCGACGCAAGGGAAGTATAAACCCAATACTTCGGAACAAGAGCTCTGCACTGGCATCAACACACCCCAATGAAAGGAAAACCATATACAACGAAGCTGAAAATAATTCTTAAATACGCTGACATGGTAATATATACATTCCCTTATGTTTTCTCTGCTTTTTTATATCTTATAAAAAAATGTTGGATGCAGAAATATTTAAATAGCAAAAGTAATGCTAGATCGATGTCTTTTGTTTATTGATGGAGAGGTCGAGGTTAAGCAATTAGTCTGCAAATGAATATTTTAACATGTAATTATGGGAAGGAGAAAAATGTTAAATGAACGGGTTAACGATGGTAAACACACTGGTCATTACTCGGAGAATGGAATCGTTGTGTGCTGTTTTATTACTTTCTCTCTTATCGATCTTTTTCTGTTTTCTTCGTTTCATTCATCGTCTTAACTTATCACGTTAATCATTTTCTCTTCATTTTCCGGTTATTTTCCTTCTACCTCTTCTTTCCCTCTCACTCCATTTGCATTTTATTTTCTCTATAAGAGAACAGGTATTTAATGATCTGAAAAGTCGACTACATTTTCCTAATAAGATAATAAATAGTTTTTGTGGGACACGATTGGTTCTGAGAACATCTACTTACAGTGGAAATAGAATAAATTACGTGGTTTCTTCATACATTCACATTTTACATTATATATGTACAGCGTGTATATATATACACAGTGGACCCTCGAATTTAGTAGTGCCTTTTCTGTATGCAAAACTATTTTTATCTATAAAATGTATGTTTTGTTAATATTACCCATAGGAAATAATGTAAATCCAATTAAACCATTTCAGACACCCAAAAATATTAACAAACAATTCGTTTTATAGATAATAAAAATAGTTTTGCATACAGAAAAGGCAGGACTAAATTCGAGGGTCCACTGTATATATATATAATATATATGCCGTGCCGAATAGGCAGAACTTGCGATCTTGGCTTAAATAGCAACGCTTATCTTGCCATATAGGACAAGTGAAAATTTGTGTATGCAATAATTTCGCCAAAATCATTCTAAACCTAACGAAAAAAATATATTTCACTGTTTGTTTAGTATTTAATTATTGTAAACAAATCTAAAATATATTTAGTTGGGTTAGGCTAAAATAAATTGCGCTTGTTATAATAAGGTTAGGTAAGTTTTCTAAGTTCCTTTTGGTGCAAAATTATAAATTTTTACATCAACGTTAATGAAAAAAATATATCTTTAAACATATAAGAGAAAATTTTAGAAAGGACTTAGTTTTAAATGAGTTCTTGCTAATTGACCAGTTTTACATATTCGGCATAATATATATATAATATATAATATATATATATATATATATATATTTATAATTATATATATATATATAAAACGTCGTGCCGAATAGATAAAACTTGCGATATTGGCTTAAACAGCAACGCTCTTCTTGTCCCCGTTGGGTTCAGTAACGTGGATTAGGTAAAGAATACTCACATAGGCTGTTGAGAAATGGCATTACCAGCTAAGTTTAAACAGTGAACACTTAACTTAAAGACAACTCATCGCCTGCACAGCCGCCCCTGCAGACGAGGTCTAGAAGCTGTCGAAACCATCTCACAACGGGCTGTCAAGAAATATAATTTGTAAGATTATAAATTACCCCTAGGGGTTGTTATGTCAGCATTTCATTCACTGATGGCTGACAACTTACTTGTTTGGACTCAAAAGTGCACACCTTACTGCCGACTATAGGTTGATTACAAACTCCTTGCGACTCAAGAACTGCGCAGTCCCCCGTTCTACAAGAAATTCGTAACATACCTTGCTCTTGTAACGTGAGCTATGGTGTTCTTCACACCTTCGACAGGTATCGGTGACTTGATAGAAGCTGAAGTGTCCTTGGATGTCCACGTCTTCCATTGTCTAGGAAACGCACACTGGTACACAATGTTATCACTGAAGAAGCTGATCACATTTCTCTTAAGTGTTTATTGTGTTTTATGAGACACTTTGTTCACACTAACGCACAGATCGTTGTTCTTTGTTGGTTATCCTGGCGTCAGTGTCACTCTCAGTAGAGTCAAAAGTAATCTGAAGACGCCACAGCACCCCATGCCGTCACTGCCCCTTGCACAAAAAAAAAGCTGACCTAGTACTTTTTGCTTCCTTGCCATTTCCTCGATGAAGCAAAGCAGAAGGTTTGATTCTTGCTGTCTTAAGCATAGACAACAATGTCCACTATCTTTACTATGGTAACGAAGTGGGAGCAGGATTTTCCTTAATTGTCCTGCTAAAGTAAGAGATGTACTGTCTCTTATTAAAATACACTCTGCAACACTGGACTGCAAGGAGCAATGGTCGGTTGACCACAGGTCACATACTCGTACGGCATCTGTGATCAATTACTCACTGTAGCAGTAAACAAGACGCTTGCCCCTTCTGAGAGGTCTGGGCCCCTCAGGGCTGAAAGGGGCTGAAGGGGCTGAAGGGGGCTGATACCCCCCTCCTGGAGAAAATTTCTCCACATAGGCAATAATGGAATATAATTAAAACGGAATATATGGGAAGCGCCCAGCCTGAACTACGTCTCTGCTCCCTATCTTTAGACTGACTCACGATATGCCTAGGGGTGAGCAGCGTTCAAAAACATGCTAGGGTCAGCTGTAACAGTGAATAACTAGTGATTCACGCAGACGGTTGGTAGTGAGTCACTATGACACTGGTAACTGGTACTACTGAGAGCTCGGTGACGCTAACGTATGTCGTCCCGAGATACAGCTAATACAAACTAGAGACGGCAGGAGATTCGTCCTACACTCACTGTTGTCGTCGCGAAGAGCGCTTTCCGAAGACCCACACACTTAGGCTTTTAACGGCGGCGCTCAGGTGAAACAGGTGAGATGCAGGTGAAGTACAGCTCTTGACCCAGTGTGTGAGCGGTAGAAAGGTGAAAAACACCACATGTAGATGAGGTGGGGAGTGGGTGGCGGGTGAGTGGCGGTGAGAGCAGCCTGATTGAACTCGCGGGCGCTCACTGGCACACTCACCACTCACGAGAAAACCCAGGTGGCTTAAACTAAGCCACAATATGCCACTGGGATGGTGAAGACCACTCTTACCAGCTTCCAACTGGGAGCACAAAGCGATATTGGAGACAATACTTTAAGAGGAACTTGCGTGGCTTACTCTCTCTCTCTCTCCTCTCAGCTGAGTTGTCTTGCTGGCTTAACCCACGAGAATGGCTGACTGGAAGACGTGTAACGATGCACGCAGCATGAGGAAGCAGGTGGATGACAGGAGACAGGGTGGATGATAGACAGGCAGGCTGACAAACTGGCGCTCTCTCCCACAGACTGGCTTACTGGCTGGCTTAATTGCAAAATCCAGGTCAACCCCTCAGAGATTGAAGCAATTAGCACACGAACTAAACCAGGAAGCTTGAGAGACTGTCATAACTGGCTTTGCAGGCTGGCAACACCGGTTGGAGGTGGGTGAGGGAAGAAGCGGCTAGCTGGAGATGACGGGTAGCCTGGGGTACGCCGGCACCACACCACTCGTCTGCGGAAATACCCGTAAATCCACGTCCTTGCCCAATAAGGCAAATGAAAATGTTTATTTTGCAAAAATCATTCTGAACCTAGCGAAAAAAAAAATTCATTTTGTTTATTAAATTATTGTAAACTTATCCAAAATGTATTTAGTCGGATTAGGCTAAATTAAATTGCATTTGTTATAATAAAGGTAAATAAGTTTTCTAAGGTTCTTTTGGTACAAAATTATTAATTTTTACAATAACATAAATGAAAAAAATATATCTTTAAAGGTGTATAAGAAACAGGGCTCTCCTTTTTGGTGCAACACTCTGTGCAGCAAGAATGGAAGAATCTAGCCAAGTGCTGTACACTTCCTACGCACCCGTCTTGCTGAAACCAGTACAACTGGGGTTTTAGGAGTTCACAAAGCAGTACGTGTTTACATAAGCAACCTCACATGCTCGACATCTATGATGAAAATGGATTTTGCAAATGCTTTTAATTCTGTCGACAGGGATATTGTACAAAGAGTAGCCCACGACCATCTCCTTACCTTTTCACTTTTATCCACTGATGCTACATCAGCCTCGAAATTGTTCTTTGTAAAAGTCAAAACGACTCATGTTAGGTGTCCAGTAGTGTGATCTCATGCCCCTCTTCCATTTACCCATAAGGGTCACCGAGGACCTGGTCAGCGAGTTCAACCTACTGTTTCTTGGACGGTGAGATTCTCTTAGGCATCAGCAGTCTCACCTAGAAGACACCAGAGTAATCAAAGATCAAGGAAATAATCTAGGTCCCTTTCTAAACATCTCGAAATGTCATCTACTGTTCTCCAATTTACACACAGCTGAGCAAATCGCAACTGCCCCGAAAGCAGCGTTAGACAATAATCACATTGACTGTATATCTCTGGTCCTTCCCTTGGATCTGATATTGGCGAGATTCTAGAAACAGCCCTAAACCCTTTCCAGAGCATACTACATTTCGCCAGGTTAGGCGCATTGGGCATACGCCTAGCCTCTCATATGCCTTGCTAGCCCTCTTATGTTCCTCTGGATCCGATGAACTGGTGAATCAAATTCCACCTGAACATATGCTTCAGCGGCGGTTATAACCACAGCCACATTACTAGCAACAGCGTGTGGGATACTCTTTCAACATAAAAAAGACCAATTGAAACTAAGGACACAAACACTCCAACTGGGACAGCCCCATCGCGGAAGGATCGTCCACAGCTATATTAGAGGATACAAGCTCCAAAAAGGAGACAGATCGCCTGTTAGCTGTGAGTGCACATCGTAAGTAACCCAACAGTATCTTTTCATTGCAGTGACTCCGCTATCTGCTCTTATTAACATTGAGTACGGGTGCATTTGTGGCAAAGTGGTAGTTGGGCAATATGGTTTGTATAGTTTGAACTGCAAATTCCGAAAGATGTCACGATAGGCAAAATGAAGTCAACAGGATCAAAGGAAGCCTTGCTACAGCCCACTGCCCAGAGACCCTTGAGTCTTCTTTTTTAGCCAGTACCTTGGATACTTGTGTCAGTTGCCATGATATATCTCTGGAAGAATAGCAGACAGCTAATGTTTGATTAAACATGTACATATACCCTAGCCGATACCTACATTCCATTTAGTGCTGGTCAACAGAGTAATGTTGCTGAACACGGAATAACACAAGCTCACCAGGACCATTTAGTCTTAGTAGGATCAGAGACCCTTGGCCTCTGTGAATTAAATTTTTCACATTTTTTTAATTTATGCATGTATATAAAGTTCTCAGCAATGCAACTCCAAAAAAAATATAAAAAATAAATACAGGTGGTAGAAAAGTACTGAGACGTCTTCTAGGAGAAATCGAATTTTTTTCTGATAGGCTTTTAATTTTCTTCGAGACTATGGAGGCCTTAAAATCTGTACTAATTGCTTAGATCAAGAACCCTTCAACAGCGTCAAAGACTACAAGAGGGTTAGTGAAGCTACACGCCACCTGTACACCACATGTCAAGGATATTCTTCAATCTCCACAAGGAAAATGAAAGGAAATTCTCAGCGTATATACACTGATACACGTCTCTTTGTATATGCACAGAGACATTTCTCGGTGTATATCTTCAGTATACATGGAGTTAACTTCGAAGTTTCTTATCTTCCCGATGCCTGGACGAGTTATATGTTGCCACTTACTATGTTGATTCACTGATGTCTGTTGTTCGCATATTATGCGTTTGCTGAAGTCATCGTTTCTGCTTTACTCTTACGTCTGCCGAGATTTTTGGATCGATTCTTGTGTTCAGATATTACCCAGGTTTTTTGGCTATCACCTCTCAAAATGCTTTCAGTGTAGTAGGGGATTCTGAAGGTGCTAAATCCATATGTAAAGACGGTTTTCATGATGTCTCTATGATGTCTAAAGCGACCATACAGAAAATGATGCATAGTTACCGGAACTTGGCAATGAAAGCAATTTTCATTTAAATCTGTGTAGTAGTGAAGTGTTAGCTTAGTGTATCCTAGCCTTAATGAAGCCATTGCTGTGCATTTCTCTAGCTGTATGTCTTGTGTGTTTCTACAATTACCAGTTCTTCCTTATAGTTCCACAGGTTGTAGATGAGAATAACATTTTTTTCTTTTTTCCGTAAAACTGTTTGTGACGAAAGTTTTCCGAGTGCCTTGTGTGCTTACTTATAGAACTGAAAGTTTTGTGGGCAAGGTGTATAAACCCTTGTTGGAATTTGCAGCATACTGTGTATATCGGGGTGAGTGTACAGTCCCTCTGCCTTAGATCAAAAGTTCTTCACCAGTTACAAGACGGGAGAGAATTTGTAGTATACTCTATTTTCATATCTGGGAGAGCGTACGACCCTCTGCTTTTGTGTGACAATTAGGACACTGTAGGGGCTGACGCGACCCTCTTTTTTGTTATACTGTAAAAGGAATGCCTCTTTTGTGTAGCCTAGTTTATAGTGTAGTTTGGTACATTGTACTTTAGTATAATGTGGCGTATCAGTATTGGCGCAGTGACATTTTCTACACTCTGGTATGGTGTAGCGCAAGGCAGTGTAGCTCTGTTCTGTGTACGATACCCTAATCAATCTTAGTGTTGTGAAGTTGTATACTGCATACCACTATTGTATTATACAGTATATGCGAGGCTCAGCTCTCTGTATGTTAGCCTAAGGTTACGACTTAGACAAACTAGATACAAACAAGTTAGCCAATGCGAGGATCCCATTAACTAAGTATAGCAAATTCTGTAGCAAAATGGTCTTCTCAAAGCACTTGGTGTACCTACTGGTGGGTTGGCCTTTAACTTGAAGAAACAAATACATTGAAATACTACAGGTTTTGAAACGGGATTATGGAATATAGGTCATTTTAACGGGGTTGTATTTTCAGTTGAGTGCTCATTAAACGTGGCTCTAGTGTGTGTGTGTGTGTGTGTGTGTGTGTGTGTGTGTGTGTGTGTGTGTGTGTGTGTGTGTGTGTGTGGTCGCCAGTGTGTGTGTGTAGTGTGTGTGTGTCAGTGTGTGTGTCAGTGTGTGTGTGTGTGTGTGTGTTACTCACCTATTTGTGGTTGCAGGGGTCGATTCATAATTACTGGTCCCGCCACTTCGCTAGTCGGTACTAGGACCAATGTGTATTGATGCTGTGTGTGTGTTTCTGTGTTAACTGACCTCTTGGCAGTTATCGTACTCACATTTGAAACCGTGTACTGATTTAGCTCTAACTAGATCCACTCCTAATGCTTTTCAGTGACTCGCTTCCCACACACTGAAGAATTTCTTTTTCATATCTACTCGCTCATGTGGGTATTCAGTTTCCATTTGTGTTCTATAGTTCCGGTCCTAGCGCTTTCAAAGATCATGCGCTATTCTCACTGGTCAATACCCATAATCCTCGTAGTTCAGATCCTTTAGTTCAGAGAACCCTTTTTAACCTGACGTTTTTTTAAGTCCTTTTATTTGCTTCACAAGATGATCCTTCCATGCTGACGAGTATCATTGTATGTGGGCTCTTAATATATGTCCAAATAGGCATGTTTGTATGTACCCGCGTGTTTGTCTGTGTACGTGTTTGTGTTATCTGTATGTTTAAATATGTACACGTGTTTGTGTGTGTAATATGTCTTGCCGAATAGCAAAGCTCTTCCTGACGAACAAGTCAAACGAAAATTTGCGTATGCAACGATTTCGCAAAAATCATTCTGAACCTAACGAAAAAAAATATATTTCATCGTGTTTGTTTATTGAATTATTGTAAACATATCTAAAATATATTTAGTTGGATTAGGCAGGACAAAATCAAAGCACCACGAACCAGTCAACGCAGGGGTTTACACTATACCCTGTGGAGGCTGCGACATGATTGATGTAGGTGAAACAGCAAGAAACCTCGACACCCGCCTCAATGAACACGTGCATGTAGGAACGACAACTTGAACAACGCCTTCGTACAACACCGAAATTCCACCAATCATCTCATGAAATTCAGGGACGCCCAATTAGTGATCAAAGAAACTAATTTCTGCAGACGCAAGTGCCTTGAATCACCACTAATCGCTGTTTCTAATATAATTAAACAAAACAAAGGCAGCTTCACCATCTCTGAAGTCTTAGCAAGACTCCTCCTGAAAACAGTAAACCCTGCCATCACACAGTCTCTCCTGTTAATACTACACAAGCACATTATAGAGAATGAACATTGAAACAGGCTGCCTCTATCCAGCCTCCTATAGAAATATTTGTCTAACCTATTTTTGTTACCCAAGTAATAGCTTACATATCCTTTTACTCATGTGCAAGTTAATTGTTCTACCATATTGTATTACTACTACTACTACTACTTTTATCACTACTACTACTATTACCACTAGTACTGCACCTCACTCTGAGCTTATATATACTCTGTGTACATATGTAACGGCTTGACAAAGCTCCTGTAGAGCGAAACGTTGCCACAATAAAAATGTCACATTAGTTGCACTTGTGTTCTTTTACTTTACATAGTCGGGTACCTGTTAACTGCTAGGTGAACAGGGGCATCAGGTGTGAGAATTCATAGAAATTCTTATTTATTTGAAGCACTAAACCCGAAGTGGTCACACAGCGCCTGGAGAATGGGCAACAATCAGCTTCGATCCAGTCCTTGGATATCCAATTCCTTGGATCATGAGCCTTTCCCCAGGATCAAGGAACCATTAATGAGGCTCACAAAAGTAAGAAAACTTACCCCGAAGTCTCATCCAGCTAAGAAAACTTCGTTCCAACACTTTTTTTTTTTTTGCAAATTAAGCGTTAAAAAAAATAGAATGTGAGGGAATATTATTAACTTCATTACAAACCAGTCTTTCTATGTTTTAAAATCATCAGAAAAAAAAGTAATTGAAACAACAGCATCTATCAAGCTTGTCCAATAAGGTTGTTAGTTCATGCACAGCGTAATGAGAACATATGTGCCGGGAATGTGAAGCGTTCAACTAAACTATTTTCCACAATAGTTTACGATATTTTAAAATATTAAATTTTGTAAACCAGAGGGAATATTTACCAACTTCATAAATCTGACAACATAATAAAAGGACACTTCCTTCACGCTTTTGCTACAGTTATATATTAAAGAAAATTGACTGCGCATTTTAGCATGAATAATGTAGAAAATGTATTTACACATGTTAACCACTATTATTAATCAAGTGTACGTCTCATGTGTTTAACTCAGTTATAGAAATCATCTGAAATTACACATTGAAATATTTCAATATTTATTTTGATTTGTTCTTTATCTGCCCATTTTACTTCGGCGTTTTTATTGGCATTCAACCTCGACGCTACCTGCGGGCCGTTACTCCCGTGGCCCGGTCTCAGTGCGTCCTACTGGATACCCCGCTCAGTCAGGTTGATGGTATTAAGTAGCTCGAATTCCAGAGTAGATGCTACTTGCCTAATAAGGATTTTTTTTTTTTTTGGTGAAAGAACTCTTCAAATTTTTTCTTGCGGACAGATATTTATTCGCTAGGGCAAACTCCTTGATACGTGTCTTCGTTAAGAGACGACTCGTTCAGTGGTGTCCATGGACATGTGAGCAGGAATTTGTCCTGTTGTTAGGTAAATGGACACAGATGCAACGTGACATTTTATTGCAGCAACGTATGTGTCCATTCATCTAACATTTTGTCGGTAATTCTGCCATTATTACTAGTTGATCTATTGTGCGAAATGGCAGCATCGACCGCAGTTTTACTCTCGCTGGACTCAGTGTATTGGTCCATTAGTTATTTCTTTTACATGTGAAGGACGGGCGTTGAGAAACTTTGCATCCTCGATGCCTGGAAAAATTTAGCACACACACAAAAAAAAAAAAACTTCAAATGGAATCTGAATGAGGCTCAGTCACGACCAGCGTCCCCTCAAGGGATTGTGATCGGACCCTTGTTCTCAATTTACATAAACGAGGTAGAGGAAGTAATAAATTGCTACATGAGAATGTTCCCCAATTAAAAAATTTTTGTTAAAACTCCGGAAAAAAATATTTTAGGGGGGTTATTCCCCCAAACCTATTTTAAAAAAAAAAATTTTGTACGAAATATCCCACTTATTTAAAAATTTAAAATTTTCGTTTACAAAAAAATCTTTCAGAATATTAAAAAGGGGTTAATTTTTTAAAATTTAAAATTTAATAAAATTTTTAAATAATTTTAATTTATATTATTACATACTTATTGACATATAAATAAGATTGGTACTCCTAGAAGAGCCTGGAACTATAATTAATAAACTAATTCACTGACCATGGAAAATTCTAATAATGATTTGTTTTTAATTTTATATATTGTACCAGTTAGTATTTTATTGTAAGGGAAATTTATTTTTTTATAGGATTTGGTTTTATTGTTTTGGGCAGGGATTCGTCCTTGCATGGCGTTGAACAGTGCAGAGTAATTTAAATTGCGTTGTGTATTTTGGGTTTTTGTGTTTTTGTAAACGTTGATGTTTTGCTTGGGGTTGCCATTTTAGGTCTCCTGAAGTTTTCTTAGATTTGTTTCATTGGTCCTTGTTGGGAATTTTTCCTTGTTTTGTTTTCTATAGTTTCAGTTAAGTCCTTTTCAAATTTTGTGACTTGTCCATTTATTTCTATTGGGGAAATTATTTTTGGAATTGTTTATTTTTGTTTTAAGTGTGTTTGCTGTGCTTTATTTAGTTTAAAAATTTGAAAATTTAAATTGTTTTATAGTTTCTTTGGAGAATTGCAGGGATGGTTGGAAAAGAGGTTGAATAGTTTAAATCTCATGATCGCGACTAGGAAAAATGTTTTATAGTAGTTCCAATTAGAATTCTGTTGCAATTTAGAAAAAATTGAAATTAGTGGATTAAATTATTCTGTTTATTGGAAATTTAGATATTATTTTTAACACTCCTGCTTGAGTTAATAAGAAGAAATAGACTGATGTCAGTATGTGGATATAGTTCTTACTTGTTATTCTGTGTTATTAGGAAAATAGTCAATTTATTTAATATTTCTGTTTAGAATCTATTTCGTATGGATAAATTGTTTCACTAAGTCTTTGATGTTTAAGATATAGTACCTTTATGAAATCGAGATATATGGTTGTGCTGGTATTTTGGGACAGAGCTTGTAATATCGAATTTTGACATGTTGAAGTTAATGCATTTTTTGTTTATGATTAGGTACAATTGTATTTGTTAAAGGACACTTCCGATTATAGAATATTTAAATTTGGGTGATGCTGTTATGTGGAATTCGCTGTTCCTTCTGTTCAGTGTTGTCTTATGTTGTCTTTGTGGTGTTGATTATGTTCGATGCTGTATTTACAGTAACATGTTTCTGTGGGTAGCAAATCTCGGGATTATATTCACTTCTATAATTTTGTAACTTAATTCCATGTTTCCTTGTGGTTGTTTTTTCGTTATTGGGCTTGTAGTTTTGGTCGGGGAAAAATGTTGTTGTTTGTTGTTTATTATTTTTTACTGGTGTCATGAATCCCGTAGGTTCTGTTGTTTTCCCGAAGTTTGTTACTCGGCGGTGTACTGTTTTTGTTCATTCTACTTCTGTTAGTGTGCATGTTAATTGTGTATGAAACTGATGGTTTTGATGATTTTTGTTTTGTTTGCTTTGTGTTTGTTGTGTGTTAAATAAGAGGTGCGTACAGAATTCTTTGTATTGTGTTGATATTAGGTTGTTTGAGTTGTTAGGTGTGTTTTAATGGTGGTTTCCGTAGTTTTGTGTGAGTGTTTTTTGTTTTTTTATTTTAAATGGGCATGTATGTATGTTGTTGTGTGCAGATTAGTTAGGTTTTTTACCGAGTTGGTCATTTTTTTAATGTCGTGTTGATTTTAGAATGAAAATGTTTTTTGTTCTCTTAGTTTATTTTGTGTGGGTATATGTTTATAGTATGTTGAATTTTAATCATTTGATTATTACTAATTTATCTCTTTTTTTTTGATGATAGAATGTTGACTCTATCTCGATGTAATATTATTGTGATTTAATGGTATAAGATATATATATAATATTTATTATATATATAATTTTTGTTTATATATATATAGTTGTATGATATATATAGAGAATTATTATTATTATATATATATATTTATGTATATATATTGATATATTTATATATTGTGTTATTATATTTATTTATATTGATTATGTATTTTTTTATATTTTTTTAATTATTATATATATATGTTAATATATATATATAGTTATATAAATATATTTAATATTTATATTTATAATATATTATTTTATTAGATTATGTATATATATATATATTTATATATATATTTATAATTATTTAAAATATTTATATATATGATATATATATATAGTATTTATATATTATATATTATATATATATATATATATATATTTATATTATTATATTATATATATATATATATAATATGGTATTATAATAATATATATATATATATTATATATTTTGTTTATATATATAATTTTATATTATATATTGTATATATATATATATTATAATGTTATATATATATATATGTAATATATATATAGATATATGTTATATATTATATAATATATATTATGATATGTATATATATATATATTTTATATGATTATAGATATATATATATTTAATATATATATATATGATATATATTATATTATATATTATATATTATATATGTATTATATATATAATGTATATATATTATATATGTTATTATATATATAGTATATATTATTTAATTATATATATATGTTATATATATATATATATATTAATTTATGTATATATATATATATATTAAATATATATATATATATTGTATATATATATTATATATATATTATATATAAAATTATATTATATATATAATGTATTATATATATTATATATTAGATTAGTATTATATATGTTTATATATATAATGTATTATAATATATATATATTATATATAGATATATATTATATATATATTTATATAGAATATATAATATATATATGATATATTTTATGTATATATATATTTTATAGTAATATTATATGTATAATAGATAATTAATATATATATATATATGTATATATATATATATATTTATATTATATTTAGATATTATATGTATATATATTATTATAGATATAATATATTAGATATATGATATAATATTTAATATATTATATATTATATAATTAATTATAATTTAATATATATATGTTAATTATTATATATATATGTATATATATATTTTTATATATATAATATTATATTATAATAATATATATATATTTGTAATAATTATTTATATATTAATATATAAATATATATATGTAATATATTATATTAGATATTATAATTATATTATATATAATTATATATTATTTATGTATATATATATATGTTATATATATATATATATTGTATAAATATATATAATAGATATATAATTATATATATTATAATATATATATTTAAATATAATGTATAAGAAATATATATATAGTTTATATAAAATATTATATATGTATATTTATATATATATGTATATATATATATATAATATATTAGTATAATATTTAATAGTATAGTAAGTATATTTTATATTAATATATGTTATATATATTATGTATATATATATATAAATTAATTTGTGATTTTATATATGTAGTATAATATATATTAAATAAACATATAATATATTTATATATAGATATAATATTATAATATATATGTATTAATATAATATAAATTGTTATATATATATAATGAATATAATATATATATTTTATATTTATGTATATAAATTAATATATATATATATATATTTATAATATATATATATAATTATTATAATATATATATATAGAATATTATATATTATATATACATATATATATATATGTATATAATATTATATGATATATATATAATATATAATATATTATATATTATTATATATATATATATTTATATATATATATTATAATTATATTATATATATATATATATTTAGATTATAATATTATATATATATATATATATATATAATTATTATTATAACATATATATATAA
>NC_069436.1:11413169-11458169 GCF_026875155.1 Cherax quadricarinatus
CTCTGTCGAAATTAAATTTTTATGTTTTAACATTGAGACAAAGTTCAAAAGGTTCAATTGCGTGGTTCAAAGGTTCAAATGCGGTGTTTGCTCTCCGGGTCGAATAAATTGTCAGACGAGCTTAAATTAGTTTTATTTACCGCATAAGATACAAGATCTAAGGAGCACGTCCGCCAATCATCTTCAAATAGAGAGGATAATAGAGGATTGCCGAGAGAGAGTATTATTATAAAAATTGAGCACTTGTTATCCCCCACTCTTCTCTTCCCCCGCCCCTTTCATGATAAATATATCTTCCCTGTCTTTATATATCATTCTCTCTCTCTCTCTCTCTCTCTCTCTCTCTCCCCATTCTCTCTTTTCATTCCAGTGATGTGCGTGAACACACATCACTGGAATGAATTCTGAAGTGAGATAGTACAACTCGGCGAGGATTTAAAAGTGTATAAGATAATGTTTTTTCATCAGTCGATTAAAATTTAAGAAGCAGAGCCAAAAGCAAGAGCTCACCCCCCACAAAGGGAAAGCAATTAAGACATCCACCAAATTTATATCTGTATAGAGCCGAATCTTATTTGACCAGTGTCAGATAAGTCATGAATTTATTTCACCCATCTTTTTTCTAGCCGGAAATTTGACTGGAGGAAGTGATGGGTGGGGAGAGAGCCTTCTGCTATTCCTCAGCAGATAACCTTAGTACTGACAACGAGATCTCATTTTAATTCTTTTTACCCAATGTACTCCCATGTCAGGATATTTCATTCAAATTAAATATGTATATTATCGTTATTACGCTCAAGGGGAAAAAGCTAAACCCATAAGAGACCATACAGCACCTGGGTAGAAGTGGAAAATACTGCGGCTCGGGTCAAAGAATTAGAGCACCGCTTCAAATTGCTATTAAAAGTTTTCGTGTTTCGTAGGGAAGGCGCGTATTCTCTTAAGAGATCACTTGAATCACAACCGAAAGGTCACAAGTTGGATTCCCGGACTGAATGGTCAAGTTTGCTACACCCCTTAGTCTTCTTGCCCACCTGGGTGGCATCCAGGGATTAATTTTTTTTTTTATATGCGAACGTGCAAGACAGTCTGGTGCTGCTGTACTGGTCCAAGTGTTAATTAAAGATAATAACACTGTGGTGTAGTTAATGACGTTACGAAACTACGCAGTAATTAATATCCCATTATCACGAAAACTAGTATCAAAAACTAACTAAACATTTAAAATAAAATTTCACATAATAAAAATCACAATAAGAGTAAAAATAATGTGCCGACAACAATTCACAAGTTACCCGCATATTGGACATAAATCTCCTGACGTTTAGGTCCGTCGTGGACAATTAAGTCCAGAACGTAACGAATTCTATTGATTTATCCTTAATTTATGATTATTATAATATAACTCACCTGATTACAGCAGCCCCTTGGTGTCCTGCAGGTGTTACAACAGTAATCTGAACCGTCGGTAAGTTAACTGCGTTTCAAGTCTCTACCACAGGAAGGGCATTATGGCTGCATCTAACCTGTTCTCCGCCAGTAAAAGGTAACCTTAAACCCCTAAAATAGGAATTAAAGACCTCAGTATATATACAGCGAGATATACACACCTCTCGGTATATGTAGCAGTCAGAGTGACCTTTCACAGCTCTATAACGTCACCTGAGGGTCTCCCGCGAGCGTATTATGAACTGTGGCTGTGAAGCTGTTTTGGTTCGGTCTTTGTTTCTGCTGCTTCACCAGCTTCGTTGAGTTGGAAAACAGTCTGTGTCAAGGTTAAGGTCCATCAACTGCATGAGATTCTTTGAGGTCAATATTTCCTTCTAAAATGGGGACAAAGCAATCTTTCATTGCATATGCACACACACACACACACACACACCTCACTTAAGGAAAAAGATCTTGGGGTGAGTATAATACCGAACACATCTCCTGAGGCGCACATCAATCAGATAACTGCTGCAGCGTACGGGCGTGTGGCAAACCTAGATAGCGTTCTGATACCTCGGTAAGGAATACCTGGAGTTTACCTGGAGAGAGTTCCGGGGGTCAACGCCCCCGCGGCCCGGTCTGTGACCAGGCCTCCTGGTGGATCAGAGCCTGATCAACCAGGCTGTTACTGCTGGCTGCACGCAAACCAACGTACGAGCCACAGCCCGGCTGATCAGGAACCGACTTTAGGTGCTTGTCCAGTGCCAACTTGAAGACTGCCAGGGGTCTGTTGGTAATCCCCCTTATGTGTGCTGGGAGGCAGTTGAACAGTCTCGGGCCCCTGACACTTATTGTATGGTCTTTTAACGTGCTAGTGACACCCCTGCTTTTCATTGGGGGATGTTGCATCGTCTGCCAAGTCTTTTGTTTTCGTAGTGAGTGATTTTCGTGTGCAAGTTCGGTACTAGTCCCTCTAGGATTTTCCAGGTGTATATAATCATGTATCTCTCCCGCCTGCGTTCCAGGGAATACAGGTTCAGGAACCTCAAGCGCTCCCAGTAATTGAGATGTTTTATCTCCGTTATGCGCGCCGTGAAGGTTCGTTCAAGACTCTGTACACCATTTACGTCAGGCCCATACTGGAGTATGCAGCACCAGATTGGAATCCACACCTGGTCAAGCAAGTCAAGAAATTAGAGAAAGCGAAAAGGTTTGCAACAAGACTAGTCCCAGAGCTATGGGATTTGTCCTACGAAGAAAGGTTAAGGGAAATTGGCCTGACGACAGTGGAGGACAGGAGGGTGAGGGGAGAACATGCATAACGGACATTATAAAAGATACTGGAGCGAATAGACAAGGTTTGGACCGAAGACAGGATTTCAGGATGGACACAGAAAGACAAGGAGATCACAATTGAGAGTTGAAAGACTCAGATGGATCAAAAGGGATGTTTAGGATTAGAATTATCTTCTCAGTTCACAGAGTTGTAGGCGTGAATGCGTAAATGACCCCCCAGGCAGGAACCATACATGGTTTTAAGACGCTAGCTTGTTAGATAAACTCATGGAGTAGGGAGAGAGAGGACCCAGTAGCAATCAGTTAAGAGGCAGGGCCAAGAACTATGACTCGACCCCTGCAACCACAAATAGGTGAGTACAAATAGGTGAGTATACACACACACACACAAATATATATATATATATATATATATATATATATATATATATATATATATATATATATATATATATATATATATATATGCAAAACAACCACTCTGAAAGAATAGAGAAATTCCAAGCATAGTTCCTTGATAATGTGAGTAGTCACGAAAGCGCTTAGAATTTCTCTATTCTTTCAGAGTGGTTGTTTTGCATATTCTGAAATCACCTGTTTACTGTGATCTTATTGTGTATATATATATATATATATATATATATATATATATATATATATATATATATATATATATATATATATATATATATATATTATATTGTGTATATTGAAATGCACACACGTCAGTGCATATACTCTCTGTGCATTATGTCGACCTTCATGCAGGGAAATATTTACATCTAGATCTGAAGATCTCTAACGCTCAGTGCTGCGCTAGCTGAGTTCATTCTCCTCATTCATTATGCTGGTTTTTGGTTCTGAACCATAAAGGGGGGGGGGAAGAGACCAAAACAAACCAATTGAGAGAGAGTTATATCTCTGGGTATATACAACACACCGAGAACTATGCATCTCTTTGTATATACTCTAAGAGCTGCATAACAATAAATGTTATATGTTTTAGAAGGTTAAGTAATTCTTGATAATGTACATTTGAAATGCAGCCTTAACGACCAGCGAGCCGTCAATAGTTTTTAAGCACTCTGCTGTCTCACTTCCCATGTTTCTCGTATACAGGCAACCCGCATTTTACAGCGCTTCACTTTACAGAGTTTCACTAATACAAAGGTTTTCAATTATACTTATTCTTCAAAGGCTGTGATTCACTTTACAGCGATTTTCACATAACAATAGTCCTAAACCTAACCTGCTGTATAAGCGGGGCCCTATTATATTAGTAATTCCTTGCTTTAACCATGGTGAATACAAGGGAAAGAAATCCTGTCGATGTCAGATATACAATTCACACAATTTCAGTGATTTACAACAAAACTTATATTGTGTCTAAGCCCAAATTATGATATACAAAACTTCTATTGTATCTAGATCAAAATTTTCACTATTTTACACAGAACTTTCTCTCTAAACTGAATTTTGGACAAAATCTTAATATTGATAATGAACTAAAAAATCAAGATTTTTTTTCAAGTAATATTTTCATATTTTCGAAAGCAAGTTCCCACTATTGTTATGAGTTACAGACTGTCAACAAAGAAACCTCTGTTAGTACAACATTTCACCCACTGGGTGAAACCTCGTTGGGTGAAGCCTTATATTAAAAAATTCCTTTGCTGAAATTGGTCCTTTTTTTTTACGGCCTCTGTCGTCTCGTAGCAATTAATTTACACAAGGATTTAGTCTTATAAAATTAGATTATTTACAGGTGTAAGAGTTATTTGCATAATTTATCATTTACATGCGTTCGAAACACTAGCTCATTTACAGGTGCTTGAAACACTAGGTCATTCACAGGTGCTTGAAACACTAGGTCATTCACAGGTGCTTGAAACACTAGGTCATTTACAGCAATTTATTTACAATGACAACAATATTCGTAAACAAATATCTGTACAATATATACAGTACACATGTATTGTCTTATAAGAGTATTTTATTATAATAAATTAATAATAAAAAGATATGACTATAGTTACCGAATGTTGAAAAATTTTATTACATCGTTTGATTTCGTCAGTGACAAAATAAAGTTAATGGAATAAACAAAAAAAAAAAAAAAAAAAAAGGAAAGCGTATACCATTAAAATTTCTGGGTAACTAGTGTATTTTTTTATCATAATTTCACATGAAAAAAATTCATGTGAGATGTTAAACAATGTTACTTAGTAGCCTTCAAAGATAATAATAATAATAATAATAATAATAATAATAATAATAATAATAATAATAATAATGCCAGTTACTATGCTAAAATAGTTACTTTGAAGAACATTACCAAGTAAAATTAATCCTTATGCTCGTGAGACTTAAGAGTTACACAGACATATGTATCGACTAGATAAAAACAATTCCTGTGACTTAAATAATTTTGGAATACATGCACCAACGATAATTATTATTATTGTTATTATTATTATTATTATTATTATTATTATTATTATTATTATTATTATTATTATTATTATTATTATTATATAATTATTATTACTAAAAAAATATATAATTTTTCTGGAATGTAATTAATATTTAATTATGACATTCAGAAACAACACTGAAATACTTTTTTTTGTATTATGCAATCTAACAATAATAATAATAATAATAATAATAATAATAATAATAATAATAATAATTATTAATAATGCAGATTCTTCTTCTTATCATTATTATTATTATTATTATTATTATTATTAAATTAAAAAATGCCCATAATGTCCCATATAAACAGCTCTTGAAACCTTGACTTATTCAGTATTCTTTGGTACAGGAAATTAAATCTTTCGTGTCGAGATCTTTCAAGAAATCATTCGATGATTGATGCTGAATGCAATCATATTGCACTCTCTGCAACATTTTTTCACCGTGAATAGAGAGGAACTGAAAAACCAGAGTTGTTATTATTATTATTACATTCATTGAGTACTAAACCCGTAGGAGTCATGCAACACTTAGGGTAAATGAAGGTAGTCAGGCTGAAAAAAGTGGAAAGCATATGGATATAAGAATGGAGTAGCAGTGCAAATAGGCCTGGAAATATAAACACATATGCAGTATAATGTGATCCTTTATTGACAACGTTTCGCCCACACAGTGGACTTTTTCAAGTCACAAACAGATCTAGATCTGTTTGTGACTTGAAAAAGCCCACTGTGTGGGCGAAACAGATCTAGATCTGTTTGTGACTTAAAAAAGCCCACTGTGTGGGCGAAACGTTGTCAATAAAGGATCACATTATACTGCATATGTGTTTATATTTCCATTGTGTCGGTATTTTATACCATTTATTCCCATCGCAAATAGGCCTACTTGGCCATTTCAGGTAAAGTCGGACCGAAACGTCGTCATAAGCTTCTCTCTCCCATGTGCGGGTTACTTGTGTATAGTTCCAGTCACGGTATTGTGTCTTGTTGTCATTTAGGTGGTGAAATTTGTTTTGGCTTCAGGAGAGTAGAAGTGAATATAAAGTCATGTAGCAGGATTACACTGTAGAGTTGCAGAATATTCGTTGTACGAAGAGCTTTGTCAAGTCATCAATAAAGCTTGATAAAGCTTTACGCAGAGCGAGCTACAACTTGCGTGGGCATTACGCCTTTTAACCCGAGATTAATTTACTTTATGTCGAGTCGAGTTAACAGGAATGTTCTCTCATATGCCAAGATTAATTTATTCAATATTCGGATGAACGGACAGAAATTAAAAGTGTTTATTTTCTTTGTAACGAGGAATATTAAATTTTACGTTTGAATTCTAAGGTCAATGTTTTCTCATCTGATCATCAGTCACTGTTAGTTCGCTGTGACCTTTGACCTCATTACTGAGCTTGAAAAAAAAACACTTTGGGTTTAGCGCACCCCCAATGACTATAATAAAAATAATAATAATACAATTAAGGTGGAATGGAATGAAATGAAATATTGGAATAGGTTTAATTTCTAAATTAGCCTTTTTTTTTGGGGGGGGGGCAGCGGACGTATTGTGGGTTGCAAGCTCTTTGCAACCTGTCCGTTGGTTTTTCCGACGTTTGCCGTTATTATTGACTTCTGTAGCAGCTCCAGCACCTTGTGTCAGTACGTTGGGACAACCATGATTACGTAACCTGTGGCATTATTTGTATTGGTCAGCCCGGCAGTTCTAGCTCCTTGTGATGAGTGCTATCTATATCATTATTGGTAAAGCGTGATGCTGCGAGAGAGAGAGAGAGAGAGAGAGAGAGAGAGAGAGAGAGAGAGAGAGAGAGAGATGAAGATAAAAATATATAAAGATAGAGCAAGACTTACAGAGCTAAAACAATACAAACAGAAAGATACAGGAAAAAAAGGAGTGAGATATTTCAATCAAACGAAGCTAAAACCTCAATCTCTCATGCACTCATCCCCGTCACAGTAAATATTGACCAGAATATCCCACCAACAACAAAATAAATTTTCAAATTGAATCGCCCTCTTTCGAAAAGTAAAAAAAGAAAAGGCACTTAAAAGTTATATTGCTCTGATTCGCCTTGTAAACATATGACTGGAGATTGTCACGGGCGTGCCAGTGAGCTAGAGGAACCTGACCAGTCATTGAGCTCATTACCTTGGACAATTTTGAAAGAAATGTTGAGTAAAAGTGAGATGAAAGGTTAGAAAACAAGAGTTTCCTGATCTTATTTTGTGTGCTAACACGAATGATTTCTCACTCACACTGTACGCGGAAACACGCTTTAATTCTCGCTCTCACTGTACGCGGAAACACGCTTTAATTCTCGCTCTCACTGTACGCGGAAACACGCTTTAATTCTCGCTCTCACTGTACGCGGAAACACGCTTTAATTCTCGCTCTCACTGTACGCGGAAACACGCTTCAATTCTCGCTCTCACTGTACGCGGAAACACGCTTTAATTCTCACTCTCACTGTACGCGGAAACACTTTAATTCTCGCTCTCACTGTACGCGGAAACACGCTTTAATTCTCGCTCTCACTGTACGCGGAAACACATTTCAATTCTCACTCTCACTGTACGCGGAAACACGCTTCAATTCTCGCTCTCACTGTACGCGGAAACACGCTTCAATGCTCACTCTCACTGTACGCGGAAACACGCTTCAATTCTCACTCTCACTGTACGCGGAAACACGCTTCAATTCTCGCTCTCACTCTACGTGGAAACACGCTTCAATTCTCACTCTCACTGTACGCGGAAACACGCTTCAATTCTCACTCTCACTGTACGCGGAAACACGCTTCAATTCTCACTCTCACTGTACGCGGAAACACGCTTCAATTCTCGCTCTCACTCTACGCGGAAACACGCTTTAATTCTCGCTCTCACTGTACGCGGAAACACGCTTCAATTCTCACTCTCACTGTACGCGGAAACACGCTTCAATTCTCGCTCTCACTGTACGCGGAAACACGCTTCAATTTTCGCTCTCACTGTACGCGGAAACACGCTTCAATTCTCGCTCTCACTGTACGCGGAAACACGCTTTAATTCTCGCTCTCACTGTACGCGGAAACACGCTTCAATTCTCACTCTCACTGTACGCGGAAACACGCTTCAATTCTCACTCTCACTGTACGCGGAAACAAGCTTCAATTCTCACTCTCACTGTACGCGGAAACACGCTTCAATTCTCACTCTCACTGTACGCGGAAACACGCTTCAATTCTCACTCTCACTGTACGCGGAAACACGCTTCAATTCTCACTCTCACTGTACTCGGAAACACACTTCAATTCTCACTCTCACTGTACGCGGAAACACGCTTCAATTCTCGCTCTCACTGTACGCGGAAACACGCTTCAATTCTCACTCTCACTGTACGCGGAAACACGCTTCAATTCTCACTCTCACTGTACGCGGAAACACGCTTCAATTCTCACTCTCACTGTACGCGAAAACACGCTTCAATTCTCACTCTCACTGTACGCGGAAACACGCTTCAATTCTCACTCTCACTGTACGCGGAAACACGCTTCAATTCTCACTCTCACTGTACGCGGAAACACGCTTCAATTCTCACTCTCACTGTACGCGGAAACACGCTTCAATTCTCACTCTCACTGTACGCGGAAACACGCTTCAATTCTCACTCTCACTGTACGCGGAAACACGCTTCAATTCTCGCTCTCACTCTACGCGGAAACACGCTTCAATTCTCACTCTCACTGTACGCGGAAACACGCTTCAATTCTCACTCTCACTGTACGCGGAAACACGCATTTGTAAACATGATGGTGAAGCCACATTTGAAAATATGAGCTTAAATATAAAATTTAAATGAAAATCATGCAGATGAATATTTCGCTATAAAAAAGTCTACACTGAATATTCCACGTTTTATTTTATTATTTCCTGTATTTTATTCACTATTATAAAGGGATTTTACCACTCATATAAACTCTTTATTACTTATTCCCAAGTCAGTTTTCAAGGTTGAAAATGTTTATATATATATACATATATACATATATATATAATATATATATATATATATATATATATATATATATATATATATAATATATATATATATATATATATAATATATATATATATATAATGTATGAATATTAAATAGTTCTTAACAAGACACTCAAGCATTATAAAGAAGAGAAAGGAAGCGATGAGAGAATATATATATATATATATATATATATATATATATATATATATATATATATAATATATATAACATTGTTGGTGGTTCACACACTTAACTTACATTCCAGCATATATATATACATATAAAAAGAGAGGGCATATTTGTCAGTAAAAAATATGACTAAGATCTGGGATTCACCAGGATAATGTACATTGACTTCACTGCACAACACTGCAGCTGTAAGATGCGCAAGATAAACAATAAGTAGATGTTTCTGAGTAACTGAAGATTATTTGCTTGTCAAGGCTCGTCGCCAACTCATTCTCGTAATAAATTTAAGAAGCGAAACAAATTAACATATACTTTTCTCTTATTTAAAAAAAAATCACAACTATGAGCAGTGTTGATGTGACTGTAGAAAAAGAGGCAATACATGGGAAGCTATTGTTGTCATAGAGTGACAATAGCTGCCACTTCCAGTATCAAGGTCTGTCTTACCCACTTTTTCTCTTGAAGTGAAATCTTGCGGTTTAAGAAACATTTAGATATCAACAGCTCTGGACGACACAGAGTTATGGGTACTCTTTGCTTTCCCGCTTTTAATACCTGCATTTTAACAATCGCATACTTTTTTAAAAGTTTCGGGTTAAAAAAGTAATAGTTTATGTTACGTTGTTGTTATTTGCGGTAAAACACTCGGGAATGTATATTCAATTGCACATTCGTTAAAGTTCTGCACCTGTTCAAACTACCATTTTTCCCCATTAGGAAATCTGGAATGCAAGAAAAAAAAAAAAGACGTGTGTCTAGTTCGATGAACGTGGACTGAGCCTCGAGCAGAAGATTTGTTTGGCCAAGTAGCTTACAGCCCCATCATCCGTAGGGAATTGAAAGCAGCAGAATAATCGTATGTCCCAGCTGCCTTCTGTTCCTTGTGTATTCGGGTATCATGGGTTGAAAGTCCCTAGTGTAGCAGTAGCAGAGGAAGGAGCCCTACGGCTACCACAGTGAGGGCACTGGACACCGTCGCTGGATATCCTAGAAGGGATAAAATTGTGAATTATTTTCTTTTCAGTGCTTACGAACATAAGTTACCTGGGAGTACATGAGGACAAACTGAAAGCAGATGATTTAGAAATTCCCACCAAGGCTATCTGTCGAAAGGAACTCTCCAACTCTATCTATATTAAGGACTATCATGTATTATCAAATCAGTTCTTATAAAAAAAATCACTTGATGTTTATGTGTGTGCCCATGTTAGTTGGTGTCTTCTCTTACCTCTATCTCTGGCTTTCTGTGATATCTTCGTAAGCTTACATCCTCTTCTACCCATTCTTACTAGCGCACAGTCTTTACTAACCACTCATACAAATCCCTCTTACACCATCCTAAACATCCCTCCGCCCAAACCAGCTTCCACACCCACCTCTACCAGCAGCAGCAGCAGCGCGACCCTCCATGATGGAGGCGTGGTAGGGAACGTCAGCTGGAATGAAGATCTCTGAGCTATCCCAGTAGAGATTGAGGATGGAGGCTGTGCATTTGACGGTGACGGCTCCCCGCCGGAAGAGCAGGCGCGGACGCAGCGGGAAGCGTAGGCCAAGGACCGCGGTCTCCAAGCCGGTCTGGCTATCTTCTAGTGGCGGGTAGGGAATAAGCCATCCCGGGTCCGCCTAGGGAGAGAGTGAGGAGATTATTGTGGATGAAAGGAAGGGGTTAGAGAGAGAGAGAGAGAGAGAGAGAGAGAGAGAGAGAGAGAGAGAGAGAGAGAGAGAGAGAGAGAGAGAGAGAGAGAGAGAGAGAGAGAATAAACAAGCAGTATCAACAAAGGGGTTGAACAAATACCTCAATTCTGCAACTGGAATACAATAATTAACTTGCTGTCAGAGGCAGGTAAAACAATGCTAATAACAGCAACAACGGCAGCAGAATCAAAAGGAACAGCAGCAACGGTAGCAGCACACTTCTACGTAGAGAAACGGCAGGAATTACAGCAGCAACAGTAGTGGTACACTTCCATACAGAGAAAAAACCGGAACTAAAGCAACATACTTTTAAACAAAGAAACAACAGAAAATACAGCAGCAACGGTAGCCACACTCGTAATAAATTTATTCCATAAGAATCTTCGAAAAGCAATAAAATTGATTTCCAAGTCAATCTATATTTTCCAGACACAGACTGAGGAATTTCTGTTAATAAAAACTCGCGGTTATTTAGGTTTTATTACTTTAAAAAATTAAATAAAGTGATTGATATCTTGAAGTAAAGATGAAAAGATGGAAAAAGAAGGAAAAAGAAAATGAAAAGAAAAAGATGGGGAAAACAAGAAAGAAGAAGAATAAAGTGATAATATTCTGAAAAAAAGAAAGAATTAAAGAAGAAAATGTAAACTAAAAAGAAAGAAAAACAGAGACACGGGATGAGACAAAAAGACAGAAAAGAGAAAAAGAAAAAAGTAAAAAGAAAAAGAATAGAGGAAAAAGAAAAGTGGAAAAAGAAAAAAAATTAATAAAAACAAATAAGAAGAAAATTTGAAATTAAGGAAGAAATAAGAAAAGAAAAAGAAGAATGTAGTATTATGCCCCATATACACAGCTCAGCAACCAAGTTAATATTTAAACATAAGTTGATCCAGCCATCCAGGAGGCACATGGCTTAGAGAACCGAACAATCAACATTGCTCAAGGGGCACATATCAGATCAGTGGGAAATACTGCAGGATTAACAGCATCTGGGTTGTCCACAAGCATGACAGTTACTCTGAATCATGGATGATTCCCTGTGAGTAGCAGCGGCCCACAGTTCCCTACCACAAGACGCTAGGAACATCTGAAAATTTTATCCTATAAAATGATATTCTAAGCTTCTGCCACCAGAACCTCTTCCCATATTCCAAAAGCAACTGGCCAATGTGTAGCAGAGAAATGTCAAGACCTTCCGATGTAAGTGAACGGAGGGTCCGCTAAATTTACTGCTCAGGGCTTGGCACAATCTGCTATTCCATTTCAAAGTGGTAAGCAAATCAGAGAATGAATGGGAATCTATCCCACGGCAGGTGAGTCCTAAAATTCACAGGCCAGTGTGCTAACCACTGGACCAGCTGGTTCTAATAGTGAGTTTCAGAACTCACTTGCCAAGGGTTTGAACGCCACCCGTTCTGTGATTCGTTTCCAATCATGTTATTACGACTTCCTGAGTCACGGTAAAAAGCGAATATATCCAAGTGCTAACACGTGAGTTGGTTTCCTTAATAAATACAAGAATCATTAAAACAAACACAATGAGTAAAAGGACACATTTGCAACTAATGCGACATTATTACATTGAGTGCTACATCGACAAAGGAAATATCAAAATTCAGATGAAAAACAAGCAAATGAAGAGCAACACAGTCGGGTTGAACAGAATAATTACCTGCTAATCAAAATCGATGCAATGAAAACCACCTCATCCTACTCGCTTCAATGCAGAAACATTATCCACTCTTTAATATTCCTTTCTCAATTCAATTCCTTTTTGAAATGGTACAGTCTTTTCCAAATCTATTACATTTCTGCCTTACAGTTTACCTGGTATATACTAGACTTTTCTCCTCTGTAATTCTTACAACCGTGTCCTCTTTCCCTATATGCAGAGGAACCACATATCAGTGTCAATCCTTAGGTAGCTTCCTTTCTTTCAATCATATCTTAATGAAGTGTACCAACCATTCCATCACTTCGTCGAACCATATATTAAAAATGTGAAAAATGATCTGCAACCATAGTAACATAGTTATGCAGTCAGTATTAGAAGTACGTATTTGTTAAAGTTACCATAAAGTGAACAACTTCCTTTTTTTCTTATTACGACTTTCATTATTTTAGTCTTACTCCAATCCATCCTTGATCCTTTCTCCAATTTCATGCTGCTTCCTCTTTCATTCTTTTCTTGCTTGTTTTCTGCTCCAGGTGACGGAGGATCGACCCTTCACTACTCCTTGTGCTGAGTGTCCCACACGGGATTAACACTTAATGTAAGTATAAATATCATTTTTACTCATTCTAAGATAGCTTACTCTTCCCTGTCCCAGGCATGAAATCTTTGCCTTCATTTCATCATCTACGTTAAACAATTTCACAATATTGTTATCTCCATCTCTCTGCTAAATCTACCTCCTTGTCAAACATCTCACAATATTCGTTCTTAACGAGTCCATTTGCATCCTTTGTTCACACACTTTATTTATCCGGCAAAATTTTATCATATTCTCACAAAAATTACTGACTATGCCTTACCTATTCATTTATTTGGTCTTATTTACCATTCCCGCAGATACAATTTTAACAATCTCTCTATAACACACCCTTATTATACTATCTTTACAGTGTTTAAAACATCTCGTATGCCGGCTTTTCTTCCCTAAAATTCATCTCGTCATTCCACCAACCATTCCTCTTCAACTTTTGCACCCGCCCTCCTGAATCACAAACTGCATTTCATCCCTAAACCAGCACTACACATTTTCCCTTACACTCCACATCACTTTCTATCAATCTAGCCAGGCTTTCAAAAGCTGTTATCTTTCACTCGCAACTGTATTTTTAGAATTCATTATAATGCATTCTATTCTCTTACCATTGCTCTAGGTACATCTAAATAGTAATTTGATCTATGAATTTCTCCGATGAAAACATGTATAGTAGTAGTATATCCACAGAAAACCACACTCATTTGGCTAGTTTAGCAAAAACTAGAGGAATTAACTATTACAGGAAGGACCTACTTTAGGAAGGAACTACTACAGGAAAATGGTTACTATTGTACGACGAGAGAGAGAGAGAGAGAGAGAGAGAGAGAGAGAGAGAGAGAGAGAGAGAGAGAGAGAGAGAGAGAGAGAGAGAGAGAGAGAGAGAGGGAGGGACCAAACTCTCTAAAACACACATACATGCAGAAGCCTACTCTTTAACTTTTTATACACTAGGCCTAAGACAACCCAGTTGACTGTCCTCGTTGCACACTTAGTACACGTATTACCCAGTTCCTACTTCCAAACCTTCTAAGCAAAACTCATTTATATTCATGCCGAGCACTCCAAACTTTCCCACAAGTATTCCTCTCTTTTGCTTGCATAACAAATATTCTCTTAGCTCGAAATTCCCTAAATATTTGCTTAACACCAACGATACTAAAAAGTTTTTATTCTCACAGAGTTGAAAAATAATGGAATGATATGAAAGAGGAAATAAAAGGTAATAATACATATTTACTAGACTGAAACCCGAAAACAGGACGCCGCGAACACAAGTCTGTTCCAGTACCAACGAAGAGTTAATTATTCATTAAGATTACCTGTTCATCGTTGATATAGAAGGTGAGAGTAGCAGGAGGCTGGGAGCGGGGAGACGAACAATTTAAGATGACATCCTCGTGTAGCTGGTAGCTGGCCCGGGCTCCACTGATCACCGGCTCTTCGTCAGGTAAGTCTGCGTGAGAAAGAGAGCAATGAGGGGGAAGTACTGGTGCTTAGCGTATTTGTCTAGCGGTTATCGGACGGAGACAGAATAAAAAGTCACAATACCATGACTGGAACAATACACAAATAACCTGCATATAAGAGACTGAATCTTATAGCAACATATCAGCCCGACTCGAACCATTAACTAGTTACACAGACTAGTGTGGCTAGTTAATGGTCCAAGTCGAGCCGAAATATCGCCATAATTTTCATCTTCCTGTGTGCGAGTTATTTATGTAACGGACGGAGGCTCGAGCCTCTACTACATCTTGTGTTGAATGACCCAACAAGAGTTCAAAGTTTCATTAAATAACTATAATAATCCAAAGAATGAGGGATAAAGAGCCTAAAAGATAGTCCTAAAACTTCCTTGCCATGGGATCGAACCCCACCCTTTTCGTGATTTGTTTGCAAATGTGTTATTACGATTTCGTGAGTAATAATAATAATGGATGAATATATATAGAAACAATATGCAGCATGAGTTGAAAATATGCAGAATGTCTTCAAATTTCTCCAAGTCTCGCAATGTCTCAGTCAGTCTCAACCTTACCTGGAGTATACCTGAAGAGGGGTCTCGGGGGTCAACGCCTCCGCGGCCCGGTCTGTGACCAGGCTTGATGTGGGTGCAGAATTGCTAGAAAACCTTGAGTAGTTTTAAAAACACGACGGACAAATAAAAGAGTGAAAATGGCTTGATGTGGTAAATAAGACTTACGTAGCATGGGCCAGTATGCCTCCTGAACATATACTTGTATACACCACTCACGCTGCCTTGAGAGTATGGAAGGATTTATAATATATTCTAAATTTTGGTGTCTCACCCCTCATTAGCCTCAGGGAATAAGTGAAAATTGAATTAATGCGTGTTTCTCGCGGCTAGTGGACTGATGATCGAACTTCTAGCAATGTTTGCGTGGTATAATCAGCCTGGACTTAGAAGAAACATAAATGAAAGTCTTCCTATCCTCTCCTTCCCTCCTCTTCCTCCTCCATAAAACAAACTACTCACCCACAACAGTCATGGTCGAGACGTCAGATTCAGTGTGGAAGGATGGAGCTTCTGCTGACACCTCGCAGCGGAAGACCCCCGCCGCCGCAAGCGTCACTCCCTGGATCCTTACTTTGCCCCTCTGCGACGCCGCCGTGTCCACCGTCAGCGGGTCGCCCCTCACAGGAAAAGTCTTCACTGGGGGATTCTCAGCGGGTGTCCAGCGGTAGAACTCGTCGAGGCCCAAGTACCACTTGAGAGCGTAGATACTCTCCCCCTCGTCCACGAACTCACACTCCAGCCACCCACTATCGCCCACTGCTACGGGCGATGGTACTCCCACCTTCGTGATGTGTAGGCCCTGGGCCCCATCTGTTAGACAGAAAGAAGAATGTCGGTAATGCACACCTCCTGGCACGTGTTCTCGAGAAGCAAACGAATGTTATGTAAACAGACAAATTTTATGTTACCGTGAGCAAAACACTGAGTAAACAAGATGCCATTTGGGCTCGAACCTGGGTCAGCCAGGTGGCCTCCTCTCACCTTAGCACAAAGGCTGCTTCTGACTAACCCTGGTACAAGCCACCATGGTGTCATGTTTACGCAATTTGTTACTTTCAGGGTAATTTTAGCTCTCGGCTTGCAAACTTACGCTCAGCAAACTTTATTGTGACAACGTTTTGCGCTACGTAGATTTTTATCCAGTCAAAGGATTCACATGTTGTAGATCTACGTATAGAAAAAAAAATGTTGTCAAAACAAAATCATCTCCTGCATAAATTTCTCTTCATTGTCATCGGTAAAAATTTTCTTCCAAATGTATGTTGCAATTAAATAAAGACTGTATTTTAAATAAAGAATGTTAATAAAGATATACTTGTAATCAAATACAAATATGCTGAAATGAATAAGACCACACTAAGGCATAGTCGAATAACAGTACCAACATGCAGGTGATCTCCAGAAAGCAACGAGGTTCTTTCCAAAATGAAGTGGTTAAACATAAATTTCTAGCCCTGTTTAGGTAAGGTTTGTTACTATAATCCCAGAGCAGATCGACACTCCTGATAAGTCAAGTGTTGACTACCGTTTGTTGCAATGAGAAAAGGCGTTTCAAAAAGTAAGCTATCTGTAGCCAAGTGTTTTTTCACAGGTTTAGCTGCTTAGCCAGCAGATTGTTGATCACAGGCGTATCTGCTTAGCCAGCAGTTGTTTGATCACAGGCGTATCTGCTCAGCCAGCAGTTGTTTGATCACAGGCGTATCTGCTCAGCCAGCAGTTGTTTGATCACAGGCGTATCTGCTCAGCCAGCAGTTGTTTGATCACAGGCGTATCTGCTCAGCCAGCAGTTGTTTGATCACAGGCGTATCTGCTCAGCCAGCATTTTTTGGCAGCTGCCAGCAGCAGTATTGATCACAGCGTATCTGCTCAGACCGCAGTTGTTATGATCACAGGCGTAATCTGCCTCAACATCAGTTGTTAAATTTCACCAGGGCGTTCAACTTGCATAACTACTAAGGAGTAGTTCTGACTTAACTACTGAGTCCTCACTGATTAACTACTGTAGTCCTCAACTGTACAACACTAATGAGTCTCAACTGAACTTAACTACTAGTGAGTTCCAACTGACTTAACTACTAGTGAGTCTAAATGACTTAACTACTGAGTCCTCAACTGACTTAACTACTAAGTGAGTCCTCAACTGACTTAACTACTAAGTGAGTCCTCAACTGACTTAACTACTGAGTCCTCAAATGACTTAACTACTAAGTGAGTCTAACTGACTTAACTACTAGTGAGTCCTCAACTGACTAACAAACTAAGTGAGTCCTCAACTGACTTAACTACTGATCCTCAACTGACATTAACTACAGTGAGTCCTCAACTGACTTAACTACTAAGTGAGTCCTCAACTGACTTAACTACTAAGTGAGTCCTCACTGACTTAACAACTGAGTCCTCAACTGACTTAACTACTGAGTCCTCAACTGACTTAACTACTAAGTGAGTCCTCAACTGACTTAACTACTGAGTCCTACGACTAACTACTAAGGTCCTCAACTGACTTAACTACTAAGTGAGTCCTCAACTGACTTAACTACTAAGGAGTCCTCAACTGACTTAACTACTGAGTCCTCAACGATAACCTGAGTCCTCAACTGACTTAACTACTAAGTGAGTCCTCAACTGACTTAACTACTAAGTGAGTCCTCAACTGACTTAACTACTAAGGGGGGTCCTCAACTGACTTAACTACTAATCCTCAACTACAAACTCGGAGTCCTCAACTGACTTAACTACTAAGTGAGTCCTCAATGACTTAACTACTGAGTCCTCAACTGACTTAACTACTACGAGTCCTCAACTGACTTAACTACTGAGTCCTCAACTGACTTAACTACTGAGTCCTCAACTGACTTAACTACTAAGTGAGTCCTCAGCTGACTTAACTACTGAGTCCTCAACTGACAACACTGAGTCCTCAATGATTAACTACTGGAGTCCTCAACGACTTAACTACTAAGTGAGTCCTCAACTGACTTAACTACTGGTCCTACTGACTTAACACTGAGTCCTCAACTGACTTAACTACTGAGTCCTCAACTGACTTAACTACTAAGTGAGTCCTCACTGACTTAACTACTGATCCTAAACTGACTTAACTACTGAGTCCTCAACTGACTTAACTACTAAGTGAGTCCTCAACTGACTTAACTACTAACAGCATCATCACTTCATATTCATAACTGAGTCCTCAACTGATTTAACTACTGGAGTCCTCAACTGACTTAACTACTAAGTGAGTCCTCAACTGACTTAACTACTGAGTCTCAACTGACTTAACTACTGAGTCCTCAACTGATTAACTACTAGTGAGTCCTCAACTGATTAACTACTAAGCGAGTCATCACTGACTTAACTACTGAGTCCTCAACTGACTTAACTACTAAGTGATCCTCAACTGATTTAACTACTAACCGAGTCATCAATCTGACTTAACTACGAGTCTCAACTGACTTAACTACTAAGTGAGTCCTCAACTGACTTAACTACTAAGTGAGTCCTCAACTGACTTAACTACTAAGCGAGCCCATCATCTGACTTAACTACTGAGTCTCAACTGACTTAACTACTGGAGTCCTCAACTGACTTAACTACTATGATCCTCAACTGACTTAACTACTAAGCGAGTCATCATCTGACTTAACTACTAAGTGAGTCCTCAACTGGCTTAACTACTAATGAGTCCTCAACTGACTTAAACTACGTGATCCTCAACTGACTTAACTACTGAGTGAGTCCTCAACTGACTTAACTACTGAGTCCTCAACTGACTTACTACTAAGTGAGTCCTCAACTGACTTAACTACTGAGTCTCAACTGACTTAACTACTAAGTGAGTCCTCAACTGACTTAACTACTAATTTCCTCAACTGACTTAACTACTAAGTGAGTCTTCAACTGACTTAACTACTGAGTCCTCAACTAAACTTAACTACTGAGTCCTCAACTGACTTAACACTGATCCTCAACTGACTTAACTACTGAGTCCCTCAACTGACTTAACTACTGAGTCCTCAACTGACTTAACTACTGAGTGATCCCTCAACTGACTTAACTACTAAGTGAGTCCTCAACTGACTTAACTACTAAGTGAGTCCTCAACTGACTTAACTACTAAGTGAGTCCTCAACTGACTTAACTACTAAGTGAGTCCTCAACTGACTTAACTACTGAGTCCTCAACTGACTTAACTACTGAGTCCTCAACTGACTTAACTACTAAGTGAGTCCTCAACTGACTTAACTACTGAGTCCTCAACTGACTTAACTACTAAGTGAGTCCTCAACTGACTTAACTACTAAGCGAGTCCTCAACTGACTTAACTACTAAGTGAGTCCTCAACTGACTTAACTACTGAGTCCTCAACTGACTTAACTACTAAGCGAGTCCTCAGCTGACTTAACTACTGAGTCCTCAACTGACTTAACTACTGAGTCCTCAACTGACTTAACTACTAAGTGAGTCCTCAACTGACTTAACTACTAAGCGAGTCATCATCTGACTTAACTACTGAGTCTTCAACTGACTTAACTACTAAGTGAGTCCTCAACTGACTTAACTACTGAGTCCTCAACTGACTTAACTACTAAGCGAGTCCTCAGCTGACTTAACTACTGATCCTCACTGATTTACTACTGAGTCCTCAACTGACTTAACTACTAAGTGAGTCCTCAACTGACTTAACTACTAAGCGAGTCATCATCTGACTTAACTACTGAGTCTTCAACTGACTTAACTACTAAGTGAGTCCTCAACTGACTTAACTACTAAGTGAGTCCTCAACTGATTTAACTACTAAGCGAGTCATCATCTGACTTAACTACTGAGTCTTCAACTGACTTAACTACTAAGTGAGTCCTCAACTGACTTAACTACTAAGTGAGTCCTCAACTGATTTAACTACTAAGCGAGTCATCATCTGACTTAACTACTGAGTCCTCAACTGACTTAACTACTAAGTGAGTCCTCAACTGACTTAACTACTAAGTGAGTCCTCAACTGATTTAACTACTAAGCGAGTCATCATCTGACTTAACTACTGAGTCTTCAACTGACTTAACTACTAAGTGAGTCCTCAACTGACTTAACTACTAAGTGAGTCCTCAACTGATTTAACTACTAAGCGAGTCATCATCTGACTTAACTACTGAGTCTTCAACTGACTTAACTACTAATGGAGTCCTCAACTGACTTAACTACTAAGTGAGTCCTCAACTGATTTAACTACTAAGCGAGTCATCATCTGACTTAACTACTGAGTCCTCAACTGATTTAACTACTAAGCGAGTCATCATCTGACTTAACTACTGAGTCCTCAACTGACTTAACTACTAAGTGAGTCCTCAACTGATTTAACTACTAAGCGAGTCATCATCTGACTTAACTACTGAGTCCTCAACTGACTTAACTACTAAGTGAGTCCTCAACTGACTTAACTACTGAGTCCTCAACTGACTTAACTACTGAGTGAGTCCTCAACTGACTTAACTACTGAGTCCTCAACTGACTTAACTACTAAGTGAGTCCTCAACTGACTTAACTACTGAGTCCTCAACTGACTTAACTACTAATGAGTCCTCAACTGACTTAACTACTGAGTCCTCAACTGACTTAACTACTAAGTGAGTCCTGAACTGACTTAACTACTGAGTCCTCAACTGACTTAACTACTGAGTCCTCAACTGACTTAACTACTGAGTCCTCAACTGACTTAACTACTGAGTCCTCAACTGACTTAACTACTGAGTCCTCAACTGACTTAACTACTGAGTCCTCAACTGACTTAACTACTGAGTCCTCAACTGACTTAACTACTGAGTCCTCAACTGACTTAACTACTGAGTCCTCAACTGACTTAACTACTGAGTGATTCCTCAACTGACTTAACTACTAAGTGAGTCCTCAACTGACTTAACTACTAAGTGAGTCCTCAACTGACTGAACTACTGAGTTCTCAACTGACTTAACTACTAAGTGAGTCCTCAACTGACTTAACTACTAAGTGAGTCCTCAACTGACTTAACTACTGAGTCCTCAACTGACTTAACTACTAAGTGAGTCCTCAACTGACTTAACTACTAAGTGAGTCCTCAACTGACTTAACTACTGAGTCCTCAACTGACTTAACTACTAAGTGAGTCCTCAACTGACTTAACTACTAAGTGAGTCCTCACTGACTTAACTACTGAGTCCCAACTGACTTTACTACTGAGTGAGTCCAACTGACTTAACTACTGAGTCCTCAACTGACTTAACTACTAAGTGAGTCCTCAACTGACTTAACTACTGAGTCCTCAACTGACTTAACTACTAAGTGAGTCCTCAACTGACTTAACTACTGAGTCCTCAACTGACTTAACTACTAAGTGAGTCCTCAACTGACTTAACTACTGAGTCCTCAACTGACTTAACTACTGAGTCCTCAACTGACTTAACTACTGAGTCCTCAACTGACTTAACTACTGAGTCCTCAACTGACTTAACTACTAAGTGAGTCCTCAACTGACTTAACTACTGAGTCCTCAACTGACTTAACTACTGAGTGAGTCCTCAACTGACTTAACTACTAAGTGAGTCCTCAACTGACTTAACTACTGAGTCCTCAACTGACTTAACTACTGAGTCCTCAACTGACTTAACTACTGAGTCCTCAACTGACTTAACTACTAAGTGAGTCCTCAACTGACTTAACTACTGAGTGAGTCCTCAACTGACTTAACTACTGAGTCCTCAACTGACTTAACTACTGAGTCCTCAACTGACTTAACTACTAAGTGAGTCCTCAACTGACTTAACTACTGAGTCCTCAACTGACTTAACTACTGAGTCCTCAACTGACTTAACTACTAAGTGAGTCCTCAACTGACTTAACTACTAAGTGAGTCCTCAACTGACTTAACTACTAAGTGAGTCCTCAACTGACTTAACTACTAAGTGAGTCCTCAACTGACTTAACTACTGAGTCCTCAACTGACTTAACTACTGAGTCCTCAACTGACTTAACTACTAAGTGAGTCCTCAACTGACTTAACTACTAAGTGAGTCCTCAACTGACTTAACTACTAAGTGAGTCCTCAACTGACTTAACTATTGAGTGAGTCCTCAACTGACTTAACTACTGAGTGAGTCCTCAACTGACTTAACTACTGAGTGAGTCCTCAACTGACTTAACTACTGAGTGAGTCCTCAACTGACTTAACTACTAAGTGAGTCCTCAACTGACTTAACTACTGAGTGAGTCCTCAACTGACTTAACTACTGAGTGAGTCCTCAACTGACTTAACTACTGAGTGAGTCCTCATCTGACTTAACTACTAAGTGAGTCCTCAACTGACTTAACTACTGAGTGAGTCCTCAACTGACTTAACTACTGAGTGAGTCCTCAACTGACTTAACAAACTGAGTGAGTCCTCAACTGACTTAACTACTGAGTGAGTCCTCAACTGACTTAACTACTGAGTGAGTCCTCAACTGACTTAACTACTGAGTGAGTCCTCAACTGACTTAACTACTGAGTGAGTCATCATCTGACAAAGACCTGTGTCAGGAGACACTTTTCTGTTTCTTGACAAAAATACTTCAGTAGTTGTTATACGAATATATAATATTTATGATTTAATTAAATTTTATTTCTACTTTTGCTGCCTGTCAAAAGGGGATGAGTGCCTTTGTGACGGTAAAGGAATCTTCATCCAAGGAATTGGAGCTATCCTTCTCTTTCCTGGATCAAACCTAATTGCTTCCTATTCCCCAGCATCTTTAGGATCTTAATGAATTTTAGTTCAACCTGATGACATTAGAGGGCAGAAGGACCAGGGGAGATATGATAACGATGTACAAAGTTCTAATAGGAACTGATTAGGTGAACAGGAAGAGACTCTTCGATGGCACAGCTGGAAATTAAAAATTCAGATAAATCACAGGGATGTTCGGAAATACTTTTTCAGCCTCAGAGCGGCCAGGAAGTAGGGCGATCTGGAGAGTGAAGTGTTAAATGCATGAACCATACCTAGCTTCATAAATAGACGAGACAGGACACACGAAACCAAGAGTGGACTTACCTAACATCCCTGTGGTTCATCTGAGTTTTCAGCTTCCATTTGTGACACATTGTTGCTGTGTCCCGTCTCTGAAACATTCTGTCTCTACCCACCTTGTCAATTCCTCTCAGTATTTTATATATCGTTATCATGTCTCCCCCTAACACTCGTGTCATCCAGCAGAAAGACAGGACCGTGAGCAGATACTCGACCCCTTCCACCAGATACAGGTGAGCACATGTAGACGAGTACACACACATTCGCTTGAAAGGGAAAGGCTGAGAAAAACACAAGGAAAAGAAACCTGACTTCAGTACGAGGAACAACCTCAATTTAAAAAAAAAAAAAGTCAGAGAGTCTTGGCTTCCCCGCTGGAGCTGAAGTGACGTGATAACTTGGCAACCATTACTGTGATTGGCTGGCTAATATCGGGGGAAAGGGAGGGAGGTCCTAGGGTAGGAGTCTACCTGGAGAGGAGGAATATTGTGGTGGGAGGGGAAGGGGTCACAAGGATGGAATGTGATGGTGGGGAAAGGAGGGAAGGGGGGAAAGACGATTGGTAAAGCAGCTTCCCTCTTGATTACAACCCGATTGGCCTCGGATGACCAATTGGCTGAGATACAGACCTTAGAGAGTTGTCTGAGAAAAACCTGATGGATAGTTTTTTTTCTTCTTTTGTCTTTGGGAGCTTATGTACGTGTGTGTGTGTGTGTGTGTGTGTGTGTGTGTGTGTGTGTGTGTGTGTGTGTGTGTGTGTTGTGTGTGTGTGTGTGTGTGTGTGTGGTGTGTGTGCCTACTTAGTTGTACTCACTCAGCTCCTGGCACCGCCTCTTCACTGGTCGCTACTAGATCACTCTTCTTGCTCCATGAGCTTCATCATACCTCTTCTTAAAGCTATGTATGGATTCTGCCTCCACTACATTTCTTTCCATACTATTCCACTTCCTGACAACTCTGTGACTGAAGAAATGCTTCCTAACATCCCTGTGATTCATCTGACTCTTCAACTTCCAATTGTGACCCCTTATTGCTGTGTCCCATCTCTGGAACATCCGGTCTCTGTCCACCTTGTCAATTCCTCTCAGTATTTTATATGTCGATATCATATCATCCCAATCTCTCTTGTCCTCCAGTGTCGTCAGGTCGATTTCCTTTAACCTCTCATCGTAGGACATGACCCTTAACTCTGGGACTAATCTTGTCGCAAACGTGCTTGGCTCTGTGTGGGTTCCAGACTGGTGCCGCATACTCCAATATAGGCCTGACATACACAGTGTACAGGGTCCTGAACGATTCCTTATTGAGATGTCAGAATGCTGTTCTTCAGTTTGCTAGGCGCCCATATGCTGCAGCAGTTATTTGGTTAATGTGCGCCTCAGGAGATGCACCCGGTGTTATACTTTCCTCAAGATCCTTTTCCTGGTGTGAGGTTTGTAGTCTCTGATTCCTAGGCTGTACTCCGTGTGCGGTCTTCTTTTCCCTTCCCCAATCTTCATGACTTTGCACTTGGTGGGGTTGAACTCCAGGAGCCAGTTTCTGGACCAGACCTGCAGCCTGTCCAGATCCCTTTGTAGTTCTGCCTTTTCCTCGTTCGATTGAATTCTCCTCATCAACTTCATATCATCTGCAAACAGGGACACTTCTGAGTCTATTGCTTCCGTCATGTCGTTCACATATACCAGAAGCAGCACTGGTCCTAGGACTGACTCCTGTGGATCCCCGCTCGTCATAGGTGCCCACTCTGAAATTTCGTCACGTACCATGACTCTCTGATGTCTTCCCGACAAGTATTCCCTGATCCATTGCAGCGCCTTCCATGTTATACCTGCCTGGTCCTGGTGTGTGTGTGTGTGTGTGTGTGTGTGTGTGTGTGTGTGTGTGTGTGTGTGTGTGTGTGTGTGTGTGTGTGTGTGTGAAACCCTGACAGGTCTTGGTGTTCTAAATTTCAACTTATCAAGTTGATTCAAAGATAATTTATTCCTGATTTTAATTTGTTAATAGGCTCCTTGCCAGTTTCAAAACTTCTAAATCTATTTTGCTATTATCAAAGTATATTTTATTTGAACGTGTTAAGATAACCTCTCGTTTTCAGGAAACACATTAGTGGTGAAAATTTGAAGCCAATCTCCAGTTATTTTACGAATTTCAACGAAGTTTTTTTTTTCTGTTTTGCTTCATTAACAAATCTGCCTGCACGCAAACGAAACTTAATAGGTACTAACATCAGCTATTAAATACTGAAGCATTTCAGTAGAGGTAAACTGAATTTTGTTTAACGTGGTTTAACAGGAAAATATTTACATTATATACAACGCATAAAAATGGTCAAATCTACAATCGCACATCTGAATTTCACTCTCCGCTGTAGTTATGGTTTTTGGCACTTTCATTGAACACTTGAAGGCTGCTGGGATTGGAGTCAACAACTTTGGCCACATGGAACGTGAATGAACGTGCCACTTGTTCCTAGAATTTGATCCTCGTTACCGTGCACAAGTGATGCAAATTGAAACTGATTGGATGAGGCGTTCTCGAAAAGTTTAGGAAGGATAAAAGTAAGGCAACTTCTTAAAGGTGCTCTTTCATCAATAAATAATAATAAATAATAATAATAATAATAATAATAATAATAATAATAATAATAATAATAATAATAATATTCATGTAATTAAGTGTTTTCGTAAATACACTCAGAGTCTTTAGTATTTTCACGAATCTCATCCCAGTTATGGGACAGAATTACGAGAATTCTGTATCCTGGAAAACCCGTGTTCGAACCCACACAAAGCGATGTTTACACAATTATGTTTCTTACATATGACATTATAACATATCACTTAAGAATTAAAAGTCATACACCGTGGCTAGAACAGTTCACAAAAAATAAAACACTTGGGAAAGGTCTTATCTGACTTGACAATGGCCCAACAAGGACTTCGTCATTACCACTGTAAATGATTCAGTGCTGTAAATAGTTTATACGAGAGTAAATAGCTCATTTCCACTGTAATTTATTTACAAGAACATTGGTGTAGTCTCTTGACTCATTATGTGCCTCTGTAATCTTTCCATTACCGATGGCACAATATTAATGGAGTGCAAATAAGACTATAAAGCTATTAACTCAAATGAATTAATGATCTTCATATGCGTAGGCATCGCAGATATTTCTCTCTCTCTCTCTCTCTCTCTCTCTCTCTCTCTCTCTCTCTCTCCTCTCCTTCCTCTCTCTCTCTCTCTCTCTTTTTTTTTTTTTTTTTTTTTTTACACAGGGTTTGACAAGGTTAAGGTTAAGGTTAAGGATCTCTCTCTCTCTCTCTCTCTCTCCTCTCTCTCTCTCTCTAGCACTAGATCGCCATCCACCAGTAAAACACTGCTCATTGTTTTCCCTCCAGACACCAAGCTGCTACACACACACACACACACAGTAAGGAATTGTTCAGGACTCTGTACACAGTTTACGTCAAGCCCATACTGGAGTATGCAGCACCAGTTTGGAACCCTCAGCTGGTCAAGCACGTCAAGAAATTAGAGAAAGAGCAAAGATTTGCAACGAGACTAGTCCCAGAGCCAAGGGGCACGTCCTGCGAGGAGAGGTTAAGGAAAATCCTTTTGAAGACGCTGGAGGACAGGAGAGAGAGGAGGAACGTGATAACAACATATAAAATACTGAGACGAATTGACAAGATGGACAGAGACAGAATGTTCCAGAAATGGGACACAGCAACAAAGGGGTCACAATTGTCAGGAAGTGGAATAGTCTGGAGAGTGATGTAGGCAGCATCCATATATAGCTTTAAGATGAGGTATGATAAGGTTCATGGAGCAAGGAGTGGACCTAGTAGCGACCAGTCAAGGCAGGGCCAGGAGCTATGACACGACCCCTGCAAACACAATTAGGTGAGTACACACACACACACACACACACACACACACACACACACACACACACACACACACACACACACACACACACACATGCACTTACACACTCCAACTCCCAAAGAATATATTTGCAAAAACTGGAGGCAAATCATACTTTATAAATGTCGAAGTGTAAGACAGATGGATCACTCAGGATACATACACCGAGAGGTATATATCTTCCCGTGTACATTTTCTGAGAGTTTATGCGTTACTCACGCTTTTAGTGCTTGAAGCAGTCTTGACTGGTGGTGAGAGGGTAATATACAGCCTTAACGACCCTCGTGTAGCCGATAGGCTTTAAAGTTAAACTCTATTAATGAAAATAAATAGAAGATAATAGCGAAAAGGATAGGTATGGATTATTATTATTATTATTATTATTATTATTATTATTATTATTATTATTATTATTATTATACTGCATAAAGGGCCATTATTAAGATTTCGTTTGGATTTTTAATCCCGCAGGGTTTGCGACCTAGGATAACCCAAGAAAGGCAGTGTGTCATCGAGGAATGTCTGTTTTATTTCCACTGGGGTCCTAAATCTTGTCCCCCAGGATGCCACCCACACCAGTCGACTAACACCCAGGTACCTACTTACGGTTAGGTGACCAGGACAACAGGTATAAGGAAACGCGTTGTAATGTTTCTACCCCGCCGGGAATCGAACCCTGGCCCTCCGTGTGTGAAGCGAAAGCTTTGTCAGCCAGGCCTCATTAAGTTGTTCACTACCAAACAAGAATACTTAAACCCCTAAGAAAATGATTAAGGTAAACTTTCAGCATTTATACACTATGAGACTTTATGATTATTGTTATTATTATTATTATTATTATTAAAATTATTAAAAAAGGATACATGAAAGGAGAAGCAGCAAGGCGGAAGCGGACAAAGCTACGAGGATACTTAAGAAGACACGAAGGAAGGAAGTCCATCATTACAAACTGACCTGCTACAAATATATATATGTTTTACATGGGAAAAGCGAGTGAGCGTTCAGCCCCACTCCCTCCTAGTCCCCGCTACACTCTCAGCGCCTGCAATATTTTCTGTAAAACATGCAGAGCATCCGGGTTTCCAGTGCGGCAGTGGGCTTGCAGTCCTCTACGACTTTCAAATGGACTAGGAAGAGCATTACAGAAGCCAGAAATATAAATTTAGAGTTCGCAGAGCGAGCTCCAGCGATGGTGAAGCGGGGTTCCTTCCCAGTGGTGTCCAGACTGGTGATGAAAAGGCCGTGGGTTGCTGCTTAATATATGTGGAAGGAAGTTATATGATACAGCTAAGTAGTGGGAAAAAATACAAAATGCCAAAACTTTGGACATTTATTGGAAGAGTTTCGGTACTGGGACTTTGGTCACTCCACTCCACATTTCGGGAGACTTAATATATATTTTTGAAAGCTCCGATAAATAATGTGAGGTGTCGTGTGGTATAACTTATGTTATTGTTACATAATAGGGCAAAATTAATAAAATAGGCGCGTTAGGACACTTTTAGTAGAATATTGAGTTAGGAAAAACATGGGACTGGTGGACAGGTGTGGTGCAGGTCAGGCACACTGATTGGGTGCATCGAAAAATCATAATTGACTTCACCTGACAGCTGTACCGTGGTGGCCTAGAATCACCTTTTAATTAAAACTCTGAAGATGCTTAAATACTCAGTGTTTGTTTGTGATGAGTACTCTCTCTCTCTCTCTCTCTCTCTCTCTCTCTCTCTCTCTCTCTCTCTCTCTCTCTCTCTCTCTCTCTCTCTCTCTCTCTCTCTCTCTTTCGCTCTCTCTCTCTCTCTCTCTCTCTCTCTCTCTCTCTCCTCTCTCTCTCTCTCTCTCTCTCTCTCTCTCTCTCTCTCTCTCTCTCTCTCTCTCTATCCCTCTATCTTGTTTACGCTTCGAAGACTATTGTTCGCATTACTTGTCTCACATAGCCAGAAAAAAATAAACCAGGATATGAACTAAGTGCCTCATAGATTAACTTCAGAGCGACATCAAACCCAGCCAATTAGTCAGCATAATACAGAGTACCAGATACCATCGTCCTTGGCATCCCTACCGTGTCAGATTCCTTGTTCAACACACTATAGGGTTACACCTCATGTCTTGTGCTGAATGAAGGATCTGATAAGCCGTCTGACGCAAAACATCACATCCTGAGCATGTTAAACGATCAGATCTCACTGCCAACATCGTCATAGAAACCTTTGTCCACCGTAGCTTAAGGATCAGAACTCTTGACTAACGTTTTAGGCTAGGATCTCTTGCCCACTACAGTTTAATGGAACAGAAATCTTTCCCAGAATTGAATATAATATCAGATCTCTTTCCCGGCGTCGGCTAAAAGTCGGTTCTCCTACGCAATGTCAGCTGAAGGATCAAATGCTTTATCCAGTTTACAATCTTCTGTCCACCTTCAGGTGCTCTCCTCAACTAAAGTGCTTTTCCTATCACCACCGCCTTATCCTCTAATTTGTGCATATACCCAATAAGAGACTGCAACAAACACTTCTTTTGCAATCTAGAAACATACATTATACTCACTCTTGTTTCTGTTGCATCGTCTCTTAGAGCTCCAGCAGGTTCTTAAGACAAGACTTGCTATCTCTAAAACTATATTGGTCACCTCTGATGACCTTCTTTGTCTCCAGGTGCACTAACACTCTCTTTCTGACTATCCTCCCCAGGTGTATTTAACACTCTCTTCCTGACTATCCTCCTCAGCTGTACTAACACTCTCTTCCTGACTATCCTCCCCAGGTGTATTAACACTCTCTTCCTGACTATCCTCTTCAGGTGTACTAACACTCTCTTCCTGACTATCTCCCAAGGTGTATTAACACTCTCTTCCTACTATCCTCCTCAGGTGTACTAACATTCTCTTCCTGACTATCCTCCTCAGGTGTACTAACACTCTCTTCCTGACTATGCTCCCCAGGTGTACTAACACTCTTTTCCTGACTATCCTCCTCAGGTGTACTAACACTCTCTTCCTGACTATCCTCCCAAGGTGTACTAACACTCTCTTCCTGACTATCCTTCCCAGGTGTACTAACACTCTCTGACTATCTTCTACAGTACTCTTGATATTATGTATGTCAGTGTCTGATGTCTGATTTCCGCTTGAATGATTGTTGTTGACGTCTCTGAAGGTAATTTACACGCATTTCAGTTAGCAGAATGCGCCCGCGCGCGTGTGTGTGTGTGTGTGTGTGTGTTTGTGTGTGTTTGTGTGTGTGTGTGCGTGTGTTTGTGTGTGTGTGTGTGTTTGTGTGTGTGTGTGCGTGTGTGTGTGTGTGGGGTGTGTGTGTTGTGTGTGTGTGTGTGTGTGTGTGTGTGTGTGTGGGGTGTTGTGTGTGTGTGTGGTGTGTTTTTATGTGTGTGTGTGTGTGTGTGTGTGTGTGTGTGTGTTTTGTGTGTGTGTGTGTGTGTGTTTGTGTGTGTGTACTCGTTTGTGTTGCAGAGGTCAAGTCACAGCTCCTGGCCCTGCATTTTCGCTGTCGCTACTAGTCCACTCTCTCCCTGCTCCATGAACTTATCGTGCCTCTTCTTAAAGCTTTGTATGGATCCGTCCTCCAATACATCATTCCCCAGTTTGTTCCTCTCCTGACAACTTTATGACTAAAAAAATACTTTCTAAAATCATTGTGTCTCATCTGAGTTTTCAACTTCCAGTTTTGACCCCTTGTTGTCGAGTCCCATCTGTGTAACATGCTGCTCCTCTCAGTATTTTATATGTCGTTATTATGTCTTCTGTGTGTGTGTGTGTGTGTGTGTGTGTGTGTGTGTGTGTGTGTGTGTGTGTGTGTGTGTGTGTGTGTGTGTGTGTGACTGTTTGTGTGTGCACCCAGGTGTGTTCTTTATCTGTTGTGTGGTTGAAGAAATAAACCTCACATCGACCTCCCACATTTATTTCCATAAACAATAAATCCCACACTCACCCGCCCAAACACAAGGCTTAATCCTTCACTCCTAATTTCCCACGGTACGAACACCTGTAATCCCACCACTATAAGAGCATTTAAACCTTTTATCTCCTCTCCACACACAAAAAACAAACAAATCCCACTAAATCCTATTCACACGGTCGAGTACGGAGGGTCGGATTCCAAAGAGGAGGATCGGATTACGCGGCAGCGTGAAACCTCCACTTGAATCAGGTAGCGTGTCCAACATCCCAAGAGACTAAACTGTAATAGTCATGCTTCATGTCGTCTGGTTATTGTATAATGTGTGTGTGTGTGTGTGTGTGTGTGTGTGTGTGTGTGTGTGTGTGTGTGTGTGTGTGTGTGTGTGTGTGTGTGTGTGTGTGTGTGTGTATGTGTGTGTTTGAGTGTAATATATACTTATAATCACAAATTTTGGTCGTTTTCTTCCCAATGACCACCAATTCCCGTCCACTAACCATCTATTCCTATCCACCGACCATACATTTCCGTCCTACCATCCTTTAGCCAAACACACTAACTCGACATACTTCTCACGTAACACATGTTCAGAGTTCAGAACCAAGACAGAACTCGAAATTACTTTTTAAAAAGAGCAAATATTAAGAATTTAGGAAGGGTGCAGCAAAGTATATAGGGAAAACAGCGGTTGTCAGGATGCTTGTGAGAGACTGAACAACCTCTCAGTGTAAGATAAAAGAACACGTGTGTGATAAATGGCTTTCAAAACCGACAAGTTGAAGATTAAGACACTTATGCAACATATGGGAATCTTTATTAAGGAAACGTATCGCCACACAGTGGCTTCATCAGTCCAGTACAAAACACAGAGGGGTAAGGAGAGGAGAAGCTTGAGGGAATCAGTCCCTCAGCCTCGAATCGAGGCCGAGGAATTGGAGCCATATTTCCCTTCCTTGGAACAAACCTTATTACCTTACGACTTTAGCGCTTCCTCGTCAAAATAACATTAATAGCACTTGATCACTTAGAATATTGAATATTAAAATAGTATACAATAACGAGTACAGAAAACCTGGCTGTGTCTTACCCCTTAGAAAACTGTCCATGAGCCACTCAAGAAGTGAAGTATAATATGTAAATTATTAGAATGACAATTAACGGAGATGATAATGAATTTAATTAGATGATAATTATGAATGATATTTTATTTACTCGGAGCAGAAGTTCTGTTGATGATGCGTTGACAACAACGAGGCAATAAAAGCTCTGTTACTTACGTCACGTTGATGATGCGTTGATAACGAAGCAATGAAAGCTCTGCTACCTACGTCACGATGATGCGTTGACAACAGCGTGGTGGTAAAAGAATGGTACAGGTCAAAGTTATATTGCGACGACGTCTCATTCTATGTAGAACGAAACATCGACTTGATAACGCTCTAGACTAAGCGATACGCAGTCACAATAAAAGCTTGTGTGTTAATTACTGTTGTTATATCCATTTCTGTCTGGAAAGTGATAGTGGTAGTACTAGTTGAAGTGGATGTAGTAGTAGTAATAGTTGTAGTGATTGTACTGGTAATAATAGTTGTAGTAGTTGTACATGTAGCAATAGCTGTAGTGGTTGTAGTAGTGGTGGTAGTTCTAGAACTACTTGTAGTGGTTGTAGTAGTAGTAATAGTTGTAGTAATAGTGGCAGTGGCGGTGGTGGTAGAGGGATGGAGATTGAGAAGTGCAGAGGAAAGAACTGGAATAATGGGGAAAGGGACAGAGAAGAGATAATGGCGTTATCAGAGGGTGGCGATAAAACTGTAGAAGCAGATGAAGATAATGAAGAATAAAATGAAGTTAGAAATGGATGAGGAAGAGGAGAACAGAGAATTAAACTTATAATCCTCTCTAATATTAAAGTCCATTTTCTTTAGTTTGTGTAATAATATATAATATATATATATATATATATATATTATATATATAATATATATATATATATATATATATATATATAATATATATATATATATATATATAATATTATATATATATATATTACCTGGAGGTTACCTGGAGTTTATTCCGGGGATCAACGCCCCCGCGCCCGGTCCATGACCAGGCCTCCCGATGGATCAGGGCCTGATCAACTAGGCTGTTACTGCTGGCCGCACGCAGTCCGACGTACGAGCCACAGCCCGGCTGATCCGGCACTGACTATTAGGTATCTGTCCAGCCTCTCTTGAAGGCAGCCAGGGTATATATATAATATATATATATATATATATATATATATATAATATATAATTATATATAAATATATATATATATATATAATAAATATATAATATAATATAAACAATCGCAAACAGGTTATCTTAAATAATGCGACACAGGCCATGGGGGGGAGGGGTGGAAATCTTGATCTCAAGTACTTTCTTCGCATTTCTCAGTGCGTCATCAGGAGCCGTGCAATGTTGTAAGGGCAGCAACAGAAGAAATGAAGGAATGTTTTCTCAGATTATGGTAGTGTGAGTGCACCCGCTACAGCTTGATTCCCACAAGCAACTTAGTGACAACAAGCAGCACTAGAGTCACACTAAATTCCAACCGTCCTTTTAAGCACAGACATCATGACACTGTGAACACAGTCAAACATGTGACTGTTGAAGGCTTCTTGAGAAGTAGGAATCCGACAGTATTGCTCTAACCACGCACAATGGCTGCCCGTTACTGCTTCTCTGAAACCTTTGTTATTGTTTTGTTTTTAATCACATACTTATAGTATTTCCGTTGTGGTATGTGATAATTTATCATTTATTATGAATAAACGACCACCAATCCTAACCTAACGTAACCTAACCTGGCTTGGAACTTCGCTGCAAACCGTATACGAAGAAACAAACTGCATTTGTATCCTGAAGATGTGGTATTAGCAAGGCTTCAACATGGTTACAAGTGCTTCTGGCATGGATACACACACATGATCATCAAACCAAAGTATGTGGTCAACCTCCTTCTTGCGACCTAGTTTCTAGGCTTTCTGTGTATCCGTATGTTCTTGCGCTTCTGATCACTGGATGGATGTAAGGTGCGAAAATAAACTAGCCGCTTCTGAGGCAAAAACTAAAAGTCTAATCTCTCTCTCTCTCTCTCACACACACACACACACACACACACACACACACACACACACACACACACACACACACACACACGCACACACGCGAGCTGTGACTCGACCCCTGCAACCACAAATAGGTGAGTACAAATAGGTGAGTACACACACACAGGAGGGAGGAAGGAGGGCATCATCACACTCGGCTGGTCTTCCAAGTGGTGGATAAAGCGTTGTTTGAGACACCACAGAGAAAAAAAAGAAAGAGAGAAAGAGAAACAGGAAATACTCCAACACTAGGGTGCAGAGCTTGTTAGAGGGAAGGCGGGATAGCGGGAGGAAGAGAGGGAGGAAAGGAAGGTGGGAGGGAGGGAGGGTTGGAGTTCGTAGGGAAAGGGAAGTGACAGATGAATTGAGAGAGTGAGAGAGAGAGAGAGAGAGAGAGAGAGAGAAGAGAGAGAGAGAGAGAGAGAAGAGAGAGAGAGAGAGAGAGAGAGAGAGAGAGAAGAGAGAGAGAGAGAGAAGAGAGAGAGAGAGAGAGAGAGAGAGAGAGAGAGAAAATGAGGGAAGAAGTAGCGAGGAAGAAAGGAAAAAAATAATAAAATAGTAGTTGAAGACTTGAGACAATAGAAAACAATGTGAAGTGAGAGGGAAGGAAAGAACGAAGGAAATTGTGAGGGAGAGAGGAAGAGAAGTGTGAGGGAGGAGAAAGACAGGAGATAAGTCGGAAAGGAAGGAGTGAAAGGTGTAGAGGGAGAGGAAAAGTAGAAAGGGATAATAAGGGAATGGCGAGAGGGGACAAGTTACATTGGAGGGTGAGGGAGAGAGAGTTGAAGGGAAATCTGAGGGACGGGAAAGGTGAGGGAGAGTAGATATTGGGATGGAAGGAGGGAGGGAATAAAATGCAATAAGGAGCAGATAGGGGAGGGAGAAAAGGGTGAAGGAGAGAAGGGAGGGAGGATAAGACGAAGGAGGAGTCAGGTGGCAGCGGACGTGGTATAATCAGTGGGAGCAACACCGTGACGCCCACACCCCTTTCCCTCCCCATCCCCCTCCCCCTTCCCCTTCCCCACAGGGGAAGAGGAAGAGGAAGGATGAAGAGCAGGCAGGAGGTAACAGGGAAAAGTGGTAAACCCGAGAAATAGAATATACAGGACAGTGGCAAGAGATGAAAAGCATCGTTACGTCAGTTGTATACCCAACCAGTGATGAATGACTCATGTGCAGCACGTGTGACGTAAGTGGTATACCCAACCAGTGATGAATGACTCATGTGCAGCACGAGTGACGTAAGTGGTATACCCAACCAGTGATGAATGAGACATATGTTGAGCATGTCAGACGTAACTGCTACACACAACCAGTAATGAATGAAACACAAGCGCAGCATTTTTCTACACATGTCTGTCAAAATTAACTTATATTAATGTAGAATATTTACTACTTCATTTTTGGGTCTGTAGGGTGAGAAAGTGAAGGGAACAAGGGAGGGAGAGGCGTCGTAGAACTCAAGGTTCAAGAAAGCAGTGATGACGCTACATCTAAGTAATGAAGGCTGTGCTTACATACGCACTCGTTAAAAGCATCATTTGTTAAACTAATTAATTTAAAAGTGAGTATTAGTGTTTAATGAACTGACTAGACGCTGCAGAGTTTCACCGGATTTTAAGTGGGGTTTTCTCAAAGCGTTTCATTAGGAAGGTTGTACTAGGAGTGTTAGTAGACCCATGCCAACCCTAGTTTCTGCCACTCGTCATGAAACAGACTTTTGGATACTGAGAAAAGATTTTTCCCTGTCTAAAGGGTACCCTGTTAAAGGGTTCTTCATCCACAGAATTGGAGCTATTCATCTCTTCATTTCAAACCTGGAGAGTCTCCGTCTCTTTCATTCCCCATAAGAGTTTAGTGCTTTACCATGATGATGATTATATGTCGGCCCTGTTTTTGTTTCATACAAACCAGAGTTGTTAGAAGCAACTGCAAGAACCAATATAGACGGTAATGCATTCATTTCTCTGAGAATAACAGCTACACTATCCAAGATTTTGGGTATACAGTCTACAACAATCAACACCGACAAACAAATTATTACCGTGACACTGTGTGTTAGTGGGTATGAATAAATATACCTTGAGTTAGTGTAAATGAGTGTGTTAACCTTTATATTGACAAGAGCCCTGAATGACCTCATTGGTCCATGCGATATATAAATAACAGAACTTTCTTCCTGCCCGTGTCTGACACAAGGATCGTGTTGTACATGACACATGCAGGAAAAAAAAACTGTCAGAAGAATTTATTTAGGACTGTCAACACTGCTGTTATTTTAGGTGTGCTACTGTACTGTGGGCCAAGTAATCATTAAAGATGTCTAGGTAGCATTTAAAACAATAAAAAAGGCCATTTCTTACGCTTGTAGTTAAGGAAACGCTCGCATTGCGGAGAATCTTTTATGAGAACAACGCCTTGATGTATGGAGAGCTTTCTCAACTTAGGTTTTAATTAGTATTTGTTGTTTTCAGTATAGCTTCAGTAAATATATTGAACGTTCAAGAAATCTGGATAATATTTAAAATGTAAAACACGGCTTCATTACAATTCTTGTTAGCTGGTGATCTGCTGTAAATCAATTAAATATTCAAGGAGTATGTGCAGTGTTTAGAACAGGGGGAACTAGCACGTTCTTTCTGCTCATGAAATTGTTGCAGCTCTGAAGCTGATGAGACACATTGCCCTCCCATCAACCATGGCTTCTTTGGTTGTGTCACGGTATCTATCGGTGATACTGGCATGAAGACAAACATGCATCAGAAAGTATTCTCAATAGAGAAAAGGTAGTAGAGGTCGAAAGAGCTCAGGAATGATATGGAAGAGAATGAAAACAGTAAATGGGTTGAAGAGGACATCTGAGAAAGGAAAACGTCAGTCGATTGAGAATTAAGAGATATCACAGCATCCATAACTCGAACCAGTGACTTGACTTCTGCAACCACATATAGGTGAGTACACACACACACACACACACACACACACACACACACACACACACACACACACACACACACACACACACACAAACACACACACACACTAACACACTGCTTAATTTCCATCACATTAACATCCATTTTTAGCGAGGTAACTACCGGCAGGAGCAGATGCTGGGCCATTAGCGAGCGAAGTCGTAAAGCCCGGCCGTATGGAACACCGAGCCAGCTACCAGATACCAGCGAGAGAGATTACATGTAACACCAACACCAACAATATTACCTGGAGTGTTAGTACCCTTGTGTGTGTGTGTGTGTGTGTGTGTGTGTGTGTGTGTGTGTGTGTGTGTGTGTGTGTGTGTGTGTGTGTGTGTGTGTGTCGGGTCCGTGTTATTGTTGTTATTGTTGTTTGTTTTTCTGACTCTAGAGATGTATCGGATGTGAAAATTTAGATATCCGCGGACGCGGATGTGTATGAGGATGTCTTATTTATTTCGCGGATGCGGATGTTGATGCGTACGTAAAAAAATTGTGCGGATGTTCCGTAGAGGTTGATGCGGATGTAAGAATTTGTGCGAATATTCCGCGGATTCGGATGTGGATGCATATGCGGATATCTGTTTACAGTAAAATTCGAATGCGGATGTAAGAAATTGAGCAGATGTTCCGTGAATGCGGATGCGGATATCCGATACATCACTACTGTTGCTGCTGCTACTATTGCTACTACTACTACTACTACTACTACTACTACTACTACTATTCCTACTACTATTACTACTGCTACTATTACTACAACTACCGCTGCTACTGCAGCTGCTGGTTCTGCTGCAGCTGGTACTGCCACTACTGTCCCTGCTGGTACTACTATTACTACTACTACTACTACTACACTACTACCGTTGTTGTGCTGTTACTAGCACTGCTGTCGTTTCTTTGTTTTTGCTTCATATTGTCATTGCTTCGTGTTTTTTTTTTGGGGGGTGGGGCTCTGGTTCGTGTTATTGATTATGTCTTTTGGTATTGTCGCAAACGACAGATAAAACCTAATGATGATCACTTCTGATGACGTTTAATTTAGATAAATTCTGATGACGTTTAATTTAGATAAATTCTGATGACGTTTAATTTAGATAAATTTTCATAACGTTTAATTTAGATAAATTCTGATGATATTTAATTAAAACAAATTCTGATGACATTCAAGTTAGATAAATTCTCACGTGTTTAATTAAAAAAAAATCCATGACGGTTAATTTAGAAAAAAAATCCATGATGGTTAATTTAGATAAATTCTCATGACGTTTAATTTACATCAGTGTTGATGACGATTAATGTTGATGGTGTCAAGTTTTTCAGCCAATGTTTACCAAGCGTGACCTTATTACGCCGTAAAAAAAAATGGATTTTTAGAACCTAAATTAATATCTGTCCAGGTGAAAAATTCTTTAAGCGCTCTAGTCGTGGAATTTCTCAAAAGTGTTTATATTGTGCGAATGACTGATTAGTGTGGTGAATTGTGGTGTAGTGTGGTGTGGTATAGTGTGGTGCAGTGTTGTGTGGTGCTGCAGTGTGGTGTGTGTTGTGGTGTTGTGTGGTGCGGTGTGGTGCAGTGGTTGTGTGATGCTGCAGTGTGGTGTGTGTTGTGGTGTTGTGTGTGTACGGTGTGGTACAGTGTTGTGTGGTGCAAAGTGGTGCAGTGTTGTGTGGTGCTGCAGTGTGGTGTGTGTTGTGGTGTTGTGTAGTACGGTGTGGTACAGTGTTGTGTGGTGCAATGTGGTGCAGTGTTGTGTGGTGCTGCAGTGTGGTGTGTGTTGTGGTGTTGTGTGGTACGGTGTGGTACAGTGTTGTGTGGTGCAATGTGGTGCAGTGGTGTGTGATGCTGCAGTGTGGTGTGTGTTGTGGTGTTGTGTGGTACGGTGTGGTACAGTGTTGTGTGGTGCAGTGTGGTGCAGTGTTGTGTGGTGCTGCAGTGTGGTGTATTGCAATGTGGTGTGGTGCAGTGTAGTGTGGTGTCGTGCAGTGTTGCGTGGTGCTGCAGTGTGGTGCAGTGTAGTGTGGTGTGATGCAGTGTTATGTGGTGTTGCGGTGTAGTACACTGAAGTGTGCCTTCAATGCGGTGTGGTGCATTGTAGTTTGGTGCATTGTAGAGTGGTGTGGTGCAGTGTTGTGTGGTGCTGCAGTGTGGTGTATTGCAATGTGGTGTGGTGCAGTGTTGTGTGATGTCGTGCAGTGCTGCGTGGTGCTGCAGTGTGGTGCAGTGTAGTGTGGTGTGATGCAGTGTTGCATGGTGCTGCAGTGTGGTGCAGTGTAGTGTGTGATGCAGTGTTGTGTGGTGTTGCAGTGTAGTACACTGAAGTGTGCCTTCAATGTGGTGTAGTGCATTGTAGTTTGGTGCATTGTAGAGTGGTGTGGTGCTGTGTAGTGTGGGGTGGTGCAGTGTAGTGAGGGGTGGTGCAGTGTAGTGTGGAGTGGTGCAGTGTAGTGTGGAGTGGTGCAGTGTAGTGAGGGGTGGTGCAGTGTAGTGAGGGGTGGTGCAGTGTACTGTGTTGTGTAATGCAGTGTGCTGCAATATAAAGTAGTGTAGTATGTTGCAGTGTAACGTGGTTTAGCGTAGGGTGGTGTAGTTTAGTGTAATATTGCAGTGTAATGTTATGTAGTGTAATGTGGTGTAACCTAGTGTAGTGCAGTGTAATGTGTTGCATTGTAATGTGGTATAGTGTAGTGTAGTGTGGTGTGGTGTGGTGTGTTGCAATGTAACGTGGTATAGTTTGGTGTGGTGTAGTGTGTTGCAGTGTAATGTGGTGTAGCGTAATGTGGTGTAGTGTGGTGTGGTATGGTGTAGTGAAAAGTAGTATGGTGTGGTATGATGCGGTGAAGTGTAGTGAGTGCTGTTAACTAAAACATGTGCATATAAATCCTGAATGTTGATCCAGGAAAGTGGAGAGTGGCTCCAATTCCCAGGACGAAGAGCGCTGGCGAATATCTTCAATTATCTTAGAATAAGACACCTGTTTGCTCTCTCTCTCTCTCTCTCTCTCTCTCTCTCTCTCTCTCTCTCTCTCTCTCTCTCTCTCTCTCTCTCTCTCTCTCTCTCTCTCTCTCTCTCTCTCTCTCTCTCTCTCTCTCTCTCTTCTCTCTCTCTCTCTCTCTCTCTCTCTCTCTCTCTCACTCCTCTTCTCTCTCTCTCTCTCTCTCTCTCTCTCTCTCTTAATAAACGAACAAGAATATATTTCAGACTGGCACTTACGCACGACAGCACAAAATCATAGCGTAAAAAAAAACGGCATTTCAGTTGTAGTTTGCGTATATTATCTTTTCATTTTATTTTTTTTTTGTCGTCACCGCATTTATTGTTCACATCCACCTTTCCTTCCGTCTCAGTCTGCGCCCTTCAAAGAGTGACCGGAATCCCTTTCAATAGCCTAAACCCCCTTTGAATAACCTAAAATCTGTGTGAATAAGTTAAACCCTCGTAAAAGTACTCCGAACCCCTTACGAATAAACCAAATCCTTTTTGAATAATTTAATCCAGGTTTTAGTACCTTAAAAATTTTTTGAGGAGAGTGATCCCCTTTGAGTAATTTAAACACTCTTAGAGAATATTAAAACCACTTGTGAGTATTAGAAATAAGTCCTTAGGAGAGATAAAGGAATTACTTCGACACACACACACACACACACATACACACACACACACACACAACACACACACACACACACACACACAACACACACACACACACACACACACACACACACGCACACACACACTGTACACCATATACGTCAGGTCCATACTGGAGTATGCAGCACCTGTTTGGAATCCACACCTGGGCAAGCACCTCAAGAAATTAGAGAAAGTGCAAAGGTTTGCAACAAGACTAGTCCCAGAGCTAAGGGGATTGTTCTACGAAGACAGGTTAAGGGAAATTGGCTTGGCGACACTGGAGGACACGAGGGTCAGGGGAGACATGATAACGACATATATAATACTGCGCGGAATTGACAAGGTGGACAAAGACAGGATGTTCCAGAGATGGGACACAGAAACAAGGGGTCACAATTGGAAATTGAAGACTCAGATGAGTCAAAGGAATGTTAGGAAGTATTTCTTCAGTCAGAGATTTGTCAGGAAGTGGAATAGCCTAGAAAGTGATTTAGTGGAGGCAGGAACCATACACAGTTTTAAGACGAGGTTTGATAAAGCTCATGAAGCAGGGAGAGAGAGGACCTAGTAGCAATCAGTGAAGAGGCAGGGCCAGGAGCTATGAATCGACCTCTGCAGCCACAAATAGGTGAGTACACACACACACATACACACACACACACACACACACACACACACACACACACACACACACACACACACACACACACACACACACACACAGGTACGATAAGCAGAGGTACGATAAAGCTCATGGTTCAGGGAGAGTGACCTAGTAGCGACCAGTGAAGAGGCGGGGCCAGGAGCTTGGACTCGACCCCTGCAACCTCAACTAGGTGAGTACAACTAGGTGAGTACAACACACACGTAACACTATATATATATATATATATATATATATATATATTATATATATATATATATATATATATATATATATATATATATATATATATAATACTGCAGCAGGCCAGGACTCGACCCTACGAACGTTGTACCGCCTCAAGAGACAACACAACACACGCGTCACCTTTACCATTAAGTAGGATCGGTGGCTGAGTGGTAAAGGTATGTTGTTTTGTCTCTTGCGGCGGTACAACGTTCGTAGGGTCGAGTCCTGGCCTGCCGCAGTATGATAAATGAATTAATATCGCTTGTATATAACCCGCACATAGAAGAGAGGAGCTCCTCTCTTCTATGTGCGGGTTGTGTACACACACACACACACACCCACACACACACACACACACACACACATATATATATATAATATATATATATATATATATATATATATATATATATATATATATAATATATATAATATACATACATTCAAATTCAAGGACTAAAAACGAGGCCCCGATAGAGTCAACAAGAGTACATTTGAATAATGTTTCTAATATATTCATAGGCAAGCGCTAAACCCGTAAAAGTCAAACACCTCCTGGGGAATGGGAGGCTAATCAACTTCGATCGGACAAAGGAGAGAGAGAGAGATAAGCCCATTTCCTTTCAGCAGGATCAAAGCAATCTCCCCCACCCCACCCCGACCCCAATCCCCCGTCAAGGAAAAAAGAAGGGAATCTTTCCTCCTTAAGATGTCTACGCCACTTCCTCACGAGACGCTTCCAACGACTACCTGTCGCATTATTACTCATAAGCTGTGAACTCCCGGAATGAACAGTGACGGGGTTAGGAATACCCCTTTGAGGAGTATAGTCAAGGTTGTGCGTCTGGGACTGGCCACGGGTTATGCTCACTGTGTCTAAGTGTATTTAAGCTGGGAGTTTATTTTATCTTATATTTTAGAAATTTAAGTATCTTTTTCTGGGGTGAACAGGTTGTATGCAGCATTATTGAGAGAGAGAAAGAGAGAGAGAGAGAGAGAGAGAGAGAGAGAGAGAGAGAGAGAGAGAGAGAGAGAGAGAGAGAGAGAGAGAGACAGACAGACAGACAGACAGAGACAGATAAGTGCCTTGCTCTCCTAGCGTAAAATCTTCCTAACGTTTTAAATTGAGAATCTGTGTTTAAGTCAAGAAGGTCTACACCGCCAGAGCTCACAGTTTTTAAGTATTGCCAGCTTCCAGAACGATGCGTGTTGGAGAGATATACATATATACAGATAGATAGAGAGAGAGATAGACAGATAGACAGACAGAAAGATAGATAGACAGACAGACAGACAGACAGACAGACAGACAGATAGACAGACAGAGCTATGAAAGCCTGCCTAACACATCAGATTCCAACACTCATTTTTCACATTTTTCGAGATCCAATTTCCAACTGAATTGATGAAGAGAGAAAAAAAAAAACAAGAATCCTGCCTGAAAATAGAAATTAGATTAATAAAAATCTTTGCTTCCCGATAAAAAAAATCATTCCATTAAATGTGTTTTATAGACGTCTTCTAAATCCCGTTGCATTAATTCGTAAAAATCACTCAATTTAAGGGGTGCTCCTAATACAAGGAAGAGGAGCTAATTTTTCTCCTTCCTCGTATCAGATGCAGTCATCTACCAGTTTACATATAACCAGCACTTAGGAGAGGAAACTTGTGACGATGGTTCGATTCGTCCTACACCATTGTCAAATCACAACTGGGGAAGAAAAAAACCAGAGAAGCCTAGAAGACAGGTCGCTGGATTCAGTGCTTCTCCAGAACACAAAAGAATGGAACCTGGCACACTTATTTTGAAAAAAATAATCTGCTCTGATTTCTCTACTGAATTAATTTGCAATAAAAAATAGATGTCTCCCATTCGAAGAAAAAATTAAATCTGAAAAGAGAGGAGACGCTGACCCCCTTGATTTTAGTGAAAAGGTTAAGATAAATCAAGACGTTTAATAAATATTTGGCAGGACAAATAACAAGAACGACGACAATAACAATAGCAGCAATAATAATAATTATAATAATAATAATAATAATAATAATAATAATAATAATAATAATAATAATAATAATAACAATAATAATAACAATTAGTAGTAGTAGTGGTAGTAGTAGTAGTAGTGGTAGTAGTAGTAGTAGTAGTAGTACTAGTAGTAGTAGTGGTAGTAGCAGTACTAGTAGTAGTAACAGTAGCAGTAGTAATAGTAGTAGTAGTAGAAGTAGTTGTAGCGGTAGTAGTAGTATGGAGTATTATAGAAGTAGTAGTTACAGTAGAAGTATCAGTAATAGTAACATTAGTATTAGTTTTAAATATAATCAGAATATATGCGAAATTACTGCATAAAGAAATTTTGGCTTGCCAAATTCGTCATGAAAAGTGTTGCTATTTAAGCCAAAATAGCAAGTTTTAAACTATTCGGCACTACATATATATATGTTAAGTGAATGTATAAGAGCCTTTGAACCAAGTGAGAGAGTAATTGTGGTAGGGGACCTGAATGCTAAAGTAGGAGAAACTTTTAGAGAGGGTGTGGTAGGTAAGTTTGGGGTGCCAGGTGTAAATGATAATGGGAGCACTTTGATTGAACTTTGTATAGAAAGGGGTTTAGTTATAGGTAATACATATTTTAAGAAAAAGAGGATAAATAAGTATACAAGATATGATGTAGGGCGAAATGAGTAGTATTTTGTTAGATTATGTATTGGTAGATAAAAGACTGTTGAGTAGACTTCAGGATGTACATGTTTAAAGAGGGGCCACAGATATATCAGATCACTTTCTAGTTGTAGCTACACTGAGAGTAAAAGGTAGATGGGATATAAGGAGAATAGAAGCATCAGGGAAGAGAGATGTGAAGGTTTATAAACTAAAAGAGGAGGCAGTTAGGGAAAGATATAGACAGCTATTGGAGGATAGATGGGCTAATGAGAGCATAGGCAATGGGGTCGAAGAGGTATGGGGTAGGTTTAAAAATGTAGTGTTAGAGTGTTCAGCAGAAGTTTGTGGTTACAGAAAGTGGGTGGGGGGGGGAA
>NC_069436.1:11463169-11480669 GCF_026875155.1 Cherax quadricarinatus
AATCCCCCAAAGCACAGTGTCATAGCAAAGAGCAGCTGGACAACTCCCACCCTGTGTGTGATTCTTATCTTTTAACCCCACCCCCTTTCCCAAAACCCCCTGCTTTTAATTTCTTACAACCCCATCTAAAAAATATTTAAAAAAACCCCGGTGACATCACACACCTTGTCTAAGGCCTACTTTTATAAAAAAAAATTTCCCTCTTTCCTACTACTCTAATTTGGAGCCTCACTACCCTCGTAAAAACTTTTTCACTGCTTTCAGTAACCTCCCCCTCACCATACACTTCAACATCTCCCACTTTGCCCCCCTATCCCCCTGTCTACCCCTTTTTCAAATCCATAAATGCCAAAAGGCCCTCTTTGCCTTATCTAAAATACTGTTCATTATTTTTTCACTGAAACCCCGGGGTCCACACACCCCCTACCTTTCCCAAAGCCCCCTGTTCATTGCATCCATTCTCCGTCCTTACTCTTAATTCTTTCAATTTTTAACTCTACCAACACTTTTTCCAGTCATCAACAGACTTATCCCCCATAATTTTTGCACCCCTTTTTATCCCTTTTCCTTTATAAAAAGGAACTATGCAGCTCTCTGCCAATCCTAGGTACCTTACCCTTCCATACATTTATTAAATTATTGCACCAACCACTCCAAAATTTCCCCCCTGCTTTTAACTTTCTATCTTTATCCCATAATCCCCGGCTGCTTTTCCCCTTTCATTTTACCTACTGCCTCACGAACTTTCCCCCACACTCACAACTGGTCTTCTCACTCCCACAAAGATGTTTTCCCCCTTTCCCCATACACGAAATCACAGCTTCCCCATCTTCATCAACATTTAACAATTCCCCAAATTTCCCTCCATCCCCAAAACCCCTAACTCTCCATTTAATAACTCTCCTCTCTATTTTTAATGACAAAACCCTTTGTTTCTAGGTTCTTAATTTTTAAACTCACTCCAAAACTTTTTTTATTTTTTAAAAAAATTTGTTTTTAACACTCACCCTCTCTCATTTGTCTCTTTTTACATTGCTTCACCCCCTCTCTTAACCTCTCTCTTTTTTCCATATACCTTCCCCCCTTGCATCACTTCTACTTTTAAAAACTTTCATAGCTAACTTTTTCCCCTTATACCTCTTTAAAAACATCATTCCCCCCAATCGCTCCCCTTCCCTCCTGCACCCACTTTCCTGTAACCACAAACTTCTCTGAACACTCTAACACTCATTTTTAAAACCTACCCCATACCTCTTCGACCCATTGCCTTGCTCTCATTAGCCTCTACCCCAAAGCTGTTTTACTTACCCTAACTGCTCCCCTTTAGTTTATAAAACCCTTTCCCCCTTTTCTCCCTGATGCTTCTATTCTCCTTGTATCCCATCTACCTTTTTCTCTCGTTGCTACAACTGAAAGTGATCTGATATATCTGTGGCCCCTCTAAAACATGTAATCTGAAGTTACCAACAGCTTTTATCTACTAAAACATAATCAACAAACTACGTATTTCGCCCTACTCATATCGTGTATATTATTTTTCCTCTTTTTTTTAAAATATGTATTCCTATAACTAACCCCCTTTCTATCAAAGTTCAATCAAAGGGGGGCCCCCATTTTCATTTACACCTGGCACCCAAACTTACCCACCACACCTCTCTAAAAGTTTTCCTACTTTGATTCAGGTCCCCCACCACAAATTTCTCTCTCCTTGGTTCAAAGGTCCCTTTCTTCACTTTAAATCTCCCAAAATCTCTCTCTACCTCTGCATTCCTCTTTTTCCAGGTGCATACACGTTTTTATGACCCACTTCTGCACCAAACCCTTTTCTTTAATCCACTAATTCTCGAATTTACACATATATTCTCTTTTTCCTTCCTAACTGTCATTTAACATTATTGCTCCCCTTCCTTGCTCTAAATCTTCAGATACTCCGATTTAATCCATTTATTTCCCCCCCCTATTATATAACCAGAGGTTTGAATCGCTTACTGAATAAACACCGAAAGGTGTGGATCTCTCTGGGTTTATACAATGAATGTATTCTGGTACAGCCGTCCACGTATTGGGTATTGCGATGCTCCTGTGTTTTTGTGCAATTTTTTTTATATATTCGTCTGCAATGCCATTAATGTTGTTGCTGCGGTGCTTTTATGTACTTGTGTGATCTCATGTTCTTTTGAGATGCGTTTTTATTCTTGTGCGATGATCCAGTGTTCCTATACTATGTTCTTTGGTTCTTGCACGATGCTCTTATGTTCTTCAGTTCCTGTGCGATCATCTAAAAGCGTTGCAGTCTGAGGCGTGAAAATTATAGTGATTATTTCCCCCATCTCGTATAATTTGATACGGGGTAACAGCAATTAACTTTTTTCCTCAAGTTATCAACGCTAACCTGCTATAAAAGGAGACGATAGCTGTTAAATATAGCATTCCGCAAGGCTTTGAGCTTTTCATGACGCGATGAACTGCTAACTGTAGCTTTGTGCCATGAGTTGAGCTCTTCAATACACGATAAGCTTATAACTTCAGTTTTTCACCAGACTTTCAGAGCTTTAACTTCTGTTATAATGAATGAGAAGAATGACAAGAGTTATCAGTACAATAATAAATATGTAACTGCTTCCTTCTCTACCTCTGGATAATTCCATTCATCGTTCACTCTGGGTGACTACCTTATGTTACCCCATGGATGGTTAATTTTCTTATTCCTAAGTGATTGATTATCTTATGCTACCCATGGGTGATTAATTTTCTTATTCCTAGGTCACTGATTGTTTTATGCTACCCTGGGTGATTAATTTTCTTGTCCTAGGTGATTCATGTTCCTATCCTAAACTTAGGTGATTTTTCCGTTGTTATCGCTGCTACTTGCTGTGATTTTTTATCATCATTATTTTCATCATCGTCTTCGTCTTCTTCTTCTTCTTTTTCTTCCTCTTCTTCTTCCTCTTCTCTTTCATCTTCAAAACTTTTGATATCTGAAAAATCATTTTTATAGCATCCCTCGTCTCCTGCCCAGAGATAGATTAATATGACAATACGGAAATAATTTCCATCGCTTTTGGCCAGAAATCCCCTCAATCACAGGGGGAAAAAATCTCTGATTAATTGATGCAGGAGGAAGATAAATGTAATGTCTTGATCATATGTTCCGCGTGAATATTTTTTTTTTTTTTTTTTTTTTTTAGAAATTATGGATCTGGATTTGCAGTGTGGTCAGTGAGGTCCCTGGACCCAAGCTGGGCTTTTGTAATTATTTGACTACCGTCCATAGGATGTGTGTGGGATAACTACCGTCCATAGGATGTGTATGGGATAACTATTGACCATAGGATGTGTATGGGAGAACTACCGTCCATAGAATGCGAATGGGATAATTACTGTCCATAGGATGTGTATGGGATAACTACCGTCCATAGGATGTGTATGGGATAACTACCGTCCATATGATGTGTACGGGATAACTACCGTCCATAGGATGTGTATGGGATAACTACCATCCATAGAATGTGTATGGGATAACTACCGTCCATAGGATGTGTATGGGATAACTACCGTCCATAGGATGTGTATGGGATAACTTCCGTCCATAGGATGGATATTTGGTGATTGCCGTCCATTGCATAGGTATGGGATGACTACCGTCCACAGAATGGATAGAGTGACTACCGTCAACAGGACGGACATGGGGTGACTGTCGCCCACAGGATTGGTATGGCAACTACCACCCACAAGATGGGTATGGTACCTACCACATACAAGATGGGTATGGTAACTACCACCCATGTGATGGGTATGGTAACTACCACCCATATAATGGGTATGGTAACTACCACCCATATGATGGATATGGTAACTACTACCCGCAAGATGGGTACAGCGTACTACACAAAGGTACCCATCTTGTACTACACAAAGGTACCCATCTTGTACTACACAAAGGTACCCATCTTGTACTGCACAAAGGTATCCAGCTTACCTTTGTATAGTACGTCTTTATAACGTTTTATAACGCCATCTTTTCAACGCTTGTTTCGTCCCATTTTGTTCCAATTTGTCCCAGTTTGTTCTAGCTTGTTCCAGTTTGTTCCAATTTGTAACAGTTTGTTTCAGCTTGTCTCAGTTTGCTTCAGTTTGCTCCAGTTTGTCCTAGTTTGTTTCAGTTTATCCCAGTTTGTTTCAGCTTGGCCCAGTTCTTTTAGTTTGTTCCAGTTTATCCAAATTTGTTTCAGTTTGTTCCAGTTTGTCTCAGTTTGTCCCAGTTAGTTAAAGTTTGTTGCAGTTTGTCCCAGTTTGTCCCAATTTGTCCCAGTTTGTCAGAGTTTGTTAAATTTTGTTCCAGTTTGTCCCCGCTTGTCCCAGTTTGTCCCAGTTTGTTCCAGTTTGTCCCAATTTGTCCCAGTTTGTCAGAGTTTGTTAAATTTTGTTCCAGTTTGTTCCCGCTTGTCCCAGTTTGTCCCAGTTTGTCCCAGTTTGTTCCAGTGTGTTCCGGTTTGTTATTAATATAAGAAAGAGAAGCAGGGAGTTAGGAATAAAAAAAAAGTTTTTTTTATCTCCGCTATTAAGGAGAGAAGAGAGAGAGAGAGAGAGAGAGAGAGAGAGAGAGAGAGAGAGAGAGAGAGAGAGAGAGAGAGAGAGAGAGAGAGAGAGAAAGAGCAACGGCAAGACAGCCTATTCGCTAAAAACTCAAATCTGATACATCAACAGTGGGGAGGGGGAAAGAAAAAAAAAAGACAATTCAGCTGACGTAACATTTCCTATCCAATCAAGAAGATAACATTTCCTAAATAGAGCATAAGAGCGTAAAGCTTTTTAATTCAGTAAGTTACGAAAAAAAGAATAGAGGAGAAATAATTTCAATTCTGTTCCACGTTAGAGTTGAAAGCACAGTGTGAGTGTTTTTTGTTGCCACCTCCCCAGGGTCCTCTCCTCTACGTTCTTCTCCCCACGTTCCTCTCTACGTTCTTTTTCCCCACGTTCCTTCTTGCGACGTTCTTCTCCCGACGTTCTTCTCCACGCTTTTTTTTCCCACGTTCCTCCTCCCTACGTTTTTCTCCCAACGTTCCTCTCCACGTTCTTTTTCCCACGTTCTTCTTCCCTACGTTCTTCTCCCAACGTTCCTCTCCACGTTCTTTTTCCCACGTTCCTCCTCCCTACGTTCTTCTCCCAACCTTCCTCTACACACTCTTTTTCCCACGTTCCAATCATCAGGTTCCTCCTCAGCACGTTCTTCGCCTCACGTTCCAGTCTTCACTTTCCTCTCCAACGTTCTTCACCTCACGTTCCTCTCCCAACGTCCGTATCCCCACGTTCCTCTCCCCAACTCCCTATCCCCACTCGCCTCCCCTCATCCCTCCTCCCTTCCCAAGTCCCTCCCTCCCTCGTCCCAAGTCCCTACTCCTCCCCCATCCACAGGTCCCTCCCCCACTTAAGCTCCCACCTTCCCCACGACCAGGATCATCAAGGGAGCGCAGGTGCGCTTAATTGACGTTCTGGGCGCTGCCCCGGCGCTAAGAGTACCTTCATTTAGATCAGAAGAATCTCCTTAACAAATATGCAATTTTTAACATAAATTATCTCTGTATAGCATTATTTCATTGGTATGATTTATGTGTGTGTGTGTGTGTGTGTGTGTGTGTGTGTGTGTGTGTGTGTGTGTGTGTGTGTGTGTGTGTGTGTGTGTGTGTGTGTGTGTGTGTGTGTGTGTGTGTGTGCCTAATAGGTAGAACTGGTCAATTAGCAAGAACTCATTTAAAATGAACTCCTTTCTAAAATTTTCTCTTATGCATTTAAAGATATATTTTTTTATTTATGTTAATATAATAATTAATAATTTTATACCAAAAGAACCTTAGGAAACTTACCTAACCTTGTTATAACAAGCGCAGTTTAATTTAGCTTAATCCAACAAAATATATTTTAGATAAGTCTACAATAATTTAATAAAAAATAAACAGAATTAAATGTATTTTTTTCATTAGGTTCAGAGTGATTTTTGCGAAATTATTGCATACACAAATTTTCGCTTACTCTTATTGGGAAAGAAGAGCGTTGCTATTTAAGCCAATATTGCAAGTTTTACCAGTGATGTAATGATATATCATACAGACAGATAATTCAAGTTAAAAATTACTTATATATGTACATACATACATACATACATACGTACATACATACATACATACATACATACACATACATACATACATACATACATACATACATACATACATACATACACATAAAATATGAATGGGACGAAATAATCAAGTAAACGATCCCAAACGCATTTGAAAAATTGGTTAAGTCTCCTGAAGCAGTGTTCATCTCTTTCGTAATTTGATGGTTGAGTGGAAGGGTGCTAACCAGGCAGTAGTTCGACCCCCGGGGGAGGTGTGGGTGGTGAAACTAATGACACAGTCCACTTGTAAGATGCGGAAGAAAAATTGTAGAAATTGTTAATGGATAGAATTTTTGGGTCAGAGTGTGAGACTTATGAAACCTGAAACGTATGGACACACGAAAACTCACAGAGGGCATGAGAATGTGTACTCTGTTGGTTTTTTTTTTCTGTGGTTTTATTTTTCATTTCTCTTCATTTGTCCTTGTACCTACTGATTTGGTGGTTGCATGGTGTGTCGTGTGTGTGTGTGTGTGTGTGTGTGAATTTCTACGTATGTGGGGGTCATTCAACACAACTAGTAACGGAGGCTCGATCTTTTGTCTCTAATCGCAAAAAAGAAACCACTCCCTTGCAATACGCACTTACATTAGTAAAAAAAGTCTAGGAAGTGAAAGAGTAGGAATAAATACAAAACGAAAGAAGTACGAAGGAAGTGAATGAACTTACATACCCAGTATGTGTTACCTGATGTCTAAGAGAACTAAAGTGAAGAAGAGAAGAAATGAGGTTGAGAAAGGTGGAGCGTTGAGAAGTCTGTCGAAAGTTTGTTAAATTGATGCAGATAATGAAATGTATCGGAGCACAGTTGTGCCAGTGATTTTTTGTATGAGTGAGGAAAAACTGTGAATGGTGCAGCGAGGCGAAGGTGAAGGAAAAAGAGGAGGAGGAGGAGGAAGAGAAAGAGGAGGAAGCAGAGGAGAAAGAGGAGGCTGGAAGCAGTGGAAATGTCGCGTGGGAGATCAATGTAAAGTGGGAATATTAAGCTGGGAATAAGTAGTGATAAAAGGTATAACTTAAGCCAAGAGAGAGAGATAGAGAGAGAGAGAGAGAGAGAGAGAGAGAGAGAGAGAGAGAGAGAGAGAGAGAGAGAGAAGAGAGAGAAGAGAGAGAGAGAGAGAGAGAGAGAGAGAGAGAGAGAGAGAGAGAGACAAAGAGAGAGAGAGAGAGAGACCTACAGGCAAACAGAGGAAGGTAATTAACTCTCTAAGGATTTACTAAATCCCTCCTGGAAACATATGAGAGTAGAGGACTTGGTATCTTGAGTTCTCACTAAGCAGGGAGGAGCACAGCCCTGAGAAGTGTCTGTGTCCCGGTGTGACCTGTACGTCCCTGAGATGTGTCTGTGTCCTGCTGTGACCTGTACGTCCCTGAGATGTGTCTGTGCCCTGGTGTGACCTGTACTTCCCTGAGATGTATCTGTGTCCTGGTGTGACCTGTACGTCCCTGAGATGTGTCTGTGTCCTGGTGTGACCTGTACGTCCCTGAGATGTGTCTGTGTCCCGGTGTATCCTGCACGTCCTTGAAATGTCTGCCACAGAGACACGTGTACAATCTGCCAGATCAAGCAGGCTATCATGGATGTGACCCAGCGGGTCGCCAACAGCAGAAGCCTAGTTGAAGAGACAGTTAGCAGACAAGCCTGGCCCCACACTGTGTCCCGAAGAAAGGAAAATTTTCGCAACCAATCACAAGTATATTTCAAATATATATCACAGATGCGTCACAAGTATATTACAGGTATATCACAGAAATACCACAAAGATATCGTAGGTATATCATAGATATATCACAGAAATACCACAAGTATACCACAGGTATATCTCAATGTAAATAGTTTACCAACAATCTTCTTCACATGTCGCTCTGTAAAGAGTCATAAGGAACCATTTAACCCGCAGGGGTCACACACACGCACACACACACACACACACACACACACCACACACACACACACACACACACACACACACACACACACACACACACACACACAACAACACAGTGGGTAACGTTTCCTTTCCATTAGTATCGAAGAAGCACTAACGAAGAGGGTGTCACAAGTTCACTAAATTGCGTTACCACTCAGGTGAATAAACGAAGGAAAGGGGGAGGAGAGGACGGGGTAAAGAAGGCCAATGAGAAGGGAAAGAAAGGAGTCCAGGTGGCGAAGACGATAAATCAATAGAAGAAAAAGAAAACAGACGGGAAGAAAGAGAAGAAGGCAGGAAGAGAATTAGCAGATAGAATAGAAGAGAAAGAGCAGATACATGAAAGGAGAGAGAAGAGAGAGGAGAGAGAGAGAGGAGAGAGAGAGAGAGAGAGAGAGAGAGAGAGAGAGAGAAGAGAGAGAGAGAGAGAGAGAAGAGAGAGGAGAGAGAGAGAGAGAGAGAGAAAGCAGCTGCAGAAGCCGAAGCATGAGGAGCAATTACAGAGAAATGAGGAACAGCAAGAAGGAAAACCAGGCAAGAGGAGCAAGGAGAGGAAAAGGAGGATCAATACAAGGAGAAAGGAAAGAATGAGCAGCAGAATTACTAGATGAAAGAGGAGTAGACAGAAGAACAGGCAAAAAAAAGGGAAGAGCATGAGGAAAAACTAACAGAAGCAGGAGAGGGAGAAGGCGGAGCAATAGGAAGAACGAGCAAAGGAAGGAGCAGGAGGCGGAGCAAGAGGAAGAACGAGCAAAGGAAGGAGCAGGAGGCGGAGCAGGAGGAAGAGTGAAAGCTCGTAAACAGGAATAATGAGCTCTCTAAAGTTTGGCAATGTTCGGCTGCTTTTAAATGCGGGATAAAGGCAATTAATGTCGAAAAGTATAAGGATGTGTATGTGTGTGTGTGTGTGTGTGTGTGTGTGTGTGTGTGTGTGTGTGTGACACACACATACAAACAGTTACAGAGATTACATTGAGTATTATATAAGACTTCAGCACTCTCATGTGCTCACAGTAAGGTAATGAAGCTTGGAGCACTATTTACAGTGCTTCTCACATCAGTACGATTTTCTCGAACAATTGACACTGGCGCTGAAGGGACAAGAGCTGGATCTCGTCAATGGTCATAGCAGCAATAATTTTTTGTAAATAGGCGATTGCAGATTACATCTTAGGTTATACTGATGCTCCATACTAACCTTTTCAATCGTGCAAATATTCTTAATCGAAAAATTCTCATTATAACTTTCATGGCTACAATGAGAATATATGTTATATTATATATATATATATATATATATATTTATATAATATATATATATATTATATATATATATATATTATATATAATATATATATATATATATATATGCAAGGAATTCGCAAGAGCAGGCGAAATATACACAAACACTGATCTGCGTACCTTGTTCCAAGGTTCGAGTCTCCTTCAGCCAGAGATCAGTGTTTGTGTATATTTCGCCTGCTCCTGCGAATTCCTTGCATTGTTAATATCTCTAGTAAGGCTGATGCATGCAGGGGATGAGATGAAAAGCTGTAAGCCTTCTCCCTGAAAGCTGGATGCCTTGGATCAAAGTCTAGCGCAAGCTGGACTCCAAGGTATTGGTCCAGTGTGGGTAGATTGGTAAAGCACTGCGTACCTTGTTCCAAGGTTCGTAGGTTCGAGTCTCCTTCAGCCAGAGATCAGTGTTTATATATATATATATATTATTATATATATATATATATATATATATATATAATAGTAATTTTTTTTTTATAAAAGCCACCTGAAATAAATTTTAGCCATACGGTATTTACTAAAAATAATGCGAAGTCATTGGAGAATTTTAATATCTATTTGTTCTCCGGCTATTGATTTAAGCTTGGTAGTGCTCACGTGAAGCCTTTGAGGAAATCTGCAAGATTTTTCACTTTATTTTATATATTTTTAGTTGAGTCAAGCTAGATGTTGATTCCTGACGACCAACGGTGAGCAGAGACGATGCACCTTCAGCCCTAGCAAATACAAAATTAAGAAAATAAGGAAAAGAGAAAAAGACCGGAGATGGTGACTGGGAGGAGAAAGGGAGAGCAGAGACAACAAATTTAGAACACGGAGTTGGATTTTGTAAGTATATTTTAACGAAAATACCAAGGAAGATAGCATATGTCAGAGCAGTAATGTACTATGCAACACCGACCTGAAGTTCACACCACATCAGGCATGTAAAGAACACAGTGGAAGTTGCGGAGTTCGTAACGAAGCTGTGTGAGCTACGAAATAAGACTGACTAATATGAGTATAGCGCCATTAAAAGATAGAAGAACAAGCGGTTATATAACAAAAGAAACTGATGGGATGAAAAGAGATAGATTGTTTGGAAGGCGAGCGAGTTGCAAGAACATTAGAACACACTTCATTAGTCTGTAATGCTGGAAGAGGCTAAAGGAACATAACAAGTTACGACGTACAAGTTACTTAGAGGACATAATGAACGGAGTAAAATGATGTTTGGAATATGAAGAACAAGAACAAGTGGGCATGCATGGAAGTTAAAAAAAACAAAAATATGTGAGGCCTCAGAAATTACATCTTAATTCTTGGGATTTAAAGGTAATGGAACGAGCTAGGTGAGGAATTGGTGAGAGAAATCTATGTTCGTAGTTTTAAGAATAGATAAGACAGTGCCCGAGAAGCAATAAGAATCAGTAGTTGATAGGAGGAGGAAACAGACCCTGGAGCCTTGACTCGACCCATGCGTAAACAACCAGATGAGTATTCCCTCTCTCTCTCTCTCTCTCTCTCTCTCTCTCTCCTCTCTCTCTCTCCTCTCTCTCTTCTCTCTCCTCCCCCCCCATCTCTCCTCTCTCCCCTCTCTCACCTCTCCCCTCTTTTCTCTCTCTCCCAGTCCTCGCACACTTCTCCAACACTGTTAGATTGCTTCCCACATCATCCCACTGTAATTGCAGGAAACATCATCCTCCAACCATATATTTACACAAAGCTAAAGATGCCTGAGAGTCTGCCAGGCGTGTAGTGTGGCCTTTATATAACATTACCTCCGGATGAGGCTTGTTCACCTGCCAACACGTTCAAGAAACACACAGAAAGAAGCAAATATCAGCAAATACCACTCTCGAATCTTTTAGAAATGAACACAAGAGCAATACAAAAGAGTTGAAAACCCACAGAAAATCACACTAAAGCTTTAAGATCCATGACCACAGTTAAGATTAGATTTTGCTACTGAAGCAGCAACTTAACTCTGCACCCTAATTTATATATTGGACGGTAGTAGCTAGTTTATTTTACACCTCCATACCCATCTTGTGAGCGGTAGCGCAACAACATTCCAATACAAAAAAAAAAAAAAAGATTAATAGAAGCTCATTTGAGAAAATATTACGTAAACAAGTAATTATTTTCATTTCAACATTTTGATCAACACGAGAAATGTGTAAATATTACGAAAAATTCTTTCTCAAATAATATATACGTCAAACCTGCTATTACGTAAATAAATAATGACGTAGATAAATATTAAAGGAGACCACTATGCATCGAGTGTAATATTACGTGTATAATAGATGTATGTATAAATAAAATATCCTGTAAAATCAGAGGATTAATAAAGTGCTCCGACGTGCAGAGGAAAGTCTATCGCTATTATGTATTCTGAAGAATGTATGTCTCTGAGCGTATATGCAATGAGAGCAGAAATATATGTACACAGAGGGATGTATTTCTCGGAATATATTATATTATATTATATATATATATATATATATATATATAATATTATATATTATATATATAAAATATATATATATATATATAATAAAATAAATAAATATTATATATATATATATATATGAATATATAGATAGATAGATAGATAGATAGATAGATAGATAGACAGATAGACAGATAGATAGATAGAGAAGAGAGAGAGAGAGAGAGAGAGAGAGAGAGAGAGAGAGAGAGAGAGAGAGAGAGAGAGAGAGAGAGAGAGAGAATGTGTATTTATTTCAGCATATGCTTATTGAGAGTTTGATTTAATATTTGTTTTAGGGAATAAAGTAGTATTATCTGGTGGACTGAAGGTTATGCACAGCATTAATGACCCTAGTGTAGATAATAGAATTTAAATCCACATTAACCAAAGAGTGAGAGTTTGAAGTTAATCCCCGTTTTAGGTATTAAATTATTCTTGACTGGTGGTGGACAGGTGAAATGCAGCCCTAATAACCCTCGGGCAATATAAAGCCTTTAAAATGAACCCAACTAAAAAAGCCTAGTCTACAACTTAGTCTAATAAAATTTAAACAAAACGGAAGAAATGCAGTAGAATTCTTTATATAAGAATCAATGTAATATGTTGGTAGCGGTAGTGAATTATTCCATATCAAAGTTTATTCTCCATTAATCATTGTACGTATATTACAAGTTGTCCTCATACAAGATAGTGTCTCCTGTCGACGGCCTGCACCAGAAATAGATGTTAGTGGTAAGCAACCACTGGCTTTCCTGTGTTGGGTATCAGTGGTTAAGCGACCGCTGGCTTACCTGTGCTATTTACCAGTGGTTAATTGGTTAATTATCCACTTACTTACAGGAGCTAGGTTTTGCCCCTCATTAAGAAAAAAACAAAGGATCCTATATTCGTGTTCTCAGAATATATTTCGTAGCACATCTTAGGCAGTACCTCCCAACTTGACTGCAAAGATTTTTGCCAAAACAAGCCAAGCTTATTTACATTTTACTATATAATAATAATAATAATAATAATAATAATAATAATAATAATAATAATAATAATAATAATAATAATAATAATAATAATAATTATTATTATTATAATTATTATTATTATTATTGTTATTATTACTTTGTTCGTGGAGAATTGTTGAATCCCTTGGGACCATAGAGAGCTTGGGAAATGGTAGTCAATGATCGACACCATGCCTAACCCTTCTAGGGTAGGGTAGGTGCCTGAGCCCGAGCCTTTAGCTCATAAGACTGTCATTCCCATTTGCCCCCTTGGGGCGGGGATGGCAGACCAGAGAGGCCTAGCTTGTGGCTAGGCCTGGGGACAGTTGGTCCCAAAGATGAGGAGGTACTTGTGCCTCCTCCCATGGGAGACTTAGGTCTCAGACACTCCCTAAAGAGGGAGCCAAGGCCGGGCCACCACTTGGACAAGGCCCGGGCCGGGAGAATACCGGCGAATCTTTAATAATAATAATAATAATAATAATAATAATAATAATAATAATGGTAGTCAATCTGGTCTGATATACGGGCAAGTGCCTGAACTTCTGAAGAAGGACGAGATGTTGACAAGAGTTAATCTAATGCACGTAAATTATACATACATCTATTGTGCACGTACATGGGTGACACAGGAGACCTCGGATGTGTACTGTGTAATCTCTTCTACGTGCTTGGTCATTCCTTCATCACTAGCGTCTAAAAAGCTCTCCCAAGTCATTCTTGGGTAATAGTTTCCAGACTAACCTGCACTTACATATTATTAGAGTCTAGTTACCTGAGAAGGGCTTCAGAAAATTCGTTCACACTAAGAATTGGGTCCACGCCCGGGATTCAAAGCATTCATTTCAAAACGTTCATCTTGTTAAAGGCTCCAAATGATTATTTTTCGAAAGTTCACCTCCTTCGGCAAGGCTTGAGAGGATTCATTTCCAAATCTTCAGCCTCTTAAGAGCGTCAAAGAATTTTTTCCAAAATTTCACCTTCTTCGGTAGGGCTCCAAAGGAAATAGATCTTTCTTCACATCCAACCGCTTCGGCTGGGTTTGATAGAGTTCATTTCCACACCTTTAACTTTTTCGACCATGCTTTGGTAGGGTCAGTTCGACAGCAACTTTACACATTCACCTCACCCAGTCGAGCCATCAGCCAAGCTATCCTCTTTGTCTTTTAGTCAATTCCAATAATGAATAAAAAGGAAGACACGAGATACAGGACCAGCTTTTACTGGGGCAACGTTTCGCTGTTAAGAGCTGAAGAAAAATGTACACAGAGCAGAGCTTTTTTCTACACCTAGAATCATCCATTGTTGAAAATGACAACAACAAGCCACTACAGCGACCACAGCTAGGATGGTTCGTTATAATTTCAACAGCTCAACAAATCATCTTCCAAAGACTTTCAAGAATTAAAACAGTTTCTTGTAAAACTTTGATCACTGCGATATATATATATATATAATATATATAATATATTATATATATATATAATAATATAAAATTATATATATAATATATATATAATAATATATACATACGTCTAGGTAAACTACTGAAAAGAGTCTTCCATCTCGTGAATATTACAGAAGTGCTTTAACTTTGTGTCAAAGTTAGAGCAAATATTTGTCCCAAAATTCGCACAAGAAACTTTAATAAAACATCTAAAGCAACAAACACAAACACGATCTTCTGATAACGTAGGCAGCCATTCCTCCTCTGATATAAACAAAGCAATACCTGCGCAAAAGTTAACGCAACCTTTCAGAGAATTTTGTTAAAGCTTTTTATTTCCTGTTTTCTCTGGTGGAGTATGAGGGAAGGGGAGAGAGGAGGGGTAAGCTGGTGGAGGGTGTATACTGGGGGCAGGGTTTTAGTTGGGGGGGAGGGTGTTTGCTGGGGGAATTAGCAAATAATATCAATAAATATCTCTGCGTCTTTATTTCTGTACGACTGTTGCTTAATAAAATCTCTCTCTCTCTCTCTCTCTCTCTCTCTCTCTCTCTCTCTCTCTCTCTCTCTCTCTCTCTCTCTCTCTCTCTCTCTCTCTCTCTCTCTCTCTCTCACACAAAGCGTGAAATTGTGGCTATGAGTGTCTCTCGATTAATCAAGCTAATGACCACTAGGTCTGGCCAGTAATTGGATGGATGAACACAGATTCTTCCTCCCTTAAAACATCTACTAAAACAGATTTTAGGGCATCTCAACCTTGACAGGTACACACCAACCTATGCCTACATGATGCACAGGAAGTTCAGGAAAACTCTTGTGAACCCGGTAGCCACAGCTGCGTGAAGTAAAGCCTTATTACAGCTCTGGACATAGCGAAATATTCCGTCTTTATCATCATAATTCTTTGCAATACGCTGTTTCATCCACTGGGAGGTATTTTGTTTGTAAAGAGAGGGGAGGGGGTTGAAGAGTGGATTTAAAGCCTATCGTCTTCACTAGGGTCGTAATGATGTTGGTAGAATTACCGACAATGTGTAGAGTAAAAGGACACAATTGTAACTAGTGTGACATTTTTATTGTGGCAACGTTTCGCTCTCCAGGGGCTTTCTGAAGCCGTTACGGTTTGACAAAGCTCCTGGAGAGCGAAACATTGCCATAATAAAAATGTCACATTAGTTGCACTTGTGTCCTTTTATATCACTAGGGCCATTCAGGCTTCACGAAATCTTGTCACCACTAAACAAGATTACTTGTATTCCTACAATTGGGATTAAGTAACCTCTCAGCATATATACAATGAGAGAAATATACCACTCATTGTATGTATGTACAATGTTCGCCAAGACCAGGGTCCTGGCACGGGTCTTAATCTTGAGAACCTCTCATTGTATATACGCTGCATATATATATATATGTTTGGGAGAAAACTTCACCTGACACTACTCTTGATGATAAGATGATTTGCTCGAAGGAGCTTTTGGTCGACTGACTGATGCCTTCCGCTAGCTTACGTACTAACCCAGAAAGAAACCATTAAAAAATCCCAATATAATATGTGACATTTAGGCTTGCACACAACACTTTAAAAATAAAATCAGCTCTTTTTTGTGTCCAAAGATGGGATAGGATCATTAATCCCAGGATGGGATTAATGATACAACAGTTCTTTATAAGCAAAGTTCGCTATAAAGTGTACTTCCCATTATAAAATGCACTTATAAAATGCATTTTAATGAGAAATTTTTGGAAAATCTTAATATACATCACAATATCTTCACGTTTTTCGAGTGTTTTTTTCCAAGCATTTTTTTTTTTCTTTTCGTAGATTTCAGTTTTACAACTAATCACATAAATTTAATTACATTTTCGTATTTATTATATCGTACGTGTTTACCCGGTTTCTGTTTACCCGGTTTCTGTTTGCCCGGTTTCGTAGACTGAAGAAGAGGGAATCAAGGACGCAAATACATTCACTTACGACACCTGAAGACGTTTCGGTCCTGGAACCTTCAACATGTCGTATACATTGATGCAGTTGCCATCTTTTTTCTTCTAATTAGTCGGCGTTACTACATTACTGTTCATTTATTTTCATCTTTTTTGATTAGTTAATTGTCTAAATCGCACCGAAACGCCGTAATGAGTTTCTCCTATGACCGAGCCTAAGAAGAGTCTGCTCTCAGGAAACGTTCAGAAATTGACATGGGTAATGCGTTAGAGGAAAAGAACGATGTAGAATAAGTATAAACACTTAAGCAGTATAATGTGATTCTTTATAGACAACGTTTCGCCCACACAGTGGACTTTATCAAGTCACAAACAGATTTGTTGGTGACTTGTGTTTATATTTCCATTGTGTCGGTATTTTATACCATTTATTTCCACGTAGAATAAGGTTACGCTTGTCAGATGCTATTTTCTGTCGAGGTAAAGAACTACCACTACCATCCTGTTGCTCTGTTCTGTCTAGCAGACACAGCAACTCCTAGTGCAATATTACTTATAACTGTCGTTAATTGTTAGTAAGTAAGTAAGTAAGTTTGTTCAGGTATACACAAATACAAAATCTGCACAATCCAGGGCAACATGGGTTCAGGGCAGGTCGCTCCTGCCTCTCACAACTACTGGATCACTATGACATGGCCTTGGATGCACTGGAAGAAAATAAGAATGAAGATGTAATATACACAGACTTTGCAAAAGCATTTGACAAATGCGATCATGGCGTAATAGCCCATAAAATACGTGCTAAAGGAATAACTGGGAAAGTGGGGAGATGGATCTTCAACTTTCTAACAAATCGAACACAAAGAGTAGTGGTCAACAGAGTTAAATCGGAGGCTGCCATAGTGAAGAGCTCTGTTCTACAAGGCGCAGTACTCGCCCCCATCTTATTCCTTATCCTCATATCAGACATAGACAGAGATATACACCACAGAACCGTATCATCCTTTGCGGATGATACTAGGATCTGCATGAGGCTGTCATCTGCTGAGGACGCGGTTAACCTCCAAGAAGATATAAACAAAGCTTTCCAGTGGGCAACGGTAAACAATATGATGTTCAATGAGGACAAATTCCAACTACTCCGTTATGGAAAACTGGAGGAGATAATAACTAGAACAGAGTATACTACTGACTCTGGCCATACAATAGAGCGGAAAAATAATGTAA
>NC_069436.1:11485669-11553169 GCF_026875155.1 Cherax quadricarinatus
TGCCTCACAAACGCTGAATAAAGAGTTCACATTAATTGTGACACAGTAAAATCCATATTCTGACCATGGTAAGATTACACTCAATAATATTTTCTTTACTTTCATTCAGTGAAGCACTATAATATTGGCGCTCAGTTTATACGCAAATACGATGAACACAAGATAGATTCCTTTCCAGGTAACACTCAGTTACTATTCACTGTAATAAACTGTCCCTGCAAGTGGACGGTGACCGGCAGCAAGTGGCCCTCCCACCGTGCTAGCTTCCCTGACTCACACACACCTCGGACACTGCCTCTTGGCTCCCTGCAAGTCAATAGTGCAACGGGCACGTGAAGGAGGAGTAGTAGCAGCAGCAACACACACAGCAAGAGGCATTCTTGAGCTTCCCCAGAGGTCGGGCTTCGGCTCAAAGCTGGGGTGTGGCTCCAAAAGGATCCTTTAGTGCTTGCTGCTTTTGCACCTCCTGATATGCAGCTGCCACACTCTTCGAGCCCAGTATTAATATTTTTTGTTGATGAATAGTTAACATGAACTTAGTAAAGTGATTGTGTATTAGTTGGAGGTGTGTGACTTAGTTCTGGTAATGTCTCATGATCTGGTTTTTTTTTTTGTGCTTATGTCTTATATTTATTGTCAATATGTCAATTATAGGTTTTGGTGTATGTCTTAGTTATGATTTTGTATGTCTTAGTTGGGGGTAAAATGTCTTAGATTTGGTGTGTATGTCACATGTCTTAAATTTGCGTTTTGAAATGTGTAAGTTGTGGGGTCTGTGATTATTTTTATTTTTGGTGGTGAAGATATGTATAGTGCTCATTTTATGTTATAAGATGTTGGTGGAAGTGTCGTGGTATTTTTTTTTGTATGTCTTATTTTTGTGCGAATGTTTAAAAAAGATAAGTTTTTTTCAGTGATCATAGTAGTTTTGAGATTAATGATTTTTAGATTTTGGTGATCTTGGTGAAGAGTGTTGAATAGTGTGGTAAACATGATATGGAAATGGTGATCGTGATTTTTTGTGTGAATGTTTATAAAAAAAATGAGTGTTTTCTGTGATCTTATGGTGGGGTATAAATCTGGTAATCGTCTTGGTTATAGTGTTCTTAGATTATTGTGGGTACAACAGGTTGAAACAAGGTGGGTTGGGTGTGATGTGACCACCAAGTAACTACAGATGAGAGTGTGACGTCACTGGAGGTGACCTCGCCGGTCCTGTGGGTGTGACATCTTTGTGTTGGTGGTAGTGAGGTGAGTGCGCTTAGATATTGTCAAATATGATTTTTTTTGTGAATTTTTATAAGAAATGAGTGTTTTCTGGGGTATTAGTGGTTTTTTGAGGTAAGTAAATATGAGCTTTTTGTTGAGGTGGTTGTCTTAGATTTATGTGTGTGTACAAATATGTTTTCAGTTGATGGTGATCATGTACTAGGTGTTTGTGTATTAGGTTGGGTTCATGCTTTTTTTTACGCGTCCATGGGAGGGAGTTCTTGGTTATAGTGATTTGAGGGGATTTCTATAAAAAGGGGTTAGATGGTGATGTTAAACTTAGTTTCTGGTGATTTGACGGTGTTTGGTAGTATTCAGTGGTGATTTGGTAGTAATCAGTATGTTTTGGGAGTATTCGGAGGTGTTTGATGGTGTTTTGGAAGGTGTTCAAATGATGTGCAGAGTATTTTTGAAGATGATCAGGGGTGTTTTGGTGATGTTTAGAGTTGGTTCAAAGTTAGTCAGTGTGTTAGTTATGGTAATTTTCCATGTCATAGTTTTTTTTGTGCTAATGTTGTAAAGTCTGGAGAATGAGGGAGGAGTTTGGTGGATGAGATGTAATTTCGGTTAATGAAATGTGTAAGTGTGAATGAGAATGTAAATTGGTGGGTGAGTTAGAGAAGACAAAATGTTTTGTGATCTTAGTAAAAGTATAGATAGTTTTAGTGATCTTCGTCATGATGATGTTTAAGAGAATGTGTACAAAGAATGTGTGATCTTAGGGGTGGGGTTATAGAATTTGGTAAACGTTTTGATTGTGGTGATGTTAGATATTGGGATAAAACAGATATGTGTTTGTGTTAGTTTTGGTAAAATGTCTCATGTCATAAGTGTCTGAGTTAGTTTTTGTGATAATGTTGTAAAGTCTGGAGACTGAGGGAGTATATGGTGGATGAGTTGTAATTTCAGTTAATGAAATGTGTAAGTGTGGATAAATTAGAGATGAAAAAATCTTATTTGGGAGTATTCAAAATGATATTTTGGAAGTGCTTCAGTGTTGTTTGGAAATGTTCAAAGGTGTTTATGTGAGTATTCAAATGATTTATGAGAGTGCTCGAGTAATCTTTGGGTTGTTCTTGTAGTGAGATGAATAAAGGTTGTGGATGAGAGAATTTTTCTTAAGAGATATTGAGAAAAGGGGGTCTCAAATGATGTATGAGAGTGTTTTGAAGTGTTCAAAGTAAAGTGAGGTGTGTGTGTGTGTGTGTGTGTGTGTGTGTGTGTGTGTGTGTGTTAGGTGGTCATAGAGTTTTGTGAATATCTTGGTTACAGTGATTTTAGTGGATTTAGATGGGTGATGAATGCATTTGTGGATGTGAAATTGATTTTTTGTGTGTGTTCAGAAGAGATGTTTTTGGGAGATGGGTGAGGGGTTTTAAAAGAAATGTGGGTGAGATGGAGAGGGGTATGGGGAGGGTTTTATTAGAAATTTAAGAAATATGGGAGATTTTACTGAAAATAAAGGAATGTGTGAATATTTTAAAAATAAATTATAGAATTGAAAAGTTATGATATATTGGAAAGAATGGGGGGTTTGTTGAAACATGTCGCGTAGTTGGGTATTTGAGATTAGTTGTTGTGAGTATAATATAAATTTTTTGGGGTTTTACAAGGAGATGGGTATGGGAGAGGATTTTATTAGAATTTTAGTAATGTAGGGAGGAATGTGCATTACATTTAAGATTCAGTAAAAAGAAGGGGAAAAATTTGTATCGAATAAATTGTAAATAAATTGGTAAGTGATGAGGGTTGTGGGTATTGTTGTCGAACTAGAGATATCGAAAAAGATGTTATAAGTGGGTTGTTGTTGTGATTTTTTCTGATGAAATTAGTTAAAACGAGAAAAAATTGTGGGTTGTGAGTGTTGTGGGATGTGGGTGCTGTGGGCTGTGGGTGTTGATGTCGAACTAGAGATACCGAGAAGATGTTATAAGTGGGTTGTTGTTGTGGGTGTTGTGGGGTGTGGGGTGATGTGGGTTGTGGGTGTTGTGGGATTTTGGGTGTTGTGGGGTTGTGGGTGTTTTTTGTCGAACTAGAGATACCGAAAAGATGTTAATAAGTGGGTTGTTTTGTGGGTGATTGTGGGTGTGGGTGTTGTGGGTTGGGTGTTGTGGGTTGTGGGTGTTGTGGGTTGTGGGTGTTGTGGGGTTGAGGGTGTTGTGGGATGTGGGTGTTGTGGATTGTGGGTTGTTGTTGTTGTGACTTTTTCTGATGAAATTAGTTAAAACGAGAAAAAAGTGTTTTAGTAGTATTCAGTGGTGTATTTTGGCAGTACTCAAATGGTGTTTGAGACTATTCAAAGGTGTTTTTGAAGGTGTTCAAATGATGTGCAAGAGTATTTATGAAGGTGTTCCGGGAGTATTCAGTGGTGATTTGGGGGTATTCGAATGATGTTTTTGGAGTATTCAAAGGTAAATGATGTGTTTTTGGTGTTGTTCAAAAATAAAGTGTCTGAGTTAGTTTTTGTGATACGTTGTAAAAATCTGGAGAATGAGGGGGGAGTTTTGGGGGGTGAGTTGTAATTTAATGAAATATGAAAGTGTAGATAAATTAGGGATAATAAATCTTATTTGGGAGTATTCAAAATGTTGTCTTGGAAATGATTAAGTGTTGTTTGGAAATGTTCAAAGGTGTTTATGTGAGTATACAAATGATTTATGAGAGTGTTTTTGAAGTAATTTTTGGGGTTGTTCTGTATGAGATGATAAAGGTTTTTCGATGAGAGAATGTTTCTTAAAGATATTGAGAAAAGTGTGTGTGTTTGTGTTTGTGTGTGTGTGTGTGTGTGTGTGTGTGTGTGTGTGGTGTGTTGTGTGTGTGTGTGTGTGTGTGTGTGTGTGTTGTGTGGGGTGTGTGTGTTTTGTGTGTGTGTGAGTATGTGTGTGTGTATGTGTGTGTGTGTGTGTGTGTGTTTTGTGTGTGTGTGTGTGTGTGCTAGGTGGTCATAGAATTTTTTTTGAATATCTTGCTTACAGTGATTTTAGTGGATTTGAGATGGGTGTTAGTCTGTTATGTTGATCTTAGTTTTTTGGAGATTTTGGTGGTGTTTTGACTGTATTCAGTGGGGTTTTAGTAGTATTCAGTGGTGTATTTGGGAGTACTCAAAAAAAGATATTTTGGAAGTGTGTCAGTGTTGTTTGGAAATGTTCAAAGGTATTTTTGTGATTTTCAAAAGATTTATGAGAGTGTTTTGAAGGTGTTCAAAGTTAAAGTGAGGTGCGTGTGCGTATTAACTTCGTAAAATGTAAAATTGCGACTATGAATTTATCGAAAAGTGGTTTTAAGTTGTAAGTGTTGTGGTGACTTTTTCTGATGAAATAGTTAAAACGAGAAAAAATTGTGGGTTATGAGTGAAAATTGTGAAGTGTGGTGGGAGTGTGAGGGTTTGGGAGGGTGGGGAGAAGGAGAGAGAGGTTTCTTCGTGGGGAGTGACCTGAGATGAAATAGTTAAACGAGAAAAATGTCTAGACTTGAGGAGAGTGAATCTTTTGTAAAGAAATTGTGGATTGTTGTGGGTATTAACGAAAAAAAATGAGAAATTATTTGGGTTATCCTGCTTGAAGAGTTTAAATTTTTTCCCTATGTTGTATATGAAATGCATTGGCTGTATAATAAATAGCGTTATCCTGCATTTTAAGTTAATATCTGCTCGACAAGATTCAGCCTGTGTGCGGGGTCATCACGTGACGTCACTGACATAGGGGGAAGTCGACAAGATTCAGCCTGTATGTGTGAGGTCATCACGTGACGTCACTAACCACCGAGTAAACACAGGTGGGGTGACGTCTCACTTGTTTAGACCTGTAGTAAGAGAAAGTACCATGCCCCATAGGAGGAGTTCATTTGAATGCTTTCCCCCAGAGGGGGAATCCAAAAACTCGATCCAAGGAGATGGAGTCTTTGTATTATATATATATATATAATATATATATATATATAATTATATATATATATATATATATATATATATAAACTAACAAGTTACCTGCTGTGAAGCTGGCTAGATGAGAGTCAGATCCCTTACATGAGACATACGGTGCATGTTGAACACTGATAAAAAAAATATACCTCATCCTTTATCCTATTAATCATGACTGATAACATGGGCGTCGTCAGAAGTGCAATAAATTAATAAACGATTAGTTTTAAAATGCAAAGGTAATTAACGCTCAGGAAGGAAAGAAACTTAATGGTATCAACAGCGCCGCTGCGAACGTTCTTCCCATCAGCAAGAGCTCCCAGAACTAGTTTTCCATTTGAGTATCAATTATCTAACTTTCTTTTAGGCTGTTAACTGCTAATGTACATTGCTCATTCCTTGCATGACTAGGGATGTTTGTAGTAGTTTTTACTATCACAGACCATGACCTCTTTTTTTTTTTAATAAAAAAGGCGAATGGATTCAGATATTCGAACATTATTTTGGTTAGATTAAAATACTGTGTAGTATATTCTCTTTACGTCAAAAGCCCTTAAAACCTCCTTGATGCTGGTGAGGGAGCTCTTGACCTAAGGAATTGAACCTGTGCTCTATTTCCTGGAATTGAGCCTGAACGCCTTCCATTCCCGCAGGATCTGTATGACTCCTACTAGTTGAGCACTTTTCCCAATCAATATAATGATAATTTATATCAAATAAAGTCAGTATCTATATTTTTTTAATTTTTTTTGTTCTGTAAGCAATAATATCGCAAGAAGTCGTGTCCCACTCGGCCCTAATCGTTGGAGAAGAATATCTGACTGGTATTACTATCTCTGCGACAGTCTTCAGATGAGGAGTAGGAAGAGACTGTAGCTTGAGAAGTCAAAGGAGGCTGCATCTGTTCGCAGCCGCTCGTCAGCAGCAGAGCCAAGTGCTCTGCCAAATGGTAAAAATGGCTAGTAATACATAGAGACTGTCGAAAAATATACACACAAGATGCAAACGCTAGGGAATTATATTAGAAACATTTCGGGCCCAAAACCTCGGTCACATTTTGAGTGACCAAGGTCCCAGAACTTTAAAGTTTTCATTTACATTTTGTGGCTGTACCATATACACGAACTTGAGAGAACCTTGCGGTGTCAAGGACGGAACTACTGAAGCGCTGACACAGTTTTCAGGAAGTTCATAACAAGCTATTGAACTGTCAGCAAGCTATTAGAACCTGTGTCAGGTGCTTTCCCCCTGGCAAATAAATGAAAGATACCTTTCCACCAGGTCCGACAGGTTCAATTGCCTTGTTAATTACTTTTCTAATGAGACGAGACAATTATCTTGATCTCGTTACCGTCGCTCAGCGGCCGCTTCAATAAAGTGAATTTTTAGAGTAGGGGAATTGTTTTTATACTCACAGGGAAGAGCTAAATCCCCAGGGGGTCATACAAGGCTTAAAGAATAAATAGTAGGTAGGGTTGGGTTAGAGGGGGAAGTGATCATTAATTTCGAATTCAAGGAACAAGAGGGTAGCTCAAACTCTTTGGATCAAGAGCCTTTGAACAGCATTACTGTACTCACTTTGAAAATACATGACTTTAAAATTAAGTTGTTACTTTCATAGACACTACAAGCATTCCATTAAGGGAATGAATTCCTTTAATGAAATGCTTAAGATTTTTTTTTTTTTTTTTAAGAATGTAGGATCTGGTCTTGAATACCTTTAATTCTTTCTCTTTTTTTTTTTTAAATAAAAAGGAATTCGATCTTTTTTCTTCATTCAGAGTTATCACACTTAATTATTTTTATTCGCTTTCGTGTAATTACTTTACTACCTGATATTCTTGGTTTGTTAATTGGATCTAAAGCCTCTCGACTACGAGAGGGTCATTAAAGCTGCATAAAACCTGTTCAAGACCAGTCAAGAATACTTTAATCTATAAAGGAAGTTATGGTAAACTCTTAGTATATATTCACTGAGATATTATACACTTCTCAGTGTATATATTTTTGTTGAAATCTTGAATGTCATAAATGTTTCGTTTAATTTTCCTTATGTCTTCAGATCAGCTCATTCTTTCGTCTGTTAATGGGTTTTTATGGGCCATCTCTCTCTCTCTCTCTCTCTCTCTCTCTCTCTCTCTCTCTCTCTCTCTCTCTCTCCTCTCTCTCTCTCTCCCTCTCTCTCTCCTCTCTCTTCTTCTCTCTCTCTCTCCTCTCTTTTTCTTTTTTTTTTTTTTTTTTTTTTTTTACACAGGGTTTGACAAGGTTAAGGATCCCTAGCTTATTGACAGCTATTTACAGGTTAAGGATTCCTAACTTTATTGGCAAGCTAAGAGCTGTTACCTACATCAGCTCATTGAAAGCATTTTTGTTATGAGACATTCAAGTAGGGAACAGGATGAAGTTGGAGCCATCTGTGGGCCAGCATTTTCATTTGTCACTGACGTTATCTCGTTGACATCATTATGCTGTACGAATGTGTTCCAATACTCGAGTCATCCTGGGTATGTATGATCTCAGATGGAGTGATGTTTTGGAGAAGGGTACAGCCAGAGTGAAGTTGCTGCTTTCTGCCCGTCTTGTGGCATAAAAGCTTGTTTCACGCTGTCCTCGAAAGTGGATCCAAGTGTGGTATTTTGACAATATTGGCCTTGTACATAACAGTAAGGCCACCACATCCCTCCTATGTTGAAGGCTCTGCTGAAATGACAATCTATCCAGGATGGGTCCAGGCGAGAGATGAGACGTCTTGCTCTGTTTCTTACTCTGTCAAGCAGTCGCAGATGAGAGGGGGGGCAGGCAAACCCAAGAAAGTGGAGCATACTCAAGGTGTGAGCGTACTTGTGCTCGTACAGGATCTTGCAACCCCTACTGTCAAGCAATGCGAGATACGGCGAAGTGCTGTAAGCTTCCTGGCTGCCTTGTTTGCAAGATTTACAACATGGTTCTTCATTGGTTAGTTTGGAGTCAAATTTCACCCCAAGGATATCAACTTCTTCTCCAGGTGCCAACATCGTCCCATTCATTCCTTACTACTGCGCCAGCATTACATCATGGTGCCTAGAAAACGAACATCATTTGCGTTTTTTTCAGGTGAAAATGTTACTTGCCATCTATTTCCCCAAGCTGATATAGCTCTCAGCTGGTGATTGATGTAGCTTAGAGCAGCTGGCATTTCTTCTCTTGGATAAGTGAATTTTCAGTGTACAGTCGTCTGCATATGCATGTGTTTCTGGGATGAGATGAAGAAGTCGTTGAAGTAGACATTCCAAAAACAGTGGACCCAGCACACTTCCTTGTGGAACGCTTGCCCCAATAGGATGCCTTGCTGTTTCCGTTTCCATTGAGGACTACACTTAGAGATCTACCATGAAGGTAATCACCTGAGGAGACAAGCGTAGAGCCTGCAATTCCAGTGCTTGAAGTTTTGCTAAGAGGCCCTGGTGCCACACCCGGTCGAAAAGCGCCAGCAATGTCCAGTGCTACCACACAGCTGACTTTGGATTCATCCATGACTGGTGCCACTTAGTGGGGAGGGTTTTAAAAACAGATCAGCAGCAGAGTAACCTTTCCTGAAGCATATTGACGATCACAAAGTAGGAGTGGTAGTCAAAAAAAAACTGTCATTTGTCTTGAGATTATTGTCTCAAGGATCTTTCCAGTGATTGACCAGGAGTGACATGGGGCTGTTTGTTGCTTTATTTCTGCTCTGCTCTTCTTTTTGTGAACAGGGACTACATTTGCCTCTTTTCCATGGAGAGGGCCATTTGCACTGTACTAGGCAGTGCTGAAAGATGCGAGTTAGAGGTGCTGCTAGCTGGTCTGCACATCTTCTCAACAATCTTGGGCTCAACTTGTCTGGGCCCACAGCCTTTTTTTTGGTCAAGTGATTTAAGAAGGAAATGCACCTCCTCCTGCCTTATTGTCACCCCTGACAGTTTTGATACAGTTCTTGCAGCTAGCCAAGGAGGGTCCCTTGCTGGATCAGGAACTTGCATTTTGGTAGCAAAGTGTTCAGCAAAGAGGTCCGCTTTCTCTTGACTACTAGTAGAGGTGGTCCATCCTGTCGATTTAGAGGTGGAATAAGTTCATCAGGGCAGATAACCCTGTCTGTCTTGACCAGGGACCACCAGGTTTTGGAGCCTCCCCTCCCTGATGCTAATTTTTCTTTTAGTGCCCAACTCTCTCTCTCTCTCCCCTCTCTCCCCTCTTTCTCTCTCTCTTTTTCTCTCTCTCTCTCTCTCTCTCTCTCTCTCTCTCTTCTCTCTCTCTCCCCTCTCTCTCTCTCTTTTTCCCTCTCTCTCTCCTTCCCTTTTCTCTTCTCTCTCTCTCTCTCTCTCTTTTCTCTCTCTCTCTTCTCTCTCTCTCTTCTCTCTTTTCTCCCCCCTCTCCCCTCTCTCCCCCCCCCCCCTCCTCCCCTCTCTCTTCCTTTCTCTCTCTCTCTCTCTCTCCAGCATCGCTAAGCGGTAAGTACCACACCCCACATCTTTCCCACGTCTATTACGTCAATAAAACCTCCAAATTACCACCAAACACAAGAGGAAACTGGAGCAGTTCTTCTTTACAACACGGACGTAAAGATGCTAAACGCTCTTTATGTACGGGTGATGTTCCGGAGACACTGTGCCTCTTGCAGAAGACTGAGGTAGGGAAGCTACGAGGGATGAAGACTGGGAGGAATAGAGAGGCTGAGAGGGGTGGAGGCGGTGAGAGATGGCGGATATAAAGGATGAAGGCTGAGAGGAAGGAAGAGATGCTGGGAGGGGGAGGGGAGACCGAATTCTGGGAGGGAGTGAAAAATATTGTCAGGATAAGAGACTGAGAGTAAGGGAAAAATGGTGAGAGCTGAGAAAGCATGGTAAAAAAAAAAAGTGGGAGAAAGGAAAAACGATAATACAAAAAAAAAAAAAAATCTTTTATCAGTAAGTATTAACAATAACAGATAATTTGCGTAGCAGTACAGCCTGTCCACACCTTCTCACACTTACATTTCTTGCATTATTTTTTTTAAGATGTCTCAATATTCATCATTTAGGTTACATTAGGGTGAGTTAGGCTAGGTTAGCTTGGACCAGTAGGCCTGCTGCAGTGCTTCTTCTTTATGTTATTTTATAAGTTAAAGAAAAAAAAACATACCACGGTTGGGGTTTGAACCCACGGTCAGAGAGTCGTGTCATTACGATTTCGTGAGTCATGTTAAGTTAAATTATGTTAAATTGTGTTTAGTTAAGTCAGGTTATGTTAGATTAAGTTTAGCTAGGTGATGTGAGGTTAAATTAGGTTTGGCTAGTCACTCTAGATTAGATTGATTTGTTTAGGCTAGACTGTTGTCCATTAGCAAAATTTACCCTAAAAATAAACGTATAACACAAATTAACATAAAAGCGAGAAAAAAGTTCTGAAGCGCTAACATAAATCAGGGACTGTAAAATACTCTGTCAAATACTCACGTTCACACTTTAGTGTCAGCTTAGCTTTACTGACGGTCGTCTGACAAAATAATAAAACAGCATTTCCTCAGGAGGACGGTTTGACGGGCAAAACAATAAAAGAAAACGGCCGTTACACACTCTGACTCACGAAATCGTAATGACACGATTGTCAACAACTCACCAAGTGGGAGGGAGGAGGAGATGGAGGGGTCGAGTCCCATGACAAGCAGGTCCCAAAACATTAGCTAGGTTTAACACCGACCTAAAATCTTATTAGACGAGCATGGTACAGTGAAAAGCAATGAAAACTAGGAGCGCAGTGAGTACACTCGAAGACAAGATGGTAAGTATATTTCGGGCCTAAGACTGTTCACCAGCCTCCCATCGTACGTAAGGGAGATTAACAATAGATCTCTTGCTGTTTTTAAGAGGAAACTAAATAGGCTTCTAAAGTCAGTGAATGATCAGCCGGGCTGTGGTTCGTAGGCTGCACTACGTGCGATCAGCAATAACAGCCTGGTCCACCAGGAGGCCTGATTTGTAACCGAGCAACGACGCCGTTGACCCTCGGGGCACTCTCCAGGTAGCACACTGGAGTCTACCTGGACTGGCCGAAAATTTAGGAGCAACTTGACTTGGGTTCCAGGTTTCCTTTCGATGAGTTAATTGTATATCAGTCAAGGGATAGCCAAATACCGCCGCGGTGTCCTGCCTAATGACACGCGTGGGAAACCAATATTGATCACCCCCGCCAGAGAAGACGCAGCGAGAAGTTAAAGTATGTATCTCCTCATGTTTTTCTTTATATTGACATGACTCGCTGAATCCATTTGGGCCATTCAGCGCTAGGTGTCGTGGAGACTCGAACTTTCGTCTGCTTAGCAAGAGACAGATGTGGTACCTACTAGTATAGGAACCATGTCCGTCTTTATTATCTTAAGTCTCATCTTGTCTGAGCAAGGGCCCGATACTGAATGTAATTATTGCCTTGTTTTTGGCATATGATGACAAATATTTTGAATTTCTTTCAGTTTCGTATCCATGTGTATCTTAAAACTCCTACTTACCTGTAAACAGCCTGTACTGTCAGCACAGACAGCCTATGCTGTCTGGCAATAACATTACCTATTTGCTGTCTACCGCCACAGCTTCAGGAGAATACACATCCATGATTTTCAGGCCTATTTTTACGATTTTTTTTTTTTTCATTTTAAGCATTTTCGGGAAATTTCATTTCCATTTTACTCCAAGACCTGGCCGTAACCACTGCATTACCATAATGTCTTTCTCCATAACTCGCACCATCACCATAATCACGTCACCATAATCGCCCGCTTCCCAGACCTTCCATAACCAGAAAACCTCCAGTTTCCCAAGTACAGTTGATGCCCAAGGGCTTAGCGCTTTTCCCTAAATATAATAATAATAATATAATAATAATAATAATAAATAATTAATAATAATATTATTATATAATTATTATTATTATTATTATTATTATTATTATTATTATTATTATTATTATTATTATTATTATTATTATTATTATTGTTATTTTTATTATTATTTTTCTCATCGTTGTATTTAAAAGAAGTGGTACATTACAAACGTTTTCGCTCAGTGGGAAGTTTATCAGTGGGAGCTGGGAAATTTAATAGTGGAGCTTTATCAGTGGGAGCTTCATCGAGATATAAGAGTGAAACATCGTGTTAACAAGTCTTACTCTGTCTTCTTGTTTTTTTTTTTTTATTTTTTATCACTGGCCAGCTTATGTGGTAAAAAAATGTTGCCTTTACTGACTACTTTTCGCCAATAGATTTCATATCATTACCTATCCAGCATGTCAATTTACTGCCTATCTTTATTATCCAGAGAGTCAGCTAACTGCCCATCTTTCCTATTCAGAGTGTCAGCTTACTGTCTTTACTATCTAGAGTGTCAGGTTACCTTCTATCTTTTCTGTCCCGAGTGTCAGCTTACCTTTTCAATCCAGGGTGTCAGCCTACTGCCCATCTTTCGTAAAAGGTGATAAAGCGAGTAAGAGAGTTACAGTTTATTTTCACGGGGGTAGGACTAAAGATGTGGGAGACATGCAGCGTCTGGGGAATGAAAAAGAATCGCAAGTTTGGTTGCTGGAAGGGAAGTGGACAGCTTGCGCTGCGCGGATCGGGAGCTCGACGACACCAGCGTCGTGGAGGAGAGGATGAGAGGCGCGAGGCTGAATTACAAGAGAAGCTTTATAAGATAACAGCTTGACATGTCCTGACACCGTCCTTGTTAACACTTCCATCCTAATGTTTCACGTGTCTAACACCTCCCAAGTCAACACCTCCACTAACGCTTCACGTGCGTAATACCATTCAGGAAAACACCTCCACTAACACTTTATGTGTCTAACACTGATCAGGATAACACCGCTAGTACTTCACGTGCGTAACACCATTCATGATAACACCTCCACTATCGCTTCACGTGCGTAACACCGTTCAGGATAACACCTAAGGTGTGTAGCAGCGTCAGCATCCAGCAACTTAAGGGCGGGGATGATGACGCTAAACAAGTTTTTATATCCACATTTTGCAGCAGTTCTGGCAGGGGAATTCTTTAGTCGTGCGTAATTTGCCAGCGATTTACTGTTTTTTACCGGTGGGGGTGAAGGGAAGGGGATGGGGGTGAATGAAGGGGTAGTGGAAGTAAAGCGAAGGGGGATGGGGTGACTGAAGGGGGAGTGGAGGTGAAGAAAGGGGGGCCGGCGACATGTTTAGTGACCTCTGCTGGTGTTGTTGTTGCTACTGCTTCTCTTTTTGTTACTGCTGATGTTGTTGTTGTCGTATCTGTTGTTGCAGCTGCTGTAATTGCTGCAGCTACTGTTGTCGTTGTTGCTGCGGGTGTTGTTGCTGCTGCTGCTATTATTGGTGCTGCTGCTGTTGTTGCTGCAACAACTGTTGTTGTTACTGCTGCTGTTGGTGCTGCTCTTTCTACCGATCCTTCTAGCTTTCATCGGAACATTTTGGTCTGTGAAGAGCTTATACAAACTCTACAGAGTCTTAAAAGCTAGCAGGCCAGTGCGCTAACCACTCCACCATGCTGCTCTATTGAAATTCGTCCAACTAGCCAAATTTATATACATGTGTGTTGGTGTGTATGTGTGTGGGCGTTTTGAGACTCTCTGATCGCGGGTTCTTCCCCCGCCCGTGGTATGGTTTGCGTAACACAGTCTTGCGTATATTTCTGATAGAACGGACACAGTATACGTTGGACACTCCAGCCATCATACTTAAATTTACAGCCATAACACGAGGAATTTTGGTTAGCCAACGTGACACTGATAACGACGTTGATAATGATGACGATGATGATAATGATGATGAAGTACTCGTAGCTGTCAGGGTACTCGCGGCCACGAGAATGATAATGGTGGAACTGTGATTAGTATTAAGTACAAATAGCAGTGGCACAAGTAGCAGCGGAGTATAGTAATAGTAGTAGAAATATCAGCAGTAGAATAGCTGTAACAAAAGTGGTAGAATAAGCAGCCAGCAGTAGTAGTATTAATAATAGTATCAGTAGTAGTAGTAGTAGTAGTTGTAGTAGTAGTAGTAGTAACAGTAATTGTAGTTGTAGTAGTAGTAGCAGTCGTGGTAGTAGTAGTAGTAGTAGTAGTAGTAGTAGTAGTAGTAGTAGTAGTAGTAGTAGTAGTAGTAGTAGTAGTAGTATAGTAGTAATAATAGTAGTAGGAGCAGCAGCAGCAGCATTAGTTGTGTCAGATGGCAGCTGTTGAACCCCAGCCATCTGATCTGGCATTTAATTAAGTTAAATTACTTATCACTAATAACTCACACACTCTAAGGGGGTAAACAAGCCCTTCACCCTCTTTACTCGCACCACACTATATATTTCTGGTGTTCGATCGCTACATTTCCAGAATAAATTCGGGGTGCACAGTAAACTAGCCGCATCGGAGGCAAAAATCTAAATCTAAAATCTTCCTTCCCAACATTCTCAACACAGCAGAGGGAAATATCGTATTGGCAAATATCTAAATATTTATTATGTAAATATTATATGACAGATCAAAGTATAAAAGTATATAGTGGGACGTTCGTGATACAAGTTAAAGTTGACAATAATGATCAGATTTAGTTGTTTTACTGAATAAAATTTTTCAGGATTAAATCTGTTAGTTATTAAATATTTATTACGCTTGAATAGTGCAAGGTGTTTCAAAACTATTAACCCAGTTTCAATGATACTTGAATCTGAAATCGGGTCCATCAATTTAAAACACCCTGTATCGTACAAAGATGGGAAGATTCAGTGTTGTTGGAAGGAGGAACAGAAATTTATGGAACAGTGCGGAAAGTCTGTGAAAAGTAGGAAACAGAAAATAACTGGTGAAGCAACGAGAGCAGGAAACAGCAAAATCGCGCAGCAACAGCGCGGAAAGACAGAAAGTAGCAAAAAAGGGAAAGCAAAAAAGAGCTGGAAGTATCAGAAATACTGGAAACAACATAAGAAAAAACAGGATCAATGGGGCTAGTCGCTGTATAAACGGGGGAAACTGCAATTAGCGCGGGAAGCAGAAAAAGAAACAACAAAGCAGAGAAGAACAACGGCACCAACAATGACGCAGTTGTGAACGCCACCAATAACGCAGGGAAGAACAGCAGAAAAAAAAATGACGCAGGTGCGAATAACAACAATGGCGAGGATGTGAAGAGCAACAACAGCAACAATAACGCAAGAAAGAACAGTAGAAACAATGAAGTAGATGTGAACAGCACCAATAACGCAAGGAAGAAAACAGAAACAATGACGCAGGTGTGAACAGCAACAACCGATAACGCAGGGAAGAACAGCAATAAGAGTTACCAGTGTACTAGGTCGTAAGGGCCTGTTTACCTGGAGAGAGCTTCGCGGGTCAACGCCCCCGCGGCCCGAGAAATAAAAGGTGTCACAAGACGAGATTCGTCAAGAAACCTCCCTCAGGCGATTGCCGAAGTGTGATCACTTTATTGCTAACACAAGTGAGGTAACTGCGAGCTTGTGCAGGCGGTCACTCACGATTATGTCGACCACAGACAACGGCGCGGTGGGTGGCACGAAAATAGCCGGAGTAATTACGACTTCGTGAAACAATCTCGAAATATCCGACTCGGAATGGACACAATGCCGGCATGATACAATCCATTCACTCACCTCCAGCACAATAGAATCTTCACGACACCATCGAGAATCTTCAGTGTGAAGACGTTTCGCCAGCCGTTGGCTTTATCTGTTCAAAACGGAGAATAATACAGTTCAGCAGACAGTAGAAGACATCAAATATTATCTGCTGTTGTGATAAATGGTTTAAAAAATCGACAAGTTAAAGACTGAGACATTTATGCAACATATGGGAATCTTTATTGAGGAAACGTTTCGCCACACAGTGGCTTCATCAGTCCAATACAAAGCAGAAAGGTGTAAGGATGTGCCTACATTCTACAAGACTGATGGACTGAACACATCGACTCCAGGCTGAGGAGACGGATTACCTCAAAACTCCTCCTCTCCTTACACCTTTCTGCTTTGTATTGGACTGATGAAGCCACTGTGTGGCGAAACGTTTCCTCAATAAAAATTCCCTTATTTTGCGTAAGTGTCTTAACCTTCATCATTATCTTCAGTATTATTCTCTGTACTGGATTGATACAGGTACTGGCGAAACGTCTCCACAGGTTATAATTATGACCATATATATGAAAAGGGTGGACCGGTAAGCCAGCGGAAGTCCTCGGTCAGATGACCAAAAGTTCCAGCTGCGGGTCGTCATATGACTAAACCCCACGTCAGGAAACACTTGTCCTGTTTCCTGACAAACTTTACCTAACCTGATGTATCCACGATAATGATACACAAGTGTTGCATTTGTGTCTGATTCATCTAGTTCTAGGTTTTGAAAAATCTTAATGTATAACAATCGGCATGATACAATCTCCACAACGCAACCTTGACATACAAACAATCACTACACAACCCTCTTACGATATAATCTCTAAAACCACAAGCTTGATATTATACACTGTCAACAACGCAATCCTTATATACAAAAAAATCACTACACACCTAGGTACTTACTGGAGCGCAGGTGAGAGAGATATATCATAATCTATACCTGAAAAATCCTGGAGGAACTGGTCCCAAATCTGTGCACAGAAATCACTCCTTACGACAGCTAAAGACTTGGCAGCCGGTGGAAACATGCCCCAAATGAAAGGTAGGGGCGCCATTAGTACGCTAACAGAAAACACAATAAGTGTCCAGAGCCCAAGACTGTTCATCAGCCTCCCACCAGGCATAAGGGAGATTACCAATAGATCCCTGGCTATCCTCAAGAGAAAGCTGGACAGATACCTAAAGTCAGTACCCAATCAGATGGGCTGCTGTTCGTACGTTGCGCTCCGTGCGGCCAGCAGTAACAGCCTGGCTGATCACGCCCTGATCCACTGGGAGGCCTGGTCAAGAACTAGGCAGCGGGGACGTTGACCCCCGGAACACCCTCCAGGTAGACACCCCTCTTAAGGCACAATCTCTAAAACACAATCTTGATGCGATGCAATGTACTCAATGCAACAACCGACATAATACAATCCTCCCAGCAATTCCGATATAATACAATCTTCTACAACTATTCAGATACAATACAATCTTTACATCATAACTTTTAGGTGCGTATTTTAGCTCATCGAAGTTATGACCTGTCCTGACCTTTATTTACATTATATTACTTATGCTAATTATATTACTTCACCTAAACCGCCCACCTGTCCTAATTATTATTTTTGTATACAAGGGAAAGCCTTAAACTCGTAAGGGTCATACAGCGCCTTAGAAATAAGAGGTATTTAGGCTTGATTAAGGGAATTTGAGAGTTGTTTCAGTTCTTTAAATAAAGAACTCTTCGCTGTTTTAAAGTAAGCTAATTATATTGCTAATTCATCATCTAATCTACAGTCACCAGCAACAATAATTTAGCTCGGCGTATTCACCAAGAATTTAGTCTTTTAACCAATTTTAATGTTAAATAAGGCATATGTGTAATATTAGGATATTTTAATGAGGAAACGTTTCGTCATGGTGTTTCTTCAGTCCAGGAACTGTGATTAGCAATGAATTAAGAAGCCAGTTGTATCGAAACATTTCCTCATTAAAATATCCAAATATTGCGTATATCGTATTCCAAATTTGTCTGTATTCTATGTCATATCTAACCCAAAGTTTACCTACGGCCTTACCCGATGCAGCCTGGCTGACCATGAACCATAATTCAGCCAATGTCTGCAGCACATTTAAGATTCCAGGAAGGTATATACATATCAGGATTATGTCATTCGTGCGTGACTGCCACCGCCCGTCGCTTCTAACATGGAGATTCTCTCTCTTGTACCAGCCGATAAAACTCCCACACTGAAACCGTAAGTCCGCCTCGTTCTTGTCCCCTTGGGGCTTGCATAAAATTTCTATTGGAGCAGCGACTGGTGTGAGATGTTTGCCTAATAGAAGATTACTGTTGCAAGGTGTTGCCTGTCTCTCTAGCATTAAGTTAGTTTCAAATCCTTTCTGTTGACTCCTCCCAACATTCTTCGAATCTCTGAAAACGTCAGTATGTATATATGTATATTAGGTAAAGGGACGACACATGTGCAACCAATGTGACACTTTATTTTGGCAACGTTTCGCTCTCCAGGAACTTTACCAAGCTGTTTTCACAGTAAAATGTCAAATTATTTGCACATGTGTTCATTTACCCAACATATTGTAGGTAATACTAAGTTAATTTTTATATGTATATTACAACTAAAATTTCAGATATTCCAGAAAGTGTATCAAACAGTTCTGCAAAGTCGAAATATGCAATAAAACAAGTTTTCTCTTTTTCATTTATATATGAATTGCGTTCCATAGTAGCACATTTCCTCTCCTGTTAGTCTAAACTCATTGTGGTTTTAACCAACATATTTGTAAAATCCATATATCTTTACCATTTCTATCAATGTGCTACCAAGGAGTCTTCATGCGTTCTTTGTCACGCTATCAGAGCCGTATTTCTAGTCTCCCCGTCACAGCCATTCTTCAGCTCGCAATTAACATTAATTTCTAAAATTTCCAGTGAGCAAGAAATGTTTAATCTAAAGTGGATCAGGAGGTTCATGTCCTGGGGCAAACCTAATGTGTGTGTACAGCATAACAAGAATGTAAGTCCCCTTGCTAATGTTTATCATTGGGCTCAAACGTTTAAGTAATCAAGAACATTGAAAAACATGCACAAACGTTTATACTCCTGCACAACTGCACAGAGAAATATCTAAATATCTTAAGACACTAAGGCTGAAAACTGGACCAGTACGCCAGCAGAAGACTTCGACCATAAAACCCGAAGCTCCGGCAAGGGTCATTGGTCGATTAATACCCGTGTCAGGAAGCACTTGTCCTGTTTCCTGACGAACACAATACCACCATCAAGGGTGCCTGCCCTTCCTCCGCCACCTCACGTCTCGCCTGAGGAGGGATTCGAAGATATAGATAAAACCATTACTGTGGGGATACATAAAGATGCATGGAGACGGTGCCGTGGGCTGTCGTTTCCATCGTCTTGGTGGGGCCTTGAGACAACCCAATTTTCCAGCCCGATAATCATGTCGAGGCGCAGAAACTGTTGTACCCTCAAAGAATTTCTCTTCCGGCAGGAATAACCGAAAGCGCAGTAAAATTTGTCAATGTTAAACCGTATTATAACACTAATGCACTGTTTGCGTCAGGAATGAGCTGTATACCAATACAGAGCCCGTGTGGGTAAGATGGAAGTCTTATGAAGAAGCATAAGAATAACTATAATAGGAGAAATAACGACGCTAATAAATGACAAAATAGCTGGGAACAATAATAACATGGCGATTTAGCTCATCATGAGGGAATAACAGCAGCAGCAATATTATCACAATAATAGCATTGGGTGTCTGTGTTTTGTGTTCGTCAAGGCCCTTGGAATAGGGCATCAACAAGGATTCCTGATCGATACGCTGAATATTTAGTTGGCTCTCGCGTCTCTAAATGTTGTATCGCTGTCGCAGGTGTCACGCTGCAATCACCAGTTGATTGATGAGCTGCAGGGGGGAATAGTTCATACCTGAAACACGGAGATATACATCAAGAAAGCTGTGTGACATGACCTCTCTCTTTCTCTTTCTCTTTCTCTCTCTCTCTCTCTCTCTCTCTTTCTCTCTCTCTCTCTCTCTCTCTCTCTCTCTCTCTCTCTCTCTCTCTCTCTCTCTCTCTCTCTCTCTCTCTCTCTTTCTCTCTCTCTCTCTCTCTCTCTCTCTCTCTCTCTCTCTCTTTCTCTCTCTTTCTCTCTCAGGCATTAGATAGAGTGCAAAGGGACAAGACTGTTTGAGACGCGAGGAGAAGAGACTAAGAGACAAAGATGGCAGATAACGACGCAGACGAGCTTCAGGGAAGTTACGAAAGACTTTTCATTCTCAGAGCTTCAAGGGCAGACAGTGTACCAGATCAGCGGTTGGTGATAGCAAATATGTACCGATATGATCGGACAAATTGATATGAATTTAGAGGCAGAGTGAGTATACACACATTAGAGGCAGGGTGAGTGTACACACAGATTAGAGGCAGGATGAGTGTACACACAGATTAGAGGCAGGGTGAGTGTACACACAGATTAGAGGCAGGATGAGTGTACACACAGATTAGAGGCAGGATGAGTGTACACACAGATTAGAGGCAGGGTGAGAGTACACACAAACGGGTTGCCCGCCAGACGCGAGCTCCTCTACAGTACAGGGGTCGTATACGAAAATAACAAATGAGAAGCAAATTTACAGAGTCGATCTATAAAGAAGTGTCAAGTTATAAATGAAACATTCAGGTCTCTTTTACAGCTCTTATGTATAATGGAATATTTCGTAAATGCGATTGAATAAGTCTATCGAAAATTGAATAGCGCATACTATGAAGGCCTTTCCACACGCTATTCAGTTTTGGAATATTCCTTTTCAATCGCATTTACGAAAAATGCTCTATATAAAGGAACATTGTAAGAGCTGACAGTATACAATACTGACTAAACATTGTTATGATTCTGTGGTATGTTTTAAGATATATTTTTTCCTTTATGCACTCGTGGTCTGAGCGTAGGATAATGTGTCTAGATGGAAAGGCGTGGAATTAGATCGACCTGGCTGCATGTGGTTAGCGTGAAGGAGGGAAGAGGAGATATGGGAGTGAAGGGGGGGGTTGTGAGGTAGGGGGAGAGGTGGTTGTCATCTTAGGGGAGGGAGGGGTAAGATGAGAGCAGGTGTGAGATAGGGACCCCAGCTGTTCAAGCACGTGCTGGGGGAGGGGGTGGTTAGGCGAGAGTTGACGGAGAGGGGCAGGGGTGGGGGGTTTTATGGAGGAGCGAAGAGGGTGAGAAGGGTTACACGGAGAATAGGTGTAAGCGGGAAGGTGAGCAGGGTGGTGTACCTGGGTGGGTAGTTAGCGTTTCGACCTGCCTCTAACTTAATCCTTCACCTTGCTGCTACATAAGATTTACCCTGGTAGACCCGAATTGTTTATGCTCTGGTGCATGCGTTGGACTGCGGATGTAGGACACTAACAGCTTGATCGATCAATCTGGAGGCCCGGTCTGGAACCAGGTAGCGGGGGCAGGGACCTCCGGAAGCGACTACAGGTAACCAGGTTAAAAGCTACAGGAATCCTCGCTACAAAATCCAACCTGACCACTTTTGTAGTGCGTGTATCAACCTTTAGGTGGTCCCCTAATTTTTCTTCTTCCTAATTTTCAGTTTTATTTCACTTATAACTCAAGAACCTCTTATCCGAATGGATATAAATTTTGAACGTTTGTCTTCGGTATTAAGGACCAAATTCCAAGAACAACTGGCGTACGTAGGAGCCCTATGACCAAAGTTACTGAACTCATTCCCAGCATCCTGGAATGCCTCGGATAACGTCGAAGACTCTCTGCGGCATAGCTTAAAACGTTCAAAAAACTATGCTTCGTAATTCGACGACGGCGGAGAGTGTAATTCAGGTGTGTTGGCGCAGCTTTGACTTCTTTACGTGTAAAATTGCGTGATCAAAATATATGGGTGTACCTCTTCTGAATGGCTTCGATATTTAATGGCTGATGCATCTTACCGCCAGGACAGTGCCCATACAATTTAGTTTCTGCTTCGGAAAATTTGTCAATGTCATAAATATTTATTTTTTAAAGTTTAGAATCGTTTGATTTTTTTTATCAATTTGGACTATCTTAAAACAACAAAATTATTGTATTTTTTCTAAGAGGATTGTAGAGACTTTTAAAACTAATGCAAATGGAATTAGAAATTTAAAAAAAAAGTGTTGAAAATCGCTTTATTATAGCGTTTATAAATTTCTTGAGTTGAGTGAACCTATAAATACTGCACAGTGTGTTGCCAGAGTCGGTCATCTGTTAGCTACAGTTTTCTCATAGCATCTAATAATATAGTTTATAACGTCAGAACGCCTTATCCAATCGCTTTGAAATTTTAAATCCTGTCTAGCTATTGCTAGATAAAGGTTCAAAGAGCAATTGACAAGCGCAAGTGCTCTCTACTCAATTTTACATTGCTCGTTCCCAAAATTGATTTCTACCAGATTGCTTAAGATCATCTTTAGATAGGTTTCACAATGTGAGGTATTGCCGAGTGATTAGCTATATATAAGCTTACAGTATATTTGTATTGGTTATGTATTCAGATATATACACAGGTATTACATCAATAGGCCACATCAATGTCTACTCTTTTGACACTATTTTTTTTATTAATTATAGTTTATCAAAGCAAGCAAACACGAAACGTTTATTAAAAATACTCGTATTGGCGTCTAAACTGTATAAACAAACTTTCTGGCAACAAAACGAGTTTTTAAAATGATTTGCTGCTGGTAATGCTGTTCTCCGAAAATAACGTTTTTTTTTTTTTATTTCGTCCATAAAACTAGGATGACACACACACTAAGCTCTGCGAAAATGTTGACGATAGCGCAGATATTTTTACTGGTTGGTCATGACATGAGAGAAGTAATAATTAGAGCATCAAGGTAAGGACGATTTATTTCTATTTTCCATTGTATTCGAGTTTGTTGGAAAGTTAAAGATGATTTAATGTACCGTTAAACTTGCGAGGTGAGACTTAAGAGTTGCAGGGTTTGGAAGAGGTGTTTAGGAGGGTGTGTAAAAGAAGAAAGTTTTAATGAACACCCGGAATGAGGAAGGTGATGAGCGTAAGATGATGTCTATGACGTGAAAGATTGGACGTTAGACTGGAAAGAAGTGAATATATTTTGGTATTTGGGAGATGATGTGTGGGCAGATGGATGTATGAAAGATTGAAAGAATCAGGGAATAGATGAATGGAAGCAGGTAGGTGATGTTTTGAAGAGTCTGTGGAAAGAAAGTTTGTCAATGGATGTAAAGAGAGTAATGGATCAGAGTTTTGTGGTTTAGTATTTTTCCATGGGTGTGAGACACGTCACTTTTCGATATTGCAGTGGAGATGTCCTCCGAGATTAGTGGGTGGCATAAAAATTATACAGAGGCTATGAAGTACAAAAAATAGCTTATTTTATGATAGGTGCAATTCAGGGGACGCGCTATAGTTCAAGAAATGCATAAATATAAGATGGGTGGAAAGTTAAGAGGAGGTTATGAAGGAGTTTTTCGTGAGGTAAGAATTTGAGCTTCATGAAGTCATGTGTGTTGTGCTAAGACATGGTCTTGGAGCGTGAGTATGATAATATCTGTGAAGGAATTCAGAGAAAATAGTTAACTGAACATGCATTCTGGAGGTGGGAAGTATATTGCTGAGGGGGAGGGGGAGGTTGATGAGGTTCGGAGACTATCTCCTTCTTTGGGCCAACCTACGTTAATAGGAAACAGTCGATTTGTTGCATGTAAAGAGTGTAATTATAAGAAATACACTGACCAGAACACAGTTACAAAACTTAATGATTTTCCTTGTACCGAGTGATCTAGATTCAGGTTCAGTAAGACTTGTTCGAGAAAGTTAAGTTTCTTTGACCTCTAACTCTGGCAAAGAATTAACGTCAAGACTGATAAATTTCCAACTTGTCAAGTTTAAGCTGTCCAGTTGTCGAAGGCACGATTTATCACATGTAAGAACAGTTTTCTTTTCTTCCTCTAACTTCCACCTAAGGCTATCGTTATTAACCTCTGAACGCCTTATCTGATCAGCTACAATAGTTTTAATCATGGTGAACAAAATAACTAGGGGAAATATTTATGCAACAATTTGTATGTGCAGAGGACCTCTGTTCACTTTTACATGGACCATTTTCGAGTCATAGCCAGGAGCTATGACTCGACCCCTGCAACCACAACTAGGTGAGTACTAGTAAGCCTCTTATGGTATGATTCAAACACTAAACAGTCGTGTATCCTACTTAGAAGAATGTTGACGTTGTCAGTTGATTGTGTAGGTGACACTTTGCTAGATTTATTATCGAAATGGTACATCAGTATTTTCCAATAAACATCTGGAGTTTGCTTGTCTTGAATGGCTTCTGTCTTTAATGGCTCATTGATGTTATGAAATTAATACAAAAAAATTTCGAGTTTATGCTTTGTAAGTACAAATTTATTAAATTTCTAACCTAGTTAATAAACTTGAAATTGTTGGGTTCTGTGCAATAGCTGAAGAATGCAGCTTCTGCTCAGCTTAAAGCTTATAGTGTTAATGTGTTTTTCTTAAAGTAAGCTTCGTCTTTATTTATCAAACTGAGTTCCATGATATACCTGGAGAATCTTTCTCTCCCGATCAAAAGCGAATGTAAAGTAAAAGGACACAAGTGCAACTAATGTGACATTTTTATTTTGGCAACGTTTCCCTCCTGAAGAGCGAAATGTTGCCACAATAAAAATGTCACATTAGTTGCACTTGTGTCTTTTTACTTTACATATTGTCGGTAATTCTACCAAAATTATTACTTGTTTACCCGTGACAGTTGTGTACACTCAATGCTCTTGTTTAATTTTACTTAGAGAAAAGTTTGAGTTGATTTTGGCCTATGTAGGTCCCAAATTGCCATTTTTACTGCAGAAATTGGGCAAACTTAAATACGAGTTTTCGTAAGATAATTTATGGATGCCTCGTCCGATTGGTTTCAAACCTTCAACTCGATAATTTGATAACGCAACTTCTGATTTGGTGCTTCTTCATGATTATAATAATTATATTCTGTAAATAATGTATTGGGGAAAGTGAATTATTAACGGATTTTTTAGGTTATTGGATTCATGTGTAACTAATGTGACATTTTACTGTGACAACGTTTCGCTCATCAGGAACTTCGTAAAGCTGACAAAGCTCCAGGAGAGCGAAACCTTGACACAGTAAAGTGTCGTATTAGTTACACATGTGTCTTTTTACCTAACATATTGTCGGTAATTCTTCCAATGTTTACGTTGTGAACTAAAGCCAAGTTTTATTTATAATCTTTGTTAATTTGAAAGAAAGAGTCCAACTCACAGCTTATTTATCTAAATAAAGAATATAACAAATTAACTGAATTCGAATGACAAACTGTCCACCGTGTTGAACAAAAAAATACAGGAAGGTTCCTTGATGTTGGTGAGGGGCTCTTGATTTAGGGAATTGGATCTGTGCTCCAGTTCCCCGAATTAAGCCTGAATGCCTTCCACATCCCCCCCCCCCCAGGCGCTGTATAATCCTCCGGGTTTAGCGCTTCCCCCTTGATTATAATAATAATAATAATAATGCAAAACGAGTTTTAATTTAAGACAACATTTCGCACTGTGTCGAACTTCAGCATGACTCGGAGACGCACTTCACACAGAACGAAACACCGTCCTAAATACATGAAATGGTTATAATCGTAACCATAAATTTTAAAAGGATGGGCCGGTAAACCAGCTGAAGGCCTCAGTCATACGACCAAAAGCTTGTCCCAGTAGCAGCAGTGTCTCCACCGGTACAGCACCTGGATGTGTGTCCCACTTGCAGGCGTACCCTAGCATGACGCGGTGTATGTTTACTTTAGTCAGTCTGCATCTTGGACCCAGTATCCGGGTTATGTACCATGTTTTCTTTCCGTACTAAGCAGCTGGATATCCAGGCCTTGAGTGCGTTACGCTGCTGTTGCTGCTGTGCTGTTCACGGGGAATATTGTTCCTTCAAAGGGGATGTGCCTTGATGCTGGTAAAGGGGTGTTGATTGAAGGAATTGCAACAATCCTTCCCTTTCTTGGATCAAACTTGATTGTCTCCCATTTTGCGTTTGTTTGTGTTGATGATCCTTGTTACGGGTGTTGTGTCTGGGTGTATATGTACATGGCAATTAAATCTGTCTGCGATGATACAATATGTTTCACCCTGGTGGGCAAAACGTCTTCTACATGCCAAAAACCGCATACTGTGTCTTATGCACATACTTGACGGTATAATCTACCGCTCAGGTACACAACTACTCTCTGTAGAGTGGCGTGTTCGTCAGACAACCTACAAGAAATAGCAGTTGCATCTTTGACAAAATTAGCTGCTCCTGCAGCCTTCTGGCGTTCTGATCCATCTGTGTAATAGGTCACACTGCGTGGTGTGGCCTAGGTCACACGGGAGCGGAGTAGAATTCCAGAGTTATATTGGCAATGTGTCTGAGTTGGTCAGGCTTCTGCTCCACTATCCTTCCCAGGAATTCTAGAATTTCACTCAGCTGTATTTACCTACGTGTCTTCAGGAGTTGAGCTCTAGCTTTTGGGCCCTTTCTGCTGCCATTTTAGTCTTTGCAATATTTTCTCTAGAATTCATGTATTTTACTAGTAGGGACATTGATAACTTATGTGTCACACTTTAATAACACTCACACACATACACACACACACACACACACACACACACACACACACACACACATATATATATATATATATATATATATATATATATATATATATATATATATATATGTGTGTGTGTGTGTGTGTGTGTGTGTGTGTGTGTGTGTGTGTGTGTGTGTGTGTGTGTGTGTGGTGTGTGTGTGTGTGTGTGTGTGTGTTGTGTGGTGTGTGTGTTAGATGTATGTATACATTTTGTACATACACAGGGGAGTCGAGTGTCACGTAGGTGTTTGGGTGTAAATGGATGGGTGTGGGAAGGAAGCAGCTGGAAGGAGGGAGTTTGGGTGTGTACTCACCTATATGCGATGACAAGGGTTGATTCTTAGCTCGACTCGCATCTTGCCAGATTCACTCTCTGTTCTAGCCTAGTGGGCCTCATCGTACCTAATTTTTAAAACTATGTATGAAGTCTGCATCCGCCGTTGCTTCGTCAAGGCCATTAAACTTCCCTACCACCGTTAGACTGAAGAAATAATTCTTGACATCCTTGTGACTCATTTGTGCTTTTATAGTTCGTTGTGTCCCGCCTCTCTAAGAGTCTGTCTCTGTCTGCCCTATCAATTCCTCTGAGTATTTTTTATGTTATTATCATGTCTTTTCTGATCCTTCTGTCCTTAAGGATCATTAGATTCAGTTCTTTCATAGCTCATACCCCTTACCTAGTTGCACACTCCTGCACTTTCTCAAGTTTCTTGACGTGCTTTCTTTGGTGTGGGCTCCATACAGGTGCTGCTTGCTCCAGGAATGGCCTGGCACACATTGTAGAAAGTTTAGTTACCAGTTGTCAAAGGTACTTGTCGATAGACACTTGGCCTGTTTGTGTATGTGGGTTTGGGTGGTGTATGCATTTTCATGTATGTATAATATAATATATATGTATGCATGTATGAATGCAAGCTTGTATGCCTGTACGTATGTTCCTGTATGTGTGTGCATGTTTCAATGTGTGGGTGTGTCTATATGTGTGTGAGTGTGTCGGTGTGTGTGTGGGTGTGTCTATGTATGTGTGTCTATATGTGTATGTGTGTGGGTGTGTTTATGTGTGTGTGTGTGAGTGTGTCTGTATGTGTGTGTGTGTGTGTGTGTGTGTGTGTGTGTGTGTGTGTGTGTGTGTGTGTGTGTGTGTGTGTGTGTGTGTGTGTGTGTTGTGTGTGTGTGTGTGTGTGAGTGTGTATGTGTGTGTGTTTGTACTCACCTAATTGTAGTTGCAGGGGTCGAGACTCAGCTCCTGGCCCCGCCTCTTCACTGAACGCTACTAGGTCCTTTCTCTCCCTGCTCCATGAGCTTTATCAAACCTCGTCTTAAAGCTATGTATGGTACCTGCCTCCACTACATCGCTCGCCAGACTGTTCCACTTCCTGACCACTCTGTAACTGAAGAACTGCTTCCTAACATCCCTGTGACTCATCTGAGCCTTCAGCTTCCAAGAGTTGACCCCTTGTTTCTGTGTCCCCTCTCTGGAACATCTTGTGTGCGTGTTGTGTGTGTGTGTGTGTGTGTGTGTGTGTTAGTTACCATTTTGTCCTAGGCACATGTGTGTGTGTGTGTGTGTGTGTGTGTATGGACAAGACCATATTCCACAGATGCAACACCACACTGACTCAGAACATAGGGAGAGCAGTGACGCAACATTACAAACAAGGAAGTGGGGGAAGGGAGAAAATAAAAGGGCAGAATAAGGGGGAGGGGAGGAGAGACAAACAGCTGGCGAGTGAGAAGCAGGGGGGGCGGGGGCGGTGGGAGGATAATTACAGGGCGTAGCAAGGGTGTGATAAACAATGAGTCACAACACACAGGAGGATAATAAAAGATAGGGACACACAAGTGGTGTTACCATCATCAACACTTGGTTTAGTGGTTTACCAGTATAATTAATATCATTATTTTCATGGGTTTTCTCTTTACCAGAATGATTAACATTACAAAAATTCAAATACTTATGAGTACGAAGAAGTTCAAGGGTAAGCACTAGAATACATGGGAAAGGCAGACAGCAAAGAACTTGCAGGTCCACAATGAGGCTATCTGCTGAGAAGAATTATTTACTTCTATCTAGAGATGATGGACTGTCTTCTATTATCTGTGCGTATGAGACAAGAACAGAACAGCAGAGGGGCCCTCCCCACTCTCTACCCCCGTCGTGAAAAACAGGGGAAGGGGGAGGGAATATAACATACTAAAAAACAGTATGGGATTTGCAGGAAAGATGGAACTGGATGGAAGACGAGTGTATAATTATCTCTAATAAATTATATTTAAATCGTATATAATATATAATAATAATGATATATTTGGCCTCGTCATCTCGATCATTACCGATTTTATGTCAACATTGAAGGTACATGACTAACGACTCTAACAAGATATTCATTGGAAAAACCAGAAATGGAAAATAAAAAAATCAGAGGAAAAAGAACTAATGTACCGTTCGTGTGAATTTTTTACACACTAAATTATTTCTTCATAATAAAATTGATAATCTGACCAAACAATGTACCCTGAAGAAAAGTGTAGAATTTAACTAATATATCTCTATTTAGTATTTGGAATAATATTAAGAAAGGTAAATAATAAATCTGGATGTTACAGGAATGCAGTTAGTAACCTGAGCAGGTCTATCACTCACTATGAAAAGACGTAGATAAGCCTATTGACAGAGCAACTGCAATGTAAACAAAATGACTGATGTAGTAGCCAGGCTTAGGCTTGGTTACATGTACTTTTGGCAGTTTGACAGAGACACAGATAATGATCAAACCTGGTTGTCTATACTACACTGGTGGGCCAACAATACTGTTGTGTACACACCTGGATGTCAAGACAACACTGGTGGACCAGTAACACTGATGTATACACACCTGGATGTCAAGACAACACTGGTGGACCAGTAACACTGATGTATACACACCTGGATGTCAAGACCACACTGGTTAACTAGCAACACTGATGTATACACACCTGGATGTCAAGACAACACTGGTTAACTAGCAACACTGATGTATACACACCTGGATGTCAAGAGCGTACTCGTAGACCAGCAAAACAGAAAGTCGGCCTTATGGTCACTTTTTTCAACACTATGTGTTAAATGTCCAATGTGATACGTCATTGCATCTTAATGAAAATAAGATAACATACATATTAAGTATATATCTCAACTTTTCCTGCAACAAATAAGGCATAATCTGTAGCATATATCCAGATGTACTCCTGTTAACCCTCCGGAAGCCTAGTTTCTAGGCCATTTCTGTATCCATATATTCTTGAGATACTGTTCCACAGGATGGATATGGGGGTTCACACTAAACTAAGAATCAGACACATGTGCAAACATCTGGGACCCTTCATTGTAGATGTTTCGCCATCCAGTGGCTTCATCAGTACAAATTCAGGGACATAATTGGAATATTTTGGAAATATATACAAAAGATTAGGTAATGAGTCCCTCAGCCTTGGAGAATGTGAAGAGTACCGTACAAATTTAAAGGCTGAGGGACTAATTACCTGATCTTTTGCGTATATTTCTACTATTTTTCAGTTATACCCTTGAATTTGTATTGATAAAGCCACTGGATGGCGAAACGTCTACAGTAAAGATAACCAAATGTTGCACACGTGTCTAATCTTCATCTTGTCGGTATTGTCTACCACACACGCACACAATGAACTAGCTGGTGTTGGCTACAAAACTAAAAAAAATCTAATCCTTGTCCCGAGGTCACTTATTTCTGCGTCACAACTAGATTATATGACCAGAATGAAATTATGTAAATGACTTTGCATGTACATATTCCATATGCGCACGCCCGCCCGCACACCACACACACACACACACACACACACACACACACACACACACACACACACACACACACACACACACACACACACATCACACACGCACATCACAACACACACACACACAAAACATCAACACAACACAACACCACCAGCAAATACACAACACACACACTCGGTTCCATACGCGTCGTTTACATACATAGGGGAAGCGATAAACATCAAATTAGATGTGAAGCACTTGTAGCAAATATAGCGTGACAACGTGTATCACCTGGTATGTCGAAACTTCTCTCTCTCTACATATATGTATATATATATATATATATATATATATATATATATATATATATATATATATATAACCGAAATCACTCACTCAAACATTTATTCTCTCACACTTCAGACGACGGCAAGTCACAGATTCGAAAAAAATAAAAGAAGCAATGACCTATTGTTGAGACATCACATAAACAGAATATTCGGATCAAATATCAAGAATAAATATCTGGATTACTGGATCCAGCCTCACTACATCTCATTCCCCGGGGGCTGCATTAATCCTACAGGCTTAGTACTTATTAGTTCATAGTAATAATATCGACAACAGGTTTCTAGTGAGGTTAAGCTCTGGTATATCTGTTGTGTGTGGTATCAACCTGTTTGTAATATAGCTGACAATCTGTGAAGTAATGTAAGACTAGAGGAAAGTAGATTGAAAAACGTAGAAGGGAAGGAAAAAATAAATGACAAGGAAAGAAGATGGTGAGGACTAAAAGAGAGGTAAGTATGGAATAGAAGCATCTGGAGTTTATCTGAGAGAGTTCGGGGTTCCAACGCCCCCGTCGGCCAGGTCTGTGACCAGGCCACGTTCTAGGTCAGTTGCCCAGGATGCGTCCACACCTTCGACTAAACCACAAGGTACCCATTTTACTGATGGGGAACATAGACAACAGGTGGAAAGAAACACGTCCAATGTTTCTACTCTGGCTGGGAATCGAACCCAGGCCCTCACCGTGTGAAGCGAGAGCGTTAACCACCAGGGAATAGAAGGGAAAAAATTCTGGGTGAGAACTGGGGGTAAGAGGACGGTGGGGATGTAGAAGGGAAAGGGAAAAGTAAATAGGGAGGTGAGAAAGAGAGAGAGAAAAGGGCCTTATTGGGAAGTGATAAGCTTCAAGGAGAAAAGGGGAGAAAATGGAAATGCTAGAAAGCAAAGGGAAGTGCAAGACATAGAAAAACAAATAAACATGGAAGAAAGGCGAGAGAAGAGACTGCAGAAGGGAAAGTGGAAAGAGGGGACATACTATAGGGTTGAAGGTAACCCGAGGTTACTGGAGGTAATGGTCAGATCGTGTGACTGATTTGGAGTGGGCACTCAGCTGTCGTCCTTGTCCGGGCCAGACCACTCTAAAAGGATAATTGTCTGCGAGTGCGGAGGCTGTGAAAGCTGATTAGGAACAATAGGTGTGTCAGGGCTGTATAAACTTCGTTTAAAGGGTCGTGTGTCCCTAGGGGTGTGCACAGAACGAGGACATTTGTGTATTTATAGCTACGTGGTCTTACTAGACATTTATTTGTAATCACCGATTCCTTTCTTGGTGTCTGTAAGGTTCATCTGTATAATTACCTTACCTTAGTTACGACGCGAAGGAGTGTACTCTAAACATCTTCGCACGACTCTTGTTTTTTTCCAGAACAGTTTAGGTAATGTCATCAGTATATTTATAGGTTTGTTTACTTAGGCTGGTGGTGAAACAAGACCATCCGCTATTAAGCTCCTGCTCCTGATAAAGGAAGACAAAGGCTGGGGGTAGAGAGAGAGACAGAAGAAGTGGAGAGGAGAGAGAGAGAGAGAGAGAGAGAGAGAGAGAGAGAGAGAGAGAGAGAGAGAGAGAGAGAGAGAGAGAAGGAACACCAGTCAGTACTTATCCTTAGGACGTTACGTGTATATGTTGTTCCTTTGTTTTTAATAGGGAGGAAAAACTTATCCCTGGAAAGCAAGTAAATAGCACCAGTGATATACCAGTTGCTTAATCGCTGAAACTCAGCACCGGCAGTTCAGTGGCTGCTTAGTCACTCAGCGGGTCTTCATCTGACAAAGACCTGCGTGAAGAAACTCCTTCCTAATAAACACCAAAAAGATCATTCAGCACTTTGGTCCCGATAGAGGGAGACAAAGGTTTGTTAGACAAAAAACTGTAACTAATGATAAAGTGCCCCTCGATCTCTCCTACTACTGAAGGTGGAGGAGACTGCCAGATCCAGTACTGAGACGGAGAATGATCGCCGAAGAAGCTCCGAGATTCAGGACAGTCATGAAAAAGATATAATACACAAAATCCCACTAGATGGAAGAGAAGAATCACACACGAAATCACAGAGCCTCCCTCTCGTTCTGCCTGAGCCATCTCAAACAAGGATATATAAACGAGCGTACTCTAAACTTGTGCATGCTCGACCACTCTCTCAAGATCCCTCTGTAAAAGGCAAATATCATGGCGATATCTCCAGTGTTGACTTGTGGAATACCAATGTTGAAAGATGATGGGAAAGCGTGATTCAAGTTCCTATCAGCTGAACACACCCCGTTTGCTCTTGAATCCTCAAGCTTTCAGACGAGAGTGTTGTCGATCTCTTACCTCTGTAATATAAAATACACACAAATTGTATGTAGACTATCATCTCAAATCTACCCGTTGCCCATTGCCATCCACATTTTCAAACAAAGATGCTACGCACCGTCAGCTGGGAGAGCTGCAGCACGGTCAGCTGGAAATTTTACAGTTAGTTACGACAGGTTCGGTACTTATGTTTGTCTCTCTCTCTCTCTTTCTCTCTCTCCTCTCTCCCCCTCTTCTCTCCTTCTCTCTCTCTCTCTCTCTCTTCTCTCCTCTCTCTCTCTCTCTCTCTCTCTCTCTCTCTCTCTCTCTCTCTCTCTCCCTCTCTAGCAAAGCTCTGGAAAACACTGTAAAAGCCCAAAGCTGTTAATTGTTCCTCAGTCTCCTTAAAAGCTTGGTCCTTAAAGAATATCTCTTTTCCCCTTCCTTTCCTTCCCTTGTAACCAGTTCAGTCTTCGCGAGCTGCAGATCTAAGTCCAGGTGATTGATTCGTAGTGAGGATAATGTCGCATTAAGGAGGATCAGTCCTTGGTTTCAGGTTGGTTATCTTATCTCTTTATTGTTTAAAAAGGATTGATCAAAGTATGTAACTAGTGTTTGACATACTACATATATATATATATATATAATATATATATATATATATATATATAATATATATAATATATTATATATATATATATATGTCGTGCCGAATATGTAAAACTGGTCAATTAGCAAGAACTCGTTTAAAATTAAGTCCTTTCTAAAATTTTCTCTTATACGTTTAAAGATATATATTTTTCATTACTGTTAATGTAAAAAATTTTAATTTTGCTCCAAAAGAATCTTAGAAAACTTACCTAACCTTAATATAACAAGAACAATTTATTTTAGCCTAACCCAACTATATATATTTTAGATTTGTTTACAATAATTTAATACTAAACAAACACAATGAAACATTTTTTTCGTTAGGTTCAGAATGATTTTGGAGAAATTATTGCATACACAAATTTTCACTTGTCCTATATGGCAAGATGAGTGTTGCTATTTAAGCCAAGATCGCAAGTTCTGCCTATTCGGCACGACATATATATATATATATATATATATATATATATATATAATATATATATATATATATATATATATATATATATATATATAATAATAATATAATATATATAATAATAATAAATAAAATTATAATAATAATATATATATAATATATAAAATATATATATATATCATGATAATATGCTGAATTCAACTTAAAACTTTTCAACTCAGGTTTTTTTTTTAACTCCTGACACTGACAGATGAATACAGGATCACTTTAGTGGTTTTTGGAGTTGCCTTTGTTCACCTAACAGTGAAAAAGGTACAGTAGTAGGTCGCAAGTTATGTATAGTCTGCTGTACCTACTAGTTAGTTAATTTTCGTTGATAACAAGTCTATTACCTACTACCAGTGTTCTAGTAGTAGATAGATATCCACTAGTTGCTGTTAGAGGTATCCTGAGGACCCAGAAAGTCATAACTTTAGTTATCCTGGGTCACCTAACCCACCGGAGTTAATAATCTGAATGAAATCTTCCACTATTGGGAATTTAAACGTGGACGTTATAGGTCCTATCTGTCTGCACATTTTTGGGGCGAGAATATCCAAACCATCTTCTGCGCTGGTAACAGTCTGGAACTTCCACTCGTCGTTAATTAGCTTTACTGTGACGTTTCTGGGACTGAATTCATTTCTAAATAAACAACTCATTACGATTGTTACTAAATCATTGATTTGTAAATAGTTCATGGCCACTATAAGTCCCTTTGCTCTCGAAACTTTATGGTCCAGTCCTGGACCCATTTTGTGCCTCTGTATGTTTAGAATACCGCCCACAGGGTGGGCATAATATGCATAATAAGGCTACTTATGTAACTAATGTCAGACTTATCAGCCTTTACTGAGTAGCCCGAACAAATTAGATTTTAAATTTTGCCGATGAATCTGCATCGCATATCCATCCTCTGGATGGTAGAGTAAGAGCAAATGGATGTACAAAAGGCCTATTAACTAAGTCCAAAAAAAATTAACAGGAGTACATCCAGGTTTATATCTACATTTGCCTTATCTGTTGCAAACTCCAGGTAAGGAAAGTATATTCACACAATAAATAATAGATATATGCATCCCTATTTTAGGTATTAAATTATACTTAATGTTGGTTTTCAGGTATACTGCAGGTTTAATGAAACACTTGCAGTTAATTTATTTTATATCTAACAAACTAAGCAGATCTTGATTTCTTCTGTTGAGAATCCTTCCAGGAAAAATTCAGTTCTCTTAATTAGTCAAGATAGCCGCCCAAGCTTCGTCATTCATGTTGCCTTGCCTATCCCGAAGTTGTGTAGCCTTATATCATGTCTGGTTTATAAACCATAGATACACTGATGCCTTTCCAAGGGCTTAGCTGGTGCATCTAGGAGTAATATTAGTACACTTTTGCGGGAATTACCAAGTTTCATTCTTAGGAATCATCGCAGAACCCAACCGTCTTACCTTCATCCAGTTTACAACTTCCCTACACTACTTCTGCACCCTCCCTTCCTCCCTCCTCACTTCTTGCACCCTTCTTCCTTCTTCACTTCTTGCGCCCTCCTTACAACACTTCCTAGAGCAAGTTCTCTATAACTCTCTCTCCAGCATCCTCCCTCTTCCCTGCCAACACTGTTCCATCTACCCTCTAGCACCCTTCCTCCCTCCCTCACCCCTTCCATCCCTCGACACCTACCCTTTCCCTCCTCCCTTCCATCTCGCTTTTGTTAAAATCCCCTGCTTCCTCCCCCCCTCCCCCCCCCCCGTAAGCTACTGGGTGACTGAAAGCCAATCATTGAAAGTTACTCTCAAACTATGCGTCTTCCTTTCGTTCCGTACAAGAGCAGTCGATTTCTTCTAACCTGCTGCTTTTGAATAGCAAACGAGGTAGTTTATTCTCCCTCCATCTGCATATCTTTCTTCGAATTACTGCCCAGTTTTAATACTGAAAATAAATGCCTGTTTGTGCCCTAATCGACGGAATGCAGAGGACGTGTTGACGAACTAGCGAAAATCTGATTTACAATGAATTTGGCGAAATCTGACGTCTTCCTTAGACAAAAGTTATCACAGAAACAACAACAACGCAAGAATAATAATAATTATTAAAATTATTATTATCATTGTTATTATTATTATTATTATTATTATTGGTGGTAGTAGTAGTAGTAGTAGTAGTAGAAGTAGTAGTGGTAGTAGTAGTAATAGTAGTAGTATAACATTAGATATTCTAACCAATAACGGCGGTAACAATTTCCTGTTAATATTAAAACCAGCGTTTTTATAAGATGTAACCGAATATCCGAAACCCAGTATCCGGATTAAGGAAGCATCTGGAGTCTTCCAATTAAGTGAAGCCCTTGCCTAAACTGTCACCAATGACTAAGTAACTTAGCACCTCACAAGCGAAGCCAGAAAACAGGGATACGAACACGCGACTTGATACCTTAGACCAGGGGTCCCCAGCATGCGGCCCGAGGGCCGCGTGTGTCCGCTCTAGAAAATAATATAATATAATGTCTTCAGTTACTACAAGTACATGTACAAGGTATACAGGCCTAGCTGACGTCAGTGACATATTACTATATAGAAAACCGCTTGTTATACTAAGCATTTCGGGCAAATTAGGTCAGTTTTTATCCAAGGATGAAACCCACCATACCACGGGCGGGATTTGAACCCGCAGTCAGAGAGTCTTAAAACTCCAGACCGTCGCGTTAGCCACTGGACCAGCTAGCCACAACAAGATTCGTCCAACTAGGTTGGACGAATACATATCGCGGGTTCAAATCCCGCCCTTGGTATGGTTTGTTTGCAATCGTGTCATTACTATTTCGTGAGTCATGCAACCCACACCAGTCAACTAACACCCAGGTACCCATTTTACACTGATGGGTGAACAAGGACAGCAGGTGTCTTATGGAAACACGTCTCTAATGTTTTCCAGCCGTACAGGAGGAGATTCGAGCCCCGGACCTCTGTGTGTGAGTTAAGTGCGCTAGCGATCGAGCTACGGCCCTCACATGAAATTATGAATTCACTTTAATGTAGGTTCCACACTACACAGTGTCAACACTTACGAAATATGATTGTTATTATTCACAAAAATATACAAAAATTACAAATGCGGCCATCCTTTTAATTTATCTTTGCAAATTGGGCCTTTCATAATAAACAGCTGGGGATTACTGCCTTGGACGATGAGGAAGGGGACGTATCTATTGTAAATGGAAAAGTATCTTTTTGTACCTTTTTTTTTAACAAACCGGCCGTATCCCACCGAGGCAGCGTGACCTAAAAAGAAAACGAAAGTTCATCTTTTAGATTTTAGTAATTTATACAGGAGAAGGGATTAGTAGCCCCTTGCTCCCGGCATTTTAGTCGTCTCTTATGACACGCATGGGTTACGGAGGAAGAATTCTGCTCCACTTCCCCATGGAGATAATGGGAAATAAAGAACAAGAATTATTAAGACACTAGAAGGAAACCCAGAGGGGTATGTATAATATATATTATATATATATATATATATATATATATATATATATATATATATATATATATATATAATATATATATATATATATATATATATATATATATATGTGTGTGTGTGTGTGTGTGTACATACATGTGTAGTGTAACCTAAGTGCAAGTAGAAGTAGCAAGATATACCTGGTATCCAGCGTGTTTATGAGACAGGAAAAAAGACACTAGTATACCTACCACAGGTTTCCGTTTCACACTCACTTGGCAGGACGGTAGTACCTCGCTGGGTGCTACCAACCTACTACCTACCCTTTTTGTACTTAACATTATATATTGTAGAATCAGAGGCAGGAAAGTATCTTTTACAAAGGGAAAAATGTATTTTCTTATAAATTACAGTAGATTCAGGGAAAGGAAAATAATATTTTGTGAAGGAAAGTATTTTTTTGTAATAATCGTTAGCAGGGATTCGAGGAGAGAGAGTAGATTTTTCGATCAATACACAGGGTCAATGGAATCTTCTTGGAGATATCTCTACCGGCAGGGAGCTGCTAGTGTTAAGATAAGAAGAACAATTAGAACGAGGAGCTGTTAGTGCTGTGATAAGAAGAGCAATTAGAACGAGGAGCTGTTAGTACTAAGATAAGAACAATTAGAACGAACGATATGGAACTTGCTTGTTATCTTATCACGCTTCTCTTAGTCTCGGAGGTTTGATTAAGCTAGCTAAGGTTCGTCAGAAAACAGGACAAGTACTTCCTGACAGTGATCTTAGTCATATGACGAACAGCAGCTGGAGCTTTTGGTCATCTGGCCTAGGCCTTCCACTGGCTTGCCGGCCTAAGTCTCGGAGCAAGTTACCTGACGTGACCTGACGTCAGCTAGGACTATATACCATGTACATATACTTGTAGTAAATAAAGATATTATTATTATTATTATTATTATTATTATTATTATTATTATTATTATTATTATTATTATTATTATTATTATTTTTTTATTATTATTATATGAATGAGACACATGCGATACATGAGTATCGCCAATAAGATTCCCAAGTGTTGAACATTTGTCTTATTCATCAACTTGTCAGTGCTGCATGCCACTAATAATATAAACCATTAGTAATACATATCGCTGCCAGCTGTAGCGATGTATATATCAGAAATTCTACTTCAAAATGCAGTGCAGCGGATGGAATGGCCAGCCTGACAACCAGTTTAGCTACTGAACTTCCACCAGGGTGCCGGTGACAGCTGCCTAAGGCTGACTGGCACTTGTAGAATCCTCTGAATGCAAATTATGTGTCGGAACAATACCAATACTAGACACCAATCTGCAGAGCATCAAATCACAACCAGAAGAAATCTTCAGAGAGCCATAGAAAACGCATCAGAGAATGTTTTTACACATTGTAGTAGTACACACATCTTAAGTACACAGTGGAGGGGAATATACACAGCCAGAACACACAGAATAGGGCTATACACTCCTGGAGTACAAAGAATAGTCATACACATCTAGAGTACACTGTTTGTCCAGAACGGACTGACCACGGTGTTGTGATTTTTGATCTTCTAGAGTCCTTATAATGTGTGGAAAAGAATACTTATGCACAGTTCAGGATTTTCATGAAGGAAAATATTTTCCGAGTTTTTTCATCAGTCCATAGCGTACATAAGTGGATTGTTCCACAGTGTGTCGGTAGCGACACACTGAGGCTCCACCTCAGTCCACTGCAGCTACCCCTTAATCCACCGCCATTCCACCTTAATCCACTGCAGTCCTGCCTGAATCCACGACGGCTCCCCTTCAGTTCACCCAGCTCCGCCTCAATCCTTCGTAGCTCCGCCTCAATTCACCGCAGCTCCGCCTCAACCCACCGCTGTTCTGCCTTAATAGACGGCGGCAACGCGTCAGTCAACCGCAGCTCTGCCTCAGTCCACCACAGTTCCGCCTAAATCCACTGCAATTCCCCCTGAATCCACCGCAGCTCCGCCTCAATCCACTACAGCTGCTCTTCAATCCATCCCAGCTCCGCCTCAATCCACCGCAGCTCCGCCTCAGTCCACGACGGTTCCACTTCAGTCATTCAGCGTTTTTCTAAAATCGTCGAGTCAGAGGAAACCTGACTAAATTATTTCACAATAGAGTAACCTTGACATACAACCCTCGCTTGCTGCCGACGTCTGAGAATTACGAGTGCTTCCCCTTCTTTCCCCTCCCCCCCTCTCTCTCCCCTCTTGCCTTCCTCTCCCCTCCCTGCCTCCCCTCCCACTAAATCGTCCCGTCCCCACCTCCCCCAAAACCTCTTCTGCAGTTCTCCCAGGAATTTCGTTTCGGCTGAAGCAGAATAACTAATGTGATAACATCAATGTTGTATCTGGGTGAATGTAGGGCAAGAAAAAGATCGGATAAGGAAAACAGAATAGGGAAAGACAAACTAAGATTGAGCAGGACAAAGGAGAATACAGTATGGGATGTTAGAATAAGGTAAGGCAGAAGAAGGCGGAGCAAGGGACAATTAGGAATGAAAGGTTGGAATGAGATAATAAGGAAAGGAAGGATACAACAAGATAGGAGCCGGAAAGGAAGAATAAGGAACAAAAAAAAGGAGAGAATAGGGTAGCGAAGAGCAGTAAAGGAGAATAAAGAAGTGAAGGCTAGAATAAGGTAGGGCAGGGCAAGGGAGGACAGAGTACAGGAAATTTTTACCATTTCTCGTGGCAGATAAATGACCAGCGCCTCCTTGACTTCCCCAAGGCCACTGACGCTGTTGTACACAAGATAAGGAAAGTATATGCCCATGGCACCGACCGTATTGCTAAGGGTTCATGGGTTCATGGGCTGAGGGGTTTAGGGATTCAATGGGTTCATGGGTTGTCTCCCATTCCCCCATCACTGTAGAACACTGGCTTATATCACTGATTCTAAAAAACAAGTAAATAAAATAGGTCTTTGCTTTTTTCAACCTTCTAAAATAATTTGGAGAAGAAAGAGGAGAGGAAAAATATGCAAGGGATGACTTTGTGAAGAGAGGGAAATGGAGAAGAGGGAAGAGGAGGAAAATACATGAGATTAATTAAGAACGATGAAAGGAAGAATTAAGAGGAACAAAAAGGCATTTACCATGTCAGACGTGAGCAGCAGCCTGGCCTATATTCAAACAGAGGATTACCTTCATTGATTGTTACATGCAGCTGCATGATGATATGGTCACACTCAGCTGCATGATGGTAGATCTCACTACGCTGCATAATGGTAGGTCTCACTACGCTGCATGATGGTAAATCTCACTACGCTGCATGATGGTAGATCTCACTACGCTGCATGAGGGTAAATCTCACTACGCTGCATGATGGTAGGTCTCACTACGCTGCATGATGGTAAATCTCACTACGCTGCATGATGGTAGGTCTCACTACGCTGCATGATGGTAGGTCTCACTACGCTGCATGATGGTAGGTCTCACTACGCTGCATGATGGTAATCTCACTACGCTGCATGATGGTAGATCTCACTACGCTGCATGATGGTAAATCTCACTACGCTGCATGATGGTAGGTCTCACTACGCTGCATGATGGTAATCTCACTACGCTGCATGATGGTAGATCTCACTACGCTGCATGATGGCAAATCTCACTACGCTGCATGATGGTAGATCTCACTACGCTGCATGATGGTAAATCTCACTACGTTGCATAATGGTAGGTCTCACTACGCTGCATGATGGTAATCTCACTACGCTGCATGATGGTAGATCTCACTACGCTGCATGAAAGTAGATCTCACTACGCTGCATGATGGTAGGTCTCACTATGCTGCATGATGGTAGATCTCACTACGCTGCATGATGGTAGGTCTCACTACGCTGCATGATGGTAGGTCTCACTCAGCTGCATGTTGATAGGTCACATTGAGCTGCATGATGTTATGGTCATACTCAGCTGCATGATGATATGGTCACACTCAGCTGCATGTTGATAGGTCACACTCAGCTGCATGATGATATGGTCACACTCAGCTGCATGATGGTAGGTCTCACTACGCTGCACGATGACAGGTCACACTCAGCTGCATGTTGATGTGGTCAGCTGTCTGATGATTAGTACAGTGCCACTCATCTTGTGAGTGAACACACCACCATAAAGACAGTACTGGACAGTGCCACTCATTCTGTGAGTGAACAGTCCACCACAAAAGACAGTACTGGACAGTGCCACTCATCCTATGAGAGAACACCACCATAAAGAGAGCACTGGACAGTGATACTCATCCCGTGAGTATGAGTAAACGTGGCAGCTTTGTAATCCCTCATTAGTGCAATCAACTCTATCCTAGGCTGATGCAACATTCATGGTTTGCATTAGTGTGTTGATGAATATTAAATATATCAGTTATATGTTGCTGTATATATTACATTTTTAAACGTAATGCCTGATATTGTGTTGAAATTAGTTTGTGTTATAATTAATTTTTTTTACTCAGAGCTTATAACTGGAGTTCAATGTTATTAGGTTATTCAAAATTTATTTGACGCTAAATATTTGTAATATGTCATGATAATAATATACGTGTGTGAGTACTCACCTAGTTGTGCTCACGTAGTTGTGGTTGCAGGGGTCGATTCACAGCTCCTGGCCCTGCCTCTTCACTGGCCGCTACTGGGTCGCTCTTCCCGCTCCATGAGCTTTAGCATACCTCTTCTTAAAGCTATGTATGGATCCTGCCTCCACTACATCACTTCCCAAACTATTCCACTTCCTGACTACTCTGTGACTGAAGAAATACTTCCTAGCATCCCTGTGATTCATCTGAGTCTTCAACTTTGTATCATGTGGGAGTTCGAACACGTGGATAGGGTAAAGTAATACTCACGTAGGCTGGTAGTACGTATAATTACGGATAATGTGGGAAGCGCCCAAACAGCCAGCCTGCCTCCTTGCTCACTCTCGTCAGACTAACTAACCCCAGTACCCATATGTGAGGGGGTGTTTTGAAATACTGCTGTGGTCAGCACAATATGAATACAGACAGTGATTCACGCAGAGACGGTTGGTAGTGAGTCATCTACTGGTACACTGGTTACTAGTAACTGGTTACTACTACTGAGAGCAAGAGTCACACCCACCACCACCAGCCATCCACCTCATCTACCTGTGGTTGTTTGCACCCTTGTACCGGGTCCTAATACTGTTTTGGCTCACATAATTGGTCAAGATTGTAGCTGAGCGCCAACGATAAAGCCAGTTATGTGAGTTCACCGAGAAAGCGCATTTCTTCACGACGACAGTGTGAGTGTCGGCGTCATCACCGCGCAGGACAACCTTCCTCATCACCAGTCATCTACTGGTACAGTGGTTACTGGTAACTGGTTACTACTACTGAGAACTACTGAGATTTGTGTTCCCTTGTTGCTGTGTTCCATCTCTGGAACATTCTGTCTCTGTCCACTTTGTCAATTCCTCTCAGTATTTTACATGTCGTTTTCATGTCTCCCCATCTCTCCTGTCCTCCAGTGTTGTCAGGTCGATTTCCCTTAACCTCTCCTCGTGTGTGTGTGTGAGTGTGTGTGTGTGTGTGTGTGTGTGTGTGTGTGTGTGTGTGTGTGTGTGTGTGTGTGTGTGTGTGTGTGTGGTGTGTGTGTGTGTGTGTGTGTGTGTGTGTGTGTTTGTGTGTGTGTGTGTTTGTATGTGTGTGTGTGTGTGTGTGTGTGTGTGTGTGTGTGTGTGTGTGTGTGTGTGTATGTACGCCTGCGTGCGTTCGTGTTTACTAACATATGAGCGTACTGTATACTTACGCATCTGAGAAAATTTCCCCCTTACTCGTCCAAAGTGAATTAAATCCCATCCCCCCTTCCCTCCTTCCCCCCAGAAAAAAATATAGATGCCAAAAGAATATGTGATGGAGAGCTAAGGGAAGCTTTGATAAGAAAGCTTCCTTTGTTTAGACCATCTTAACTACACTGGCCTCTTAAAACATGAGGTAAACATCTTGCGCTTGGTTGATTTCCGTCTTCTAATCTCGGGGATGTGAGCAACCTGGGCGCAGTAAATATTTTAAGTCTTTCTAGCCAAAGGGGAGTTTTGACATCATGAATAATTGAGAATGGTCTAAATATGAAAGTTGACACGAAAAGGGAGGGATAGCGTGAACTAGAGACCTGTTATGATGCTGGGTTCGTATTGTTGTGGTGATGTTATAATGCTGGGTTCGAACTGTTGTGGTGATGTTATTATGCTAGCGTCGTACTGTTGTGGTGATGTTATTAACCTGGGGTCGTACTGTTGTGGTGAAGTTATGATGGTGGGGTCGTATTGTTGTGGTGATGTTATGATGGCGGGGTCGTATTGTTGTGGTGATGTTATAATGCTGGGTTCGAACTGTTGTGGTGATGTTATTATGCTAGCGTCGTACTGTTGTGGTGATGTTATTAACCTGGGGTCGTACTGTTGTGGTGAAGTTATGATGGTGGGGTCGTATTGTTGTGGTGATGTTATGATGGCGGGGTCGTATTGTTGTGGTGATGTTATAATGCTGGGTTCGAACTGTTGTGGTGATGTTATTATGCTAGCGTCGTACTGTTGTGGTGATGTTATTAACCTGGGGTCGTACTGTTGTGGTGAAGTTATGATGGTGGGGTCGTATTGTTGTGGTGATGTTATGATGGCGGGGTCGTATTGTTGTGGTGATGTTATAATGCTGGGTTCGAACTGTTGTGGTGATGTTATTATGCTAGCGTCGTACTGTTGTGGTGATGTTATGTTGGTGAGGTCGTATTGTTGTGGTGATGTTATGATGGTGGGGTCGTATTGTTGTGGTGATGTTATGATAGTGGGGTCGTATTGTTGTGGATGATGCTATGATGGTGGGGTCGTATTGTTGTGGTGATGTTATGATGGTGGGGTCTTATTGTTGTGGTGATATGTTATGTTGTTGGAAGCTGTGCTGCGAAGTAATGTTTCAGATCTTTTGCGACTATACTGTAACATGTTCCCGTCATGTTCCCTCAAGGTCAGCATTTTCTCGACTCGACTGAGGCGATCCACAGAAAGGTGAATTCGGTTAATTATTTGTGTATATTTAGTATGCAAGTTTGGAAGCGATTTAATTTATTATATATATATATATATATATATATATATATATATATATATATATATATTATATATATGTATATATATATAAATATTATATAATATATATATATATATATAATATATATATATATATATATATATATATATATATATTATATATATATATATTTATATATTATATATACATATATATATATATATATTATATAATATATATATATATATATATATATTGTCATAGTAATAAATGTAATTAGATAAATCATATTATATTATATCTTATATATATATTTATATTATATTAAATATATTTATTCGTGTCGATTGTAAAATGTTCAATTCAGCAAAGAATCTTTAAAAATTACGTCCTTTACTGAAATTTTTCTTATAGTTAAAAATAACATTTTATGTTTTTCATTAATGTTAATATAAAAAATTTATTTAATTTGTGCATCCAAAAGAATTCTTAGGAAATACTAAACTAACCTTTTCTAAGCAAGAAACTTATTTAATTTTAGCCTAACCACGACATTAATATATATATTATAAATATATTTATTACAATATATTTATATAAACAAAACATATAAATATATTTTTTTTCGTTTATGGTCAGAAGAGAATATTGCAAAATTATTGCTACAACGAAATTTTCTTGTCCTTTAAGGCAAGATTTTCTTGCTATTTAAGCAAATCGCAATTTTGCCATAATTCGGCAACTTAAAATATATACTATATATATATAAAATACAATTTATTTTACTATAATACTATATATATATTTTAAATATTTATAATAATTTATACTAAACAAACACAATCAAATATATTTTTTTTCGTTATGTTCAGAAGGATTTCGGCGAAATTATTGCATACACAAATTTTCACTTGTCCTATATGGCAAGATGAGCGTTGCTATTTAAGCCAAGATCGCAAGTTCTGCCTATTCGGCACGACATATATATATATATATATATATATATATATATATATATATATATATATATATATATATATATATATATATAATATATATATATATATATATATATATATATATATATTATACATACATATATATAAAATATAGGGAGGTACCACCTCTAGAACTGTCATGGGGACCCTCATCCTCAGAGAAAAGAATAATCTTGCTTCAGGGAAAACTCAAGGTTTTCCCTGAAGCTGTTTGAGAATTTTCTCCTACCACCCCCTATATTTCAAGTATGTTTTATTTAAAGACAAAAATACATTGGCCAAACATTCACAAAAATACAACAGAAAACAAAACAACATAGGTGACTCAGAGCTTCATCTCGAATATTTCGTCCAGCTCCCCTGCAGTGGGCCGTGAGCCCAGAATGCTGCAGGCATTTCCTCTCTGGATCGCAACACTGAGTCTCTGAAAGAGAAAGCTGGTCACCCTGTGGTCTTTGGTTTCTATGATGAGCTTTTCACTCAGCTCTTTGAGGAACTTAGAGCACACTTGCCCCATGCTCCAAGGGTCTCCGACCCTATTGGAATGAAGTTATAGCAAGGGGGAAGGTCTTCATATTTTCGGATCTTCTGGGTCTCCCTGTGGCTGGCAGCTCCATCCCCTTCCACTACGGAGTATGGCAAGTAGGTGTCTGCCAATGTGGCAGCTCAGGTGTAGTCCCAGGCAATCTGCTTTCCATCCTTCCAAGATAGCATAGTGGCTCCATCAGGACGCTTTTGACTTCCATCAAACCTCTGTACTTGGGGTTCCCGTTGAGCTGGGCAACGGACTGTGGCGAGGCTTCTCTTTATGATGTCATTGACCTCCTCATGTCTGGCATACTTCCTTCTGCTGTGTGGCACACAAGACCATGAAGTCCGAATTGATCAGCTGTCGCCCTGCCGCAAATACACCTATGTTCGGTGAGGATGGGGGCGGCTAGGCGAAGAGCAACACCAATCCGAATGGCCCGTGGGTCGAGACGGGTGCCCAGGTAGAAACTGGGAACAGCTAACAGGAAATCTCCTGAGTGTGGTGCCTTCACTGCCAGGAGACGAGCTTTGTCCTTTCCTGAAACATTGGAGAGCATTGTGTTGGCGATTTTTTCCATGATCGGTTTGTCCCAGTGGGACTGTTTGTGCTGTTTGGGAGGAGCTGGTCTACTGGAGGAGTTTGTAAGGGTGTCCCACCGAATCGCTGCTTCAGTAAACCTGGGGTCTTGAGCTCCTACCACGTCTCTCAAGCGTTCGGGTACTATCTTCTTGACTAATGCACCGGAAGCCAAACACGAGGGTTGCCTGATCCCATTGCTCATCCTCTAGTGACAGGTTCAGTGCCTTCTTAAAAGTTGATCTCAGGTGTGCGTCATATTCATCGAGTGTTGGGTTGTCAAAAGAGGGTGCACACCTCAAGAAGTAAGTGAGTCTTGGCATAGTAAAACACCTTATGAGGAGATACAGAGCATCATGGGCATCAAGATCGCTTATTCTCTCCTCCATTCTCATCAGGTCATTCAATTTGTCCCTGAGGACAGTGTCAATGGCCTGGTGACCCAGCGGTGCCCCCAAGAGGGTACTGTTGGACAGAGTGGTAGTTGAGACTTCCGGGAGGATTCGTCGCACAGCATTGATTATTTCCTGGTTCGCTGAGATGATTTCACACTTAGAGGGATTGAATTGAGGGTTTGCTGTAGCCGGCTGAAATGAAGGGAAAAAGATTGGGGAACCGATCCCGAACAGCTGGCAAAACAGCATCTCTCTTCACCATGTTAAAGGCATTTCTAAAATCAAGTTTGACTATGGCTTTGTCTTCTGGTAGGTCCCTGATGTAGACCCTTGCCGCATGAGCTGCAGCTTCACTGCCTTGAGAGACCCCAAAGCCCAGTTGGTGTGGCTGGAGTAAAGTGGCAGCTTCTAGGCGAATGTTTCTCACTGCTGCTTTGGCAACGAGACGGCGAAGGGTGTTTCCAACTGCAATGGGTCTGATTCCCCCATTCTTCTTCTTCAAAGCACATAGTGAGGCTCCAAAGAATGAAAGGTTTAATTTCTTCTGGGATTCGCCCAGCCAGGCAATTGTTGACGAAAGTTGTTAACTCGGTGAGAAGAATTGATGCAGATTCACCGAACACTGGATTTACAATCTCTTTGAGGTGCTGAGGTCGAATTCCAGTGTAACCTCCTGCAGATCCTGCTGGAAATGACACGATCGCCTTATAGACTTCCGATTCTGGCAAAATTAATTGTTCAATGATGGGGTCTTCCTCAGGGTTGTCGTTGATGGCTATGGTGTCCCTGGTTGGATGCTTGGGCCGTGGTCTCATCCTTGGGGGCTACAGTGAAATCACTTGTAATTATTCTTATTGCTCCCACTGTGTTACCTTCTTCGATTTTTTTTCTAACCTGTGCGCAAATTTTCTCATTTTCAGTGGGACTTTTCTTGGGTCAACCATATATATATATATATATATATATATATAATATATATATATATATATATATTATATATATAATATATATATATATATATAAAATATATATATATATATATATTATATATAATATATATATATATATATATATAATGTCGTGCCGAATAGGCAGTAACTTGCCATTTGGCTTAAATAGCAACGCTCATCTTGCCATATAGGACAAGTGAAAATTTGTGTATGCAATAATTTCGCCAAAATCATTCTGAACCTAACGAAAAAAATATATTTCACTGTATTCTTTTAGTATTAAATTATTGTAAACAAATCTAAAATATATTAGTTGGGTTAGGCTAAAATAAATTTGCGCTTGTTATAATAAGGTTAGGTAAGTTTTCTAAGTTCCTTTTGGTGCAAAATTATAAATTTTTACATCAACATTAATGAAAAAAATATATCTTTAAACGTATAAGAGAAAAGTTTAGAAAGGACTTAATTTTAAATGATTCTTGCTAATTGACCAGTTTTACCCTATTCGGCACGACAAAATTATATAATATAATATATATATATAATAAATATATATATATATATATAATATAATATATATAAAATATATATATATATAATATATTATATATATATATATATATATGTATGTATGTATGTATTGTGTGTGTGTGTGTGTGTGTGTGTGTGTGGTGTGTGTGTGTGTACTCACCTATTTGTACTCACCTATTTGTGGTTGCAGGGGTCGAGTGTGTGTGTGTGTGTGTGTGTGTGTGTTTATTTGTGTGTATGTGTGTGTAGGTGCTTGTATACATTTTTGCTAGTGACTGTCTGACCCAGATCGCGACAGCATACCTTCCGGTAGTACTTACCCGAGAGTACCTGTCTGCGGGCATTTGATTGTGAGCACCTGACTGCGGGTACCTGACTGCGGATACCTGACTGCAGTTGTCTGACTGCGGGTACCTGTCTGTGGGTACCTGCCTACGGGTACGTGTCTCTGGGTAACTCCTGCAGTCCGCTTGCCTGCGGACTTCAGGAGTTCGCATTTTGCGGAGAATTTTAAATCACATAATAGAGTAATAAATAATGATAATTATGCAGGTCTGGGATATGACAAAAAAGTCTTCTTCATTTTACGTTTCCCTCGCACCTTCCATCTCCCTTGCTCCTTCTCCCTCTCCCTTACTCCTTCCTCTTCCTTATTCCTTCTTCCTCTCCCTTACTCCTTTCTCCCTCTTCCTTACTCCTTCCTCTCCCTTACTTCTTCCTCTCCTTTACTCCTTCCTCCGTCTCACTCATTTTTCTCTTTACTTTCTCTCTTCCCATCTCTTTTATTCCATCCATCACTTCTCTTTCCTTCCCACTCTCCACCCTTTCACTTTTTTAATCTTCCTTCTTTCTCGATAGCATCTCCATCTTCTACCCACTCCAGGCCTTCCGCTCGCTCAGTTCCAACTCCTGTCCTTCTCTGTCCCTTCCAACCCTCGCGTCTCCCTATCCATTCTTATCTCTCCCACCCTTTAGTCTTCTTTCTGTAATCCTCTTCCCCTCCCTTCTCCCTCCCTTCCCCTCCCCCTCCCCTCCCTACCCCTCCTCCACTCCCTCCCCCTCCCACCCTCTCCCTCCCCACCTCCATTCCCTCCCTCCCCTGGAGATACATTTGCACTAATTACCTAACAACCTTCGAAACACTCCCCCCTCCCCCTCCCTCTTAACTCTGCTTCCCCCTCTTCCCCCACATTCCCCCACTCACCCCTCCCTCGCTGTGACCCCTGCAAATCACCGGGTCAATTTCTTGCCTCCGCTAATTACTGGTCGAGGATGTTCCTCTATTAACAGCTCGCCAAAATATGGTCACCCACGCGCCTGGTCTCGCTGGAAAGAGAGATTCATTTTAATATATTTTTATTTGATACCATCTTATGTACCCGCAGTGTGAGCGTACAGAATTTCAGACGGGTACACGGGTAGTGCGCAGCTACGGTCCAAGTCGGACCGAAACGTCATCGTAAGTTTCTTTCTCTTATGTGCGAGTTGTGCATTGTTCCACTTTTTGTTCTGTATACATGTGCAACACTCGGGTATTTTTATTGTCAAAATGCTTTGCCTCCCCAATCGACTTCCTCAGTCGAACACAGGCAAGTATAGTTTTGATTTTAATTTTGAGGTGATCATTGTGAGCCTCAGTCGTGAATAGTTTACGTCTTACCAGATGATATCAGAAACGCTGCTGGGATAAGTTTTCAAGAGGCTTAGCCATGATCAGCCATGATGTGATGGATATGTTGTGCTGAGGGCCACCAACTGCAACAGCCTGGTTGACCAGGCAAGTACCAGACGAGCCTGACTCATGGCTGGGCCCAGGGAGTAGAAAAACTATCGAAACTCATGAAGGATATATCATAGGTATACCCAAATGTGTAGGAATTCTATATAGGTAAACCCACTGTGTGTGTGGGAAAGGCAGTCAGCAGGTGACCCACTTCAAGGAGACCCACTTCAAGGAGACCCACTTCAAGGAGACCCACTTCAAGGAGACCCACTTCAAGGAGACCCACTTCAAGGAGACCCACTTCGAGGAGATCTACTTCAAGGAGACCCACTTCAAGGAGACCCACTTCGAGGAGATCTACTTCAAGGAGACCCACTTCAAGGAGACCCACTTCAAGGAGACCCACTTCAAGGAGACCATCTTCAAGGCTGCTCTGAGAAAGACTAATTTCAGTCTAGCTATTTTTAATTCTGTCTAGACTGTTGAGGTTAGACTAGTACAGCAGAAGGCTGTTTCGCCATTTTCCACTACAAAGGAGTGCGGGAAGAGGTCACAGTAATGGAATGAAAAGTTTTCTGAGCATTTTCCCATGAAACATAGAAAAACTTAATTGGATATTAGTAGAAAACGTAAGTGATACACATACTTGCTACAGCTACCACTACTACTACTAACACCACCACCACTACTAGCACCACCACTACTATTAACACCACCACCATAACGCTGGGGCGATCCATGAACTGATGTCAGGTCTCCATTGATCAAATCCTTTCCTTGACATAACCCTAACCCCCCAGTCGACTTTGAAGATGTCTATGTTTGCATGTCCCTGCACTCTGCCTCAGGTGCAAATTCCTTATTCGTCAAGAATAGTAAAAAAAAAAAAAAATAAAAATACTATCACGTGCCTTAAATATTCCACAGACATTACGTCAAGAGAGAAATCATCTCACAGTTATTTAAAACCACGGATTAAGGCCAACAAAGGTGGTACTAAAGCAATAGTAAATTACTCTGCCGTCCTATAACACTGACGTCCACCATTATAAAAATATGTGAGAGGTTTAAGAAGCTAACCAATCAGGTTCATAACACTTAGACATCCCAGAACAACATTGGTTTAGAACACGTCGGTCCTGCTTCACGCAGCTGCTGGACCATTACGATACGGTCTTGGATGTACCGGAAGACAAACAAAATATAGATGCTGTGTACACAAACTTTGCAAAAGCTTTCAACACTTGTGATTATAGTGTGACTACGCACAAAATACGTGCAAAATAATAACTGTAAAGTGAGCAGATGAACATTTCACTTTCTAGCAAATAGAACCCATAAAATAACAGCTAACAAAACAAAATTGGAGGCTGCCACAGTGAAAACTCTGGTCACCACAACACTGTATTCGCCCACTTCTCTTTCTCATTCTCATATCCGACACAGAGACATAAATCATATTTGATCTGCATCCTCCGAATCCTCCTTGGCACTCGCATTTTTCTTTTTATTTCCAGATAGTCTTACTGTAAAAGAAAGAATGGCTTTATCAAAAAAAAAAAAATATGTAAAAAATCGTTAGCAACAGCGATGTTCTGCATTAATTAGTATAGAATTATTAATTATATTCCATAATATAGAATTTATCTTTATGAGGTTAGAGTTAGCTTAGATATTTCTAGCACGGTTACAGGATATATATATATATATATATATATATATAATATATATATATATATATATATATATATATATATAATATATATATATATATATATATTTTATATAAATATATATATATATATATATATATATATATATATAATATATATATATATATATATATACAACAAGAAGCTTATTTTTTCCAGCATATATACCTGGATATACCTGGAGAGGCTTCCGGGGGTTAACGCCCCCAAGGCCCGGTCTGTGACCAGGCCTCGTGATTTATTTTAGTCCCTATATTAGGAATTAAAGCATACTTTTCTGGTGGTGGAGAAAGGTTCTAGTGTAGCCGATAGGTTTTGAACCCCATTAACCAACCAGCTAACCACAGTGCGAAGATAATTACCTCACTCTACCAGTGGTTTTTTGTCCCATACGACCAACATTAGCTGTATTTCTCTGTTTGCCAGTTTCCTGCCTCACATTTGAATACACAGCTGGGTGCACATCCGTGCCCGGGGTGCACTGCTTAATTAACTCTTTTATATCCTGTGCTGTCGTTGGGGCAAGTTGCAACTTTACCCAGTTGCTTGGAGTTTACTTTAACTTTATAAAACATCTAGAAGTTGCTCTCTCTCTCTCTCTCTTCTCTCCTCTCTCTCTCTCTCTCTTCTCTCTCTCTCTCTTCTCTCTCTCTCGCTATGTAGTAATATGTTATTTTAAAGTTGTAAGTTCGTCTTTTAAGTTTGTCAGTCTTTAGACTGTTTTCCAGAGGGTGAAGAAAAGACACGCTCCAGAACAAGCTTTTATTGAAACGTCTACTCGTTTTTCTCCCCTCCTTCTCTTCATTCTCCTCTTTCTCTTTCTCTTCCTCCTTCCCCTCCTGTTCCTATTCCTCCTCTTCCTTCTCCTATATAACCCTAGTAGTTTAGCGCTTTATTTTGATAATTATAATAATAATCCTTTTTATCCTCCTCTTCCTATTTTTTATCTTCTTCCTCTTCATCATTCTCATCCTCCTCGTTCTAATCCATGTCTTCCTCATTCTTCTCCTTGATTTCTCAATTTCTTTACTCACGAAATCGTAATGACACGATTGCAAACAAACCATACCACGGGTGGGGTTTGAACCCGCGGTCAGAGAGCCTCAAAACTTCCAGACTGTCGCGTTACTGGGCTAACGCGACGGTCTGGAGTTTTGAGACTGACAGCGGATTCAAACCCCACCCGTGGCATGGTTTTTTTTTTCATTTTCTTCATCGGCTATTGGTGCTAGCAGCTCCTAAGTCCACGAAGCCATCACATACCGGTTAATCAAGCACTTGTGAGGGATACTTATCCATTTTCCTCTTAAAACCTTCCACCCTCCGAGGATCTACCAGCATGTTTAGGGAGAAGCGTAAATGAAATAAAATCTGAGAGAAATTTTTTACACTCACATTACCAGCGATTTAATTCACACGTAAAATGAGTTTTTCTCCTTCAGTTTAAAACTTAACCTGGTTCCTGATTTTTAACGGTATAGGAACCCACCGCTGTCGACTAACACCCAGACCACTACAGTATTTATGACCACTGTCACTGTATCTTGTTGCCTGATGTTCGATAAATAAAGATACAGGTGCTGCAAATGCTATATATTTATATTTAAAATACAAATAGATGGCAAAAAAGTGTCTGTATATGTATATATACAAACATTGTCTCTACTACTGGGAACGCTTGGAAGCACGTGACTTGTACTCGTTGGAACGCAGGAGGGAGAGATATATCATAATCTACACTTGGAAAATCTTGGAAGGAATGGTCCCAAATCTGCACACAGAAATCACTCCCTACGAAAGTAAAAGACTGGGCAGGCGATGCAAAATGCCCCCAATAAAAAGTAGGGGCGCCATTGGTACACTAAGAGAAAACACCATAAGTGTCCGGGGCCCAAAACTGTTCAACAGCCTCCCATCAAGCATTAGGGGAATTGTCAATAAACCCCTGGCTGCCTTCAAGAGAGAGCTGGACAGATACCTAAAGTCAGTGCCGGATCAGCCGGGCTGTGGCTCGTACGTTGGACTGCGTGCGGCCAGCAGTAACAGCCTAGTTGATCAGGCCCTGATCCATCGGGAGGCCTGGTCATGGACCGGGCCGCGGGGGCGTTGATCCCCGGAATAACCTCCAGGTAACCTACGTCCACAGCAGGACTCGAACCTGCTAACTCTGTATCAGAGTCCACAGTACTTTACCACGGAGCTAGATCCAAGATAAGTATAGGCGCTTAGCCGAAGCTAAGCGACGTTACCCCATACCCCCGGGCACCAAGCTCGTTTTGAAAGTAGAGACAATGTTTGTCAATAATTTCGCCTGTTTGCAAATTGTTAAGCATTTCAAATCTCTTTCGTTGTCCACTGCATGTGGCAGGATTCGATGAAATAACTTTCAAAACGAGCTTGGTGCCCAGGGGTAGGTAACATCCCTTAGCTTCGGCTAAACGCCCATATTTATCTTGGGTCTAGCTCCGTGGTAAAGTACTATGGACTCTGATACAGAGTTTGCAGGTTCGAGTCCTGCTGTGGACGTAGAGACAATGTTTGTAAATAATTTCGCCTGTTTGCGAATTGTTAAACATATATATATATATATATATATATATATATATATATATATATATATATATATATATATATATATATATATATATATATATAAAATATATAACACACACACACACACACACGCTAAACCCTAACCCAACCCGTACCAGCACACACATACAGCGTCTGGGAAACAGAGATAAGGGATAATCAGGTTTGATCTGAGGAAGAGGAAGGTAGCTCTAATTCCCTGGGTCACTAGCGCATCTCCAGCATGAATTCCCCTTCGGAAAGTCTGGAGACAAGAGTAGGTTGCCAGTGACGACTAAAGCTAGCAGTGTTGGAGGTGAGACCAGCAGTGTTGGAGGTGAGGCCAGCAGTGTTGGAGGTGAGGCCAGCAGTGTTGGAGGTGAGGCCAGCAGTGTTGGAGGTGAGGCCAGCAGTGTTGGAGGTGAGACCAGCAGTGTTGGAGGTGAGGCCAGCAGTGTTGGAGGTGAGGCCAGCAGTGTTGGAGGTGAGGCCAGCAGTGTTGGAGGTGAGACCAGCAGTAGTTGGAGGTTGAGCCAGCAGTGTTGGAGGTGAGACCAGCATATTGGAGGTGAGACCAGCAGTGTATTGGAGGTGAGACCAGCAGTGTATTTGGAGGTGAGGCCAGCAGTGTTGGAGGTGAGGCCAGCAGTGTTGGAGGTGAGGCCAGCAGTGTTGGAGGTGAGGCCAGCAGTATTGAGGTGAGACCAGCAGTGTTGGAGGTGAGACCAGTAATATTGGAGGTGAGACCAGCAGTGTTGGAGGTGAGGCCAGCAGTGTTGGAGGTGAGGTCAGCAGTGTTGGAGGTGAGACCAGCAGTGTTGGAGGTGAGGCCACCAGTGTTGGAGGTGAGACCAGCAGTGTTGAAGGTGAGACCAGCAGTGTTGGAGGTGAGACCAGCAGTGTTGGAGGTGAGACCAGCAGTGCTGGAGGTGAGACCAGCAGTGTTGGAGGTGAGACTAGCAGTATTGAAGGTGAGACCAGCAGTGCTGGAGGTGAGGCCACCAGTGTTGAAGGTGAGACCAGCAGTGTTGAAGGTGAGACCAGCAGTGTTGAAGGTGAGACCAGCAGTGTTGAAGGTGAGACCAGCAGTGTTGGAGGTGAGACCAGCAGTGTTGGAGGTGAGGCCACCAGTGTATTGCCTACGTCTATGAGAGCAACCAACAGTTGCATTTGGATTCGAGAGCCAAGACAGACAAAAAAAAAAATCTCACAATATCAGTCAGCAAACAGGAACTGAAAAACCCCTCTAACCCTCCCCTCTCCCCAAAATACCCCAAACCCCTTAACCAAAAGGGTCTACCCCCAACCCCCGGGGTACCCCAAAACCCCCCTTACCCACCAACACCCCTTACCCCCCAAACAGTTAAAAACCCCCCCTCAAATAACCACCCCTTTACCCCCAAACCGCCTTAAACCCCCCAAAACCCGGGGTTCCCAAACCAAACAGTTAAAACCGCCTTTTAACCCCCCGCCTCTACCAAAAAAACCCCCTTTTAAAACCCCCTTAACCAAAAGGTTAATTACCACATTTAAAAAAACAGTTTAAACCAAACAGTTAAAAACCCCCTTAAAAACCCCCCTTAAAAAACCCCCTTTAACCAAACCCCGTTACCAAAACCCTTACCACCAAACCCCCTTTTAAAACCAAACAGTTACCACCAAAATTTAACCCCCAAACACCACCCTTTAAAAACAAAGCCTCTAAAAACCCCCTCTCCACCCCCCGTTACCACCAAAGTTAACCCCAAACAGTTAAAACACCTTTAACCCCCAAACACCCCCCTTTAACCACCCCTTAAACACCACCCCCCTCTAAAACACGCCTTCCCCCCCCAAAAGTCAACCAAAACCCCCCCCCACCCCCAACCCCCCCCTTACCCCAAACAGCCCTAAAACCCCCCGGAAAAAAACCCCCTTTACCAAAAAAAGTTAAAACCCCGTCAAAACCCAACCCCGCCTCCCCACCAACACCTTTACCCTTCACCCCCTCCCTTTCCACCAAAGCCTTAATCCCCCCAAACCCCTTTCTCCAAACAACCCCCTTAATCCCCCCTCACCCCCCCTCCTTTTCCCCCACAACAGCCTCTCCCCCCCCCCTTTCTCCACCCAAAACCCCTTAAAACCCCGGCCCTCTACCACCAACACCGCCTCCCACCAACCCCCTCACCCCAACACCGCCTCACCCCCCAAACACCCCTTACCCCCCCAACACCCTCTACCCCAAACCCCCTCCCACCAAACACCCCCCCCAAAACACCGCCTCAACCATCACCAAACACCCCCCACCACCAACCCCCCCCACCCACCACCAAAAACCCCGCCTCTACCACCAACCCCGGGCCTCACCACCAACACCCCCTCTACCACAAAAACCCTCACCACCCAACCCCCTCACCCCAAACACCGCCTCTACCACCAACACCCCTCTACCACCAACACCCCTCTCCCACCCCCCCCCCCACCCCACACCGCCTCAACCACCAACACCGCCTCTACCACCAACACCGCCTCTACCACCAACACCGCCTCTACCACCAACACCGCCTCTACCACCAACACCGCCTCTACCACCAACACCGCCTCTACCACCAACACCGCCTCTACCACCAACACGCCTCTACCACCAAAAACCCCTCAACCCCCAAACCCCGCCTCTCCCCAAACACCGCCCTACCACCAACACCGCCTCTACCACCAAAACCGCCCACCACCAACACGGCCTCTCCCACCAACACCGCCCTACCCCCAAACACCGCCTCTACCACCAACCCGCCTCTACAAAAAACCCCTTTAAAAAACAAAGTTAAAAAGGTTTACCACCAACCGCCTCTACCACCAACACCCCGCCCTACCACCAACACCCCCCTCTACCACCAACACCGCCTTACCCCCAAACACCGCCTCTACCTACCAACACCCTCCACCAAAACCCGCCTCTACCCCCAAAACACCGCCTCCCCACCAACACCCCTCCCCACCAACACCGCCTCTACCCCCAAACCCCGCCTCTACCCCCAAACACCCCTCTACCACCAACACCATTTCTACCACCAACAACCCCCTCTACCACCCAACACCCCTCTACCACCAAACACCGCCTCTACCCCCAAACACCCCCTACCCCCAAACACCACCTCAACCACCAACACCCCTCTCCACCAAAAACCGCCTCTACCACCAACAACCCCTTACCACCAACAACCGCCCCCCCACCAACACCGCCTCTAAAAAACCACCCCCCCCCCAAAACCAACACCGCCTCTAACCACCACCCCTTCCACCAACACCCCTCTCCCCCAAACACCCTCTACCCCCAACCCCCTCTACCCCCAACACCCCCTACCCCCAAACACCGCCTCTACCACCAACACCCCTCACCACCAACACCCCTCTACACCAACACCGCCTCTACCACCAACACCCCTTACCACCAACACCGCTCTACCCCCAACACCGGGGGGGGGGCCCACCACCAACACCCCTCTACCACCAACACCCCCTCCCACCAACACCCCTTCCCCAACACCCCTCTACCCCCAACACCCTCTACCACCAACACCCCTCTACCACCAACACCCCTCTACCACCAACACCCCCTCTACCCCCAAACACCCCCTCTACCCCCAACACCCCCTACCACCAACACCCCCTCAAACACCAACACCGCCTCTCCCCCAAACACCGCCTCAACACCAACACCCCCTCACCATCACCAAAAACAAACACAAAGCTTTTCCCACCACTAATTCTGTAAACATGAAAAACTTCTCTAACAAGCTAAATTACCACAAAAAAACTAAAACATAAAGCAAAAAAAAAAAAAAAAAAAAGGGGGAGAAAATAACTTCAGCTTGATTTCAAAAGATTTTTTTAACGGAAAGTAACTGGGAAAGAGTTAACACAATCTTTTTTAATTATTTTGTGAATAGGGAAAATTACAAAAAAAAAAAAAAACGCACATGGAAAACATGAACCGGGGAAAACACGGGTTTGAGAGCCAGAAACTTAAAGCGGGAAAAAAAAGATTAAAAAAATAACATGGATTAATTTTTTTAGGGAAAATCACAACAAAACCCACACACAAAACACACACACAACACACACACACACACACACACAACACACACAACACAACACACAACAACACCCCCACAACACAAAACAACCCAAACATAGGGCCCTGGAAAAACAAAATTCCCAATTTTGAAGGAATATTAAGACCGTACACCCTGAAACACCCCTACTGGGGAAACACAGTTTTTAACCCCACTTAAAAAAACCAAAAACTAAGAAAGTAAAAGGTTTTTTCGACAAGGTTATTCCCTTTTGGGGCCTTGAAAATTAAAAATCCCTAACATGGGGGAAGGATCGGGGGAAAGTAAGACAAAAAAATCTGGAATCAAGGTGACAAAAAGGATTTTAAAAACCGAAACAAAACAAGGGAAATTGAAAAAAATAGAAAATTGGAAATTATTTTTGCTAATTTTAAGATTTGGAAAAGCCAAAATGAAATGGAAACCAACAATTTTGAAGGTTTATTTAAAATCAGGACGGGGGGGGGCCATAAAGGTGAAGAGGGGGCCAACTAGGGTGACCCCCGCCCCAAAAACAAAGGGGAGTAAAATTAAACCCATAACGGGGCACAAAAAATTTTTTTAGGTTTAATTTAAGGAACTAAATAGCCCCGGAAAAACGGGATATCAAACCCCCAAAAACACCCAAAAAAAAAACAAAAAAAAAACAACAAAAAAGGGGGAAAAAAAAATCTATAATTAGAAGCATTATGAAAGGGCCCTAAACCTTTTCCGGGTTTTTTTTATAAATTTAAAAAATCAAAAATTTTGAGGGGCATACTGTTGGAAACAATTTTTAAAAATTTTAATTCCCAAACGAACAAAAACCAAGAAGGAAATTTTAAAACCAAAATTAAAAAAAAAAGGTTTTAAAACCAAATTTTGGATAATATTTGGGGCCCTTTAAAATTTGAAAATGTAAAATTCCAAAAAAAAATTGAAATGTTTAAAAAAACAGGGGAAAAAAAGAAGAAGGATTTGGGTGTAGAAATTTTTTTAGGGGAACCAAAAAAAATGAAAGGGGAAAAAATCACACATCGTGAAAACCCCTTAAGAAAAAGGTTAGGCCAAAAAATATAAATAGAAGCAATTGCCATTTCCCAGGGGGGAGAGGGAAAGAAAGAGAAGAAGAAAGAATTTGAAAAAGAAAAGGAATTAAAAAAAAAAATAGAGGGGGAGCCATTTCAACAAAATTAAACAAAAACTATTTAAAACGGGTTTTTCCAATCTTTTTTTACCAAAAATAACAAAAAATTTTAAAGGCCCTTTTTTTTCCCCCTTTTTTCCCCCCTTCCCCCTCATTCCTCTTTCCCAACTTTTTTTCTTATAGTTTTTTTCCATCTACCCAAGGGAAAATTCCTATTTCCCCCTTTCAAAAAAGGCCGGGGGTTTTAAAAGGGCTGAAACCCCAAAACCTTTTTTTGGGTTTTTTCTTTTTTTGGGCTTTTACTTTTTTCTAAGGGGGGTCTGGGTCTTTTCCTCCCCCCCGGGGGTGTAAAAAATTGTATTAAAAATCCCAAATTTTTGAAAAGTCCCTTATAAATTTTTTTACGCCTTTTTTAATTTTTTTAAAAACAAAAATGAAAAAAAAAAGGGTTTAATACGAAAAGTTGGGAAAAAGGGGGAAAAAAAAAAAAAGGGGAAAAAGAAGAGACCCCAAAGAAATGGGAAAAAACTTTTCAAAAATTAACCAAATATTGGGGGGAAAACCTTTTTTGGAGGGGAAAACCATGATTTAAGATTCCCCCCTAAACCCCCTTTTCCTGTTTTTTTAACCCCCCCCCCCCTTTTTCCCCTTTTTTTTTAAATTCCTCTTTTCCCTTTCCCCCCCCCCCTTCCTTTTTTTTTCCCCCTTTTTCCCACCTTTTTTTTCCCTTTCCCTTTTTTTTCCCCAACCCACCCGAACTTTAGAGGGTTTTTTCCCCCCCCCCCCGCTTTTTCCCCCCCTTAACCCCCCTTTTCCCCCCTTTCCCCCCTACCCCCGCAAGGCCCCTTTTTTTGTTCAAAAAAAAAGAGTGATTAAACGCCCAATTCAAAAAATTCCCCCTTTAACAAAATTCACCCCAAATATTTACTTTTCCATGAACCGTAAAAATTTTTTTTTTTAAAAAATTTGGGCCCAAAAAATATTTTTCCCCCCGGAATTTAAATTATCCATTAGGCCCGGGAAAAACCTTAAAGCAGAAAAAACATACCCCAAACAAAATTTTTAAGGAACAAAAAAAAAAAACCATAATTTAAACATTACCCGAACAAAAAACGAGGGAAATTTTTTCCCCCAAATAAAAAAAAAAACCTTAACAGCCAAAAAACCCAACATAAGCCAACCCCAACCAACCCCCTAAAAATTTTTTTTATTAAAGAAAAACAATTGCAAAAAACGGGCTTAAAAATACGAACAAAAAAAAAACACACAAATAAAAAAAAAAAAAAAAAATACAGCAAAAAAATATAAAAAACCAGAAAAAAAAGGCCAAAAACAGAATAGAATTTAAAAACCTGAGCCATAAATGAAACACAGGGGAGCACCCAAAATTTTAATACAACACCCCCGGCAAACGAAAGAATAAAAAAAAAGAGCAGAGGGAAGAAATTATAAGTAACAAACAACAGAACAAACCAAAGAAAATAGAAATTTTAAAAAAAAAAATTTAAATTTAATTTTTAATTTATTTTATTTAAGAACGAAAGCAGCAAAAATTTAGGTGGTAACAACAATAGAGCATTAGTAATAGCCCATGAATTGCACAACAACAAACCATAACGCAGCAACAACAACCAAACAGCAGCAACAAAACCAAACAGCAGCAACAACAACCAAACAGCAGCAACAACAACCATAACGCAGCAACAACAACCATAAAAAGCACAACAAAAACCATAACAGCAGCAACAACAACCAAAACAGCAGAAACAAAAACCCAAAAAACGCAGCAACAACAACCATAACGCAGCAACAACAACCATAAAACAGCAGCAACAACAACCAAACGCAAAAACAACAACCATAACAGACAACAACGGAGCAGAAATAGCAGCAAGCAAACAACGTCAAGGTAATATTAAAAATAATAACAAATTGGGAAAAAATAAAGTACCAGTAATAAAAAAATAAAAAACCTAACAAAATAAAATAAACCAGTAATTTTTTTTAATATAAAAAAATTTTTTAATATGAATAATATTTTTAATGAAGCAATATTTTAAATAACCAACTTATTCCAGTTAAAACAACAACCGATGGTGTTGCCTAACACGAATATGAATATTCCAGCAGGTATGGATTTCTACTGCACAGGATTAGTAATATCCACGGTTTTCGGAATGTCCATAATATTCCATATATACGATCCCTACATTGGTTTTAATATCAAGAAAAAGGAGAAAAGATAGAGTAGAAGAAAATACACATAGTAAAACTCCCAAGAGTAACAAACAACACATAACCAGAACAAACAAAAAAAGAAACAACACAACTCCTAACTACAATTCAACATACTTTAATAAGCTTAACAATCTAAATGAGTGCAGCACCATTAAAAATTTCATTCCAAAACAATACAGCGCACAAACATATATAACAAAAGTATACAAAAGTCTAATTAAGTCATAACCTTAACGTATTAGAACACCAGAAGGTGATTCAAATCTGATATTTTTTTTAAATTCATACATACTTGAAGAAATTGGCAAATAATACTAGCCAGTTAAAAAAATCTGAGTCCAGTAACAAAAACAAACACACACAATACTAACAACAAATATTTAGTAGAAAAAAATAAGTCCTACAGCAAATTAATGAAAATCAACACGTACACTTCAAGAAAAGGTGATTGATAACTATAAAATATGGAGATTGACAAAGGTATGGAGTTTTCATGAGAAGGGACACAGCCAACAAGGTTGACAACTCCTAAATAAAACTCCCATTCGACAGGATGCTAAATTTTCTTCAACCAAAAATTTAAGGAAGAATACAACTAAAATCCATCAACAGTAACTTGAGTGACCAGCCGAAATCAAAAGAATAACCTGACTTACAGTACCTGAAATGATCATTGAAGCTCCCACTACTTTTCCCAATTTTTTTTAATTTTATTTTAACGAGTCCCCTAATTATATAATAAGGTAATATTACATTCTCGGAGATGATGTAAGTACGCGGAATTTCCATATTTTAACTTTCAAAAGTCGACGATAAAGTCTAAATTCGGTGAAGTGGCTAAAAGTAAATTCCCAAAAGGTGGGTCTATCAGAAGTTTTTTTTCAACCCCTACAATCACATACGTAGAAATGGGTAATTTTCAACCATTCACCCTACAACACACACAACACAACACACACACACACACACACACACACACACACACACACACACACACACACACACACACACACACACACACACACACACACACACACACACACACACACACACACACACACACCCCTACACTTCCCAACCTTCAACATATCAGAGATACAAACAATGATTATGTCATATACTGAGAGAAAAAATAGAAAATTTATCTGAGAAAAGAACAATAGATATGAACGAGCCAGAACCAAATCTTATATACAGTATTTGTAAAAACAAAACAAAAAATCATGGAGGAAAAAAATACAGAAAAGGTGGGAGAAAATAGCTGAATCAGAGGAGTAAATCTGTTAAATACTAAATTTCAAGTTCGAGAGCGTATTAAGAGAAGAAAAATCCCTAATTAAAGGGAATTTGAACCTCCAAATGCCAAGCGAGACCGAGCCAATTGAAATAATTAGGAAATACTTGATATTACTGATTAAAAAAAAAAAAGGGCAATGAAACCAGACGAGATATCACCCTGGGTTTTGAAGGAATGTGGAGAAGTTATTCACTGAGGATACTGGTTGAAATTTCGTTACCAGAGGGAAAATTGGTGAATATACATTATATTTATGTATAAAGCTAAAACCGTGTGAGTTATTCAATGCAAGAAGTAGTAGACGCAAATGTAGTTATATGGAATCCTTTACTGACAACGTTTCGCTCATGTAGTGGACTTTATCAGGTCACACATTGTCAATGAGGGTACTACATAACTATATAAGTTTTCGTCACCTGGTTAGTATCTCATAAAAATTACCAATTCATCGGGAAGAGGTCGTGTAGGCTCGATCCTCCTTATCTAAGTACAAAAGAAGCATGTTATCTTGTAGCCTAATAATTAATGAAAGCTTTGTAAAGTTTTGAAGAAATGGGCCAAATGGCAAAATACCTTCCGTTTGGAAGGAAACTGCAGAGGAACTTAATATGGATGAACCTCGCAACCTAGCAGGGAGGAAATTGTAAGATAAATGAAAAATGATAAATTTTCATAGCATAAAAAAAGGATAATTGCGATGATCCTTTAAAAACCATTAAAAGACGTGTCTCGGTAGCTAGCCTCAGTAGGCGAAATATTGGAAATTAAAGTACAGATTGGCCCCACTTTACAGCGCTTTACTTTAGAGTGTTTCACTAATGCAGCGGTTTTCAGTTAAGAACATAAGAAAGGAGGAACACTGCAGGAGGCCTGTTGGCCCATACTAGGCAGGTCCTTTACAATTCATCCCACTAACAAACATTTGACCAACCCAATTTTCAGTGCTACTCAAGAAGTAAGCTCTGGTGTGAAAGTCCCACTCAAATCCAACCCCTCCAACTCATAAGAACATACAGTTATACACATTCTACATTTATTCAGAAGCTAAGGACGAAAATATTTTATGATAAGGCGTAGCTCTATTGTTCACTTAATATATGATAGTGTAAACATGTTATCAGGATTTTCTATGCACTTCAAAGTGAAAATAGGCTATGTTTCACCTTACAGAGATTTTTGCTTTACAGCAGTAGCCTGGAACCTAACCTGCTGTATAATCGGGGCCCTCCTGTATTATAAAAAGTGGATTAACCACAAGCAGAGAAATAATATGCCACAGAATAAGTACACCTTATATATACTAAGAGTTTACTTTAATCCCTGTTTTAGGGATTGAAGTAATTTTGTCTGGTGGTGAAAAGATTACCTGCAACCTAAGTAACCTTAGTGTAGACGATTGGCTTTAAACCTTATTAACACGCTAAAAAATTATCTGGCTTGACACCAGTTGTATTCTGCATGTTTAACCTGTTATTGTAACAGTCACAGAAATAATAAACTTGGAGTGACTCCATTTATTTAGATTATATAAAAGTATTGAAAAACGCTCCTCGTAAAAGATTAACGTGATAATATTAATATTATCGAAGTAGATAATGCATTAGATGAAATAATATGAAACAGTATGACAATAAGAGCAAGGTTTACAGGATAAATACGTCATCTGAGGAATTCACAGAACAGATCAAGAAGATAGACAGTTGTCTTCAAAACCTTGAAAAATCCCACACCAAATATCTTCCTGGAAGATTTCAATTTCGCCAAATGACAAATGGAAGATGGTAAATCACAGTGGCGTACTAAAAACAGTTTACTCAGAGTTTACTTTAATGCGGTGTCTAAGAGCTTGTCCTGACGCCTTTTCTAAGAGCTTTGGTACCTTTTCTAAGGGTTTACCGTGATATTTTTTCTAATTTCTAAAAATGATTTACCAGAGTAAAGAAATGTATAAATATGTGGTAATGGAAACTTTTAAGCAAATTAAGAAATTAAATTGACTGGAAAAATTACAGGAAGAATTTGAAAGAATGAGGAAATGGAATAACAAAATTTAGTGGAAAAGAGTTATCTGATGTAGTTATATATGTGAAAACAGGCCACGTGAAAATTAAAGTTGCATAATAAAAGAATATAAGAATGGGAAAGAAAGAATGATATTGAGATGATAAATATAAAAGTTATATCAAGTGATCGATAGCTTTATCATGCACGCTGTACCCAGCCTGTGGGCGGAAGTCAAATGATTACAGAGGCACGTAATGGGTTAGGAACCTATCAGCGGGCCCTAGGTAAAATTAGGAAACTTCAAGAGAGCATTTAAATAATGGTTGGGGATATGTTGAAGATGTGTTTAAAATTTATGTTAAAACCAGGCTGTAGTATGTTAGAACCAGGTAGGAGTAAAAATCCAGTGACATGCAATAAAGATGATTGTAGAATTAAGAAATTTGAATTATGAGAAAGACAAGACTCCAAATTTAATTCTGTAAATGGATAAATTTTTATCACACTTGGATACTATCCTATTCCATAGAATAGTTACTTTGCTGGATAGATGTTATCTATGCTCTCCTTATATTTGAGTGAGACTTGGCTGAACTGAGAGGTAGGCTGACGAAGTTTTAATGATCCTCAAGGGCATACCCAGCTACCTCCTCCTATATTTGATCCACTAGGAAAAAATAAGAAATACTTATGTGACAGTGCTCTTGGACGACACAAAGAAAATCAGGAAAATAAAAACGCTAGCAGGTTGCAGAAAAACTAAAATAGTATCCCACAAAAATACTGCAATAGCCTAGTGAAGAGAACAATAGACATCACATACCAGGTGGGTGACAAACAGCTTACAAAATTAATGATGGAAGAAAACCCGGGTATAGACACCCTACCAGACCTTTCTCTCAGAGGATATTTAAACAGATTAACATCAGCAGCACATGCCAGATTAACAATAGCAAGAATAGGCTTTTGAAATCCGAACAAAGATTCATCCGACTCACTATTCATAAGCAGCGTAGACCTGTTTTACATCATGCAGCTGCATCGAGGCGACCTGTCCACCGAATAAACCTGGGGATTACCTGGAGAGGGTTCTCAGGGTCAACGCCCCCTCGGCCAGGTCACGGATGTTTCCACACTTCCAGCATTTGTTAAATTGTATATAAAAATCAAAAAATGTATATAAATATGGGCATTTGTTTTGAAAATTAAGGCTATTTTAGCCAAAAATATTTTAATATTGATTGAAAAGTTGAAATTTCCTAAAAATGGTTGAAAAATCTCTAAAAAACATGAAAATTGTCACATTGTGTTCTGTGCAACAGGATAATAAATATTTCTTAATTAGTTTACATTATTTTATGCATGATTAAGACTAGAATAAGTTAGATAAGATTTAGTTAGGTCAAGGTAAATTATTTAATTACTTGCAGTTAACGGATAATAAGTAAATAGCAAAAACTGACAACCTATGATAAGTCTGGAAGGGCAGAATATATCATAGTCCCGTAGAGCGTTGGTATTCCCACGCTCGCTGTTTAAGATGGAGGACGCGCGAAGCCTCTCCATCTCGCTGACCATAAAAGTAAACTGGAGAAAGTTCAATGACTCGTCACCAGACTGATAGTTAAACTGAGAAACAAAAGCCATAAAGAAAGATTGGACGAGTTTAATTCCACGTCTCTGGAAGTGCGTAGATGAGGCATATGTTCGAGACATAAAAGATACTACGGGATATAGACGAAGTGAAGACAAAAAGATAATTTGTTAAGGAAGGGATTAGTAGCAGGGCACACACGCGGCGAGGACAAGGATGATATTATTTAGCAAAATTTGACATCAACAGCGCCCTGCTGGTACAAAAGGCTGACTATATTTCCCGGTTATATTTCATCACATTAGACTGAAAATTATTAGCCTGAACAGGGAAACTTCATGGGACACAGATGGGAGGAACATGGACGAGGGGACACAGATGGGAGGAACATGGACGAGGGGACACAGATGGGAGGAACATGGACGAGGGGACACAGATGGGAGGAACATGGACGAGGGGACACAGATGGGAGGAACATGGACGAGGGGACACAGATGGGAGGAACATGGACGAGGGGA
>NC_069436.1:11555669-11583169 GCF_026875155.1 Cherax quadricarinatus
AAGGATGTGTGATGTCACCGTGGTTGTTTAATATATTTATAGATGGGGTTGTAAGAGAAATAAATGCGAGGGTCTTGGCAAGAGGCGTGGAGTTAAAAGATAAAGAATCACACATAAATTAGGAGTTGTCACAGTTGCTCTTTGCTGATGACACTGTGCTCTTGGAAGATTCTGAAGAGAAGTTGCAGAGGTTGGTGGATGAATTTGGTAGGGTATGTAAAAGAAGAAAATTAAAAGTGAATACAGAAAGAGTAAGGTTATGATGATAACAAAAAGATTAGGTGATGAAAGATTGGATATCAGATTGGAGGGAGAGAGTATGGAGGAGGTGAATGTATTCAGATATTTGGGAGTGGACGTGTCAGCGGATGGATCTATGAAAGATGAGGTGAATCATAGAATTGATGAGGGGAAAAGGGTGAGTGGTGCACTTATGCGTCTGTGGAGACAAAGAACTTTGTCCTTGGAGGCAAAGAGGGGAATGTATGAGAGTATAGTTTTACCAACGCTCTTATATGGGTGTGAAGCATGGGTGATGAATGTTGCAGCGAGGAGAAGGCTGGAGGCAGTGGAGATGTCATGTCCGAGAGCAATGTGTGGTGTGAATATAATGCAGAGAATTCGTAGTTTTGAAGTTAGGAGGCGGTGCGGGATTGCCAAAAGTGTTGTCCAGAGGGCTGAGGAAGGGTTGTTGAGGTGGTTCGGACATGTAGAGAGAATGGAGTGAAACAGAATAACTTCAAGAGTGTATCAGTCTGTAGTGGAAGGAAGGCGGGGTAGGGGTCGGTCTAGGTAATGTTGGAGGGAGGGGGTAAAGGAGGTTTTGTGTGTGAGGGGCTTGGACTTCCAGCAGGCATGCGTGAGCATGTTTGATAGGAGTGAATGGAGACAAATGGTTTTTAATACTTGACGTGTTGTTGGAGTGTGAACAAAGTAACATTTATGAAGGGGTTCAGGGAAACCGGCAGGCCGGACTTGAGTCCTGGAGATGGGAAGTACAGTGCCTGCACTCTGAAGGAGGGGTGTTAATGTTGCAGTTTAAAAACTGTAGTGTAACCCACCCTTCTGGCCAAGACAGTGATGGAGTGAATGATGGTGAAAGTTTTTCTTTTTCGGGCCACCCTGCCTTGGTGGGAATTGGCCAGTGTGTGTGTGTGCGTGTGTGTGTGTGTGTGTGTGTGGTGTGTGTGTGTGTGTGTGTGTGTGTGTGGTTGTGTGTGTGGGGTATGTGTGATAGATTACAGTAACACGCATACACAGACACACACAAACATATATATATATATATATATATATATATAATATATATATATATATATATATATATAATTATATATATATAATTATATATATATATAATTTAGTTACAGCGGTATGGCTAACTTCATGTGCGTGTGGCTAAGAGTGATGAATGTGTCTGATAGATCCCATTAGTCTGACCTCATTATTCTGCAAATTATTGGACTCGGTAATTGCGGATGCAATTCGAAGTCACTTTGATGACTGATGAACATAATTTGACCAATGAGCCCCAACACGGAACCCTAAGAGGTTTTTCCTTGCTTAACAATTATTGATAAAAAATACGATGCTATTTATCCAGACTTGGGTAAGATTTACTTCAGAGTTCGACACGGGAGGTTGATATGGCAGAAACTATTATCACTGATCGTCTCGTATATCAGACATTTCACTTTCATATGAAGAAATGCAGAGTATCACTAGTACAAGTACTCAGTGTTCAGTGAAGAAACTTAAAAGTGAGGTAATTGAGAGCTCGTTTGAGTTTGCAGAATGGGGAGAAATCGAAATGGGAACCAGTGACTAAGCGGAATTCACCTGGATTAAGTTCTTCGACCATCGTTTCCCCATCTCCGTTATGAATTTAGGCTAGGCAGTAAACATCGAGTTAGGTCATTTTACTGATGATGCTAAATAAAGTGTTTAATAAATTATCAGGAGCCACCTGAGAACTTAGCAGTGACAATGAAAAATTAATGTGGTAGAAAAAGTGAATGATACTGGAAATGATAACCCCGCCACTCTTATACTAAAAGACTCTTCAGCTGTTGTGGACTGAGGCTCGTGCAAAGCTCTTGATTCGAGAAATTGGAAGTATGTGTCACACCCTTCTTTGGATCAAACCTACAACCCTAGAAGTTAATCGTTTCGCTACGCACATAAATATTTGTATAAACTATATCTATATATAGGGTGTCAGCAACAACAGGAAGCGAGTTGTTAATGATGTCAGCAAGAGGAAAGAGCAACAACAGGCACTAAAATCGGTGATTGCCGAGCAGGATATTCATCCGGAGGCAGTAAGTAGTGGTGGTACTCGCTCACTAATTACCCTGGGTGGCGGTAAGTAGTGGTGACATCCGCTCACTAATTACCCTAGTGGCAGTATGTACTGGAAATGACACCCACTCACGAGTTTATCCTGGGACCATACTTCTCAATATATATATATATAAAATATATATATATAATATATATATATATATATATATATATATATATATAATATATATATAATATAATATATATATATAATTTATATATATATATATATATATATATATATATAAATATATATATATATCATATATATATATATATATATATATATAATATTATATATAAATATATATATATATATATATATATATATATAAAATATATATATATATATATATATATATATATAGGCCAAACATTCACAAAAATACAACAGAAAGTAAAACAACATAGGTAACTCAGAGCTTCATTTCGAATACTTCGTCCAGCTCCCCTGCAGTGGGCCGCGTGCCCAGAATGCTGCAGACATTTTCTCTCTGGATCGCAACACTGAGTCTCTGAAAGAGGAAGCTGGTCGCCCTGTGGTCCTTGGTTTCTATGATGAGCTTTTCACCTAGCTCTTTGAGGAACTTTAGAGCACACTTGCCCCATGCTCCAAGGGTCTCCGACCCTATTGGAATGAAGTTATAGCAAGGGGGAAGGTCTTCATATTTTCGGATCTTCTGGCAGCTCCACCCCCTTCCACTACAGAGTATGGCAAGTAGGTGTCTGCCAATGTGGCAGCACAGGTGTAGTCCCAGGCAATCTGCTTTCCATCCTTCCAAGGTAGCATAGTGGCTCCATCAGGACGCTTTTGACTTCCGTCAGACCTCTGTACTTGGGGTTCCCGTTGAGCTGGGCAACGGGCTGTGGCGAGGCTTCTCTTTATTATATCATTGACCTCCTCATGTCTGGCATACTTCCCTTCTGCTGTGTGACACACGAGACCATGAAGTCCGAATTGATCAGCTGTCGCCCTGCCGAAAATACACCTATGTTCGGTGAGGATGGGGGCGGCTAGGCGAAGAGCAACACCAATCCGAATGGCCTGTGGGTCGAGACGGGTGCCCAGGGAGGAATTGGGAACAGCTAACAGGAAATCACTCCATATTTTTCCTTCCACGGGCCAAAACCCCACCTTTGTTTTTTTCCTAAACATTAACATTGTTTGGCTTTTTTCCAGATCTTGCCCAAACTGTTTTTTTTTGGGGGACTTTTAAAACTTAAACTGGGAAAAAAAGAATGGAAGGAAAAGGGACCAAATTTAACAAAAGAAAAGGGAGAGGAAAAAAAGAAAGGGGGGGGAAATAAAAGGGTTTTCCTTTTTTTATGGGTACCCCCGCCCCCCCGAAATTTTTTATAAAAAACCTTTTGGGGGAAACCCTTTTTCAAAAAAACCCACAACCTTTGAAAAAATTAAAACCCAAAAAATTTTTCCCCCTTTTTTAATTTTATGAATCCTTTCAAATCACTTTCTCCTCCTTTAATTTTTCCTTCATTTTTTTCTCCCCCTTTTTTACCCCAACTTTTCCCTACTTAACTTTTTTGTTTTTCCCCCTTTCCCCCCCTTTTAAAATTTCCCCCTCCTTAACCCCAACCCAACCCATTAATGTTCCCAAACTACCAACTACAGTTTAAAACCACATACCCCCCCTTTCCCTTTAAACCCCCATCTACGCCCCTTCCTTCCCCAAAACTTAAATTATTCATTCAAAACCCTCCCTCTGTTCCAACTTTAACCCTTTTTAACCCCACAACCCCCCCCCCCTTTTTCCACAATTTGTCCCCCCCCTTTTTCCCCCCCCAACTCCCAAAAATTTACCACAACCCCAAAACCCCAAAACCCCCCAATTTATCCCCCCCAATCAACCCCACAGTTACAAATCCAGAACTGCCCCCAAAACACCCCAATTTTTACCCCCCAAACCACTAGTTAAACTCCCCAACATTTACCAAACCACCCACTTTTCCCCCACACCTCCACTTTTAAAACACCCACAACCAAAACACCACCAGTTCCAAAACCTACCCTCCCCCTTCCCTTTAAACCCCGTTTCCTTCCAACCTTCTCTTCCCCCCCCACTTTTTTTTAACCTGCCATTTTTAAACTTTAAAACCTTCGTTTCACCTTCCCACTCTGCCTCAATTCTCTCTTCTTTCTCTTCTCTTCCTCTCTTCCCCTCCCCTTTTCCCCCCTTTTCCCCCCCTTTCTTTCCCCCTTTTTTTCCCCCCTTTCTTTTACCAAAAACCTCAATTCCAAACCCAACCCCCTCCCCCGGACCCCTCCCCCCCCTTTCCCCCAATCCTTTTTTTTTCCCTTTTCCTTTCCCCCCCAAAACCCCTTTTGTTTTTCCCCCAACAGTTTTATATTCCCTTTTTAATTTTTTTCCCCGTCCGCCCCCCAAATTCCTCTCTCTCCCCCCTCTCCTCCCCTCTCCCCTCCTCCTCTCTTTTCTCTCTCCTCCCCCCCCTTCTTCTCTCTCCCCCCTCTCCCCCTTTTCTCTCTCCCCCCCCCCAAATTTCCCTGCCCTCCTTCCCCCCCCTCTCCCCACCCCCTCCCCCACCTCTTCCCCCAACCCCCCCCCTCTCTCTCCCCCCACCCCCCTCTCTCCCCCCCTCCTTCCCACTCTCCCCCAAACCTCCCCCCACGTCCAACTACTCTCTCCCCTCCCCTCCCCTCCTCCCCCCTAATCCCCACTTCTCCCCCTTTTCCCTACCTCTCCCTTTTCTCACCTCTCTCCCTCCTCTCTCCCCTCACCCCCCCTTCTCCCTTTTCCCCTCCCCCTCCCCCTCTCTCACTTTTTCCCCTCTCCCTCTCTCACTCTCCCCCCCTCCCCCCCCTTCTCCTTCTCTCCCCTCACGTACAATTTCCTATCCCAAAACAACTCTTCGCAAACCCCCAATTTTTCTCGGGTCTCCATGCTTATCCACACTCAAAATTTCTTCACCTGCCCCGGGTATCAGCTTTTTCTTCCCTCTCTCAGCCAGGTTTTCCCTTGTGACGGGCGGGGATCAGCCAGGAAAATTGCGTTTGGGAATTTAAATCACACAACACCACCCCCCGGATTTGTACATTCCCCTTTTTCCCGCCCCTCCATTATTTTTTTTCCATATTTCCATTCTAAATTCCCCGCCCCATTTTTGCTTTTTAAATCATGCCTTTCACCTCCCCCAAGTTATCTTTTTCCCTTTTTTTTTGTATTTTCTGTAAGACATTTTCCCAAGACTAAACTAATCTTCAGAGCGAAATTTTCCATTGCCTCCATCTTTCTTTTCTTGCTACTTTAAAGGGGCCTTTTTTTCACCCCCAGGAAAAAGAGGGATTGGCTTTGTTGCTAATTTGCTTTCCCCTCCTTTTTAATCTGGATGAACATTTTTTAAACTTTCCCTTTGAAAATTTTTCTTTTCTCACCCAACCCGTGATTGGGCCCTCAACCTTCAAAAACCCCAAATCAAGTAAAATGCATTTATTTCACACTTTTTCCTATTATTTTTCCCTTTTTTTTTTGCCCCAAATCCCTATTATTCTCTTTTTCCCCAATTATCTGAAAGCTTTTTTCTTCTTTTAATCGCCCTTTCAACTCCACTATACTTTAAGGGGACTTTTTCCCCTGAATTTCCAAAAGACACTCCATCACAAACACCAACTCTGATAAATCCCCTTTTATATCAGATTCTTTTTTCTATGAAAGCAGTTCTCCACTAAAACTAAAATTTTTACGTCTTACACGCCCTCCCACTCCCACGGCGATATCACACAATTTATCTAAGAAACACTTTTCCCGGAAAACATTGCCAAATTTTTTCCCTTTAAACTTTCACTCTGCATAACCAATTTTTCCATAAACTGGCCTGCCCAAAACCCAAACCTGACCCCGGGGCCGGGGGTGCATGATTTTTTTAAACCTCGAAACCTTTTTTATAGGTTTTCCCCTTTTTCACTCTGTCATGTACATCTTCACATTAATAAATGCAACAAAAAACTCTTTTCACCCTCGTCTAAAAGCCTTTTTTCTTTTATTTTTTCATTGTAAACCCCTTTTAAATTTCCCCTTTTGAGTTAATTGTGATTTTTTGCAATCACGTGTTTTTTCTTTTTTTTTAACTTTTCCGTATAAATTGCCTTACATTTTACCTTGAATTCAGCAGCTATAATTTCCCTTTTTTATCCTACCCCCTTTCTTGTTCCCTTTCCCGTCGAAAACATGTAGCAGAAAGATAGATCCTTAAAGTCAAATTTTTTTTTCATGGCGGGGTTTGAACGCGTCCGCAGTTATTGAATTTCCCCAACTTTCCCTCAAATTTAAGTTTTGAAATTAAATTGGGACACAGTCGACAAATTCTTTTTATGTCAACGCATTAACTCACCCTTTTTAAACATATTTGTCTTATTCCTAATTCCCTTCCCATTGCTTTTTTCCCCCCTTTTAACCTGCCCTTAAATGCTTTTTCATTTCTTTCATACCCTCTTTCCCCTCTTCTCTAATTTTAAAAATTTGAAATTTTCAATTTTTTTCATAAGGAAACGCGAAGCGCTAAAACCCCCAGCGCAGTATAACCTTTAGAGGCAAAGGAACGCTTTAAAATAAGAGATACTCACTTAATCTATGGGAAGGTTTAGATAGCTCCAACTCGTTGGACCGAAATCCCATTCACCCCTTCCCCAAGGGAAAAATCATTGAAGTAAATAAATTTTGAACTCTCTATCTCTATTTCATTTACAATCAAACAATGTCCAAATTCTCCCCCAAAATTTGTCACATGGTTTTGATTTACCTAAAAAATGGGGGATACCCCTTTAGTGTATATACACTGAGAAATTTTCCTTTAAACTTTAAATTTTATGGGTTAAACTGACGTTTTAAATGGGGGTTTTCCCTTTTTAGCCCAAAGGCCCATTTGAAGCCCAAAAAAATCGCACAAATCGCCCTTTTCAATCGGGCCCGATTTAGCGTTGTTTTCTCGTAAAAAAAAAAAAAAATGGAGACAAGAAACTCACCAAAATCGCTTTAAAAATGAACCTCAAAGAAGGGATAATTGCCCAAAAAAAAAAAAAAAAAAAATTTCTACCAACAGTCTATCCTTCCTTCGACTTGGCCCAGACTTCGAGGGAACTCAGTTTGGGGAGCTTTGCTCACAGCCCAAAAAGCCTGGTTAAGTCCCCAGGCGGGCAAGGGTGGGCAAAAATATCCCCTACACCTACTGCCCAAGTTTTACAACCCCCTCAGTAAATAATATCGGGGAGTGACTCGGCTGCTGTGGGTCCCCCATCTCATGGGAATTTTAAATAAGAAACCCCTTATGGAAATGAACAAAACATTTAAATACGTTATTAAATTGTTTTTTAAAATCAAGTCTGTTTCTTCTTCTTCTTTCCCTTTTTCTTCTTCTTCTTCTCGCTACAAAGGGGCCCCAAGCCCACGAGCCACTCAAAAATTAACATCAAGGATACATTAATCCCTAATACCTTGATTACTCACCCTTTCGGTATCTACACACAGACACACCTAGGAGTGTATATACACAGACACCTACTTCTGTATATATAGAGACACCCACACCTAGCGATGTATAAACCCCGTGGCCTCTCATATTTCAGTGCCTTTACGCCTATCATCCCCCATCTCCTGCTCTATCCAGCCTCATCCACGAGAGGTCATTAATCAACATTACGTGTAATGGCTCGGAGGGTGGCAGCAGCTATAAAACCAGCGGCATGAATATATATATATATATATATATATATATATATATATATATATATATATATATATATATATATATAATATATATATAAAAATATATATATATTTCTCAACGCACTGATATACATTTTCCCACGCACGCACACACACACACACACACACACACACACACACACACACACCACACACACACACACACACACACACACACACAAACACACACACTCACACACATACGCGCGCGCACACACACAAACCACAATTAGGTGAGTACACACAAAACCCAGGTGAAGAGGCTGCTAAGCGAACTACATACCTCAAAGGCGGTGGGACCGGACATCTCTCCATGGGTCCTGAGAGAGGGAGCAGACGCACTGTGTGTGCCTCTAACAACAATCTTCAACACATCTATCGAAATTGGGCAACTACCTGAGGTCGGGAAGACAGCGAATCTAGTCATAATATATTTAAGAAAGGAGACAGAATTAAACTACATACCAGTGTCACTGACATGTATAGTATGCAAAGTCATGGAGAAGCTTACTAGAAGAGTGGTGGGGCACCTCGAAAGAAATGAACTTATACGCGATAACCAGCACGGTGCCAGGGAAGGGAAATTCTGTTACAAACCTACTGGAGTTTTACGAAAAGTGACAGAAGTAAGACAAGAGAGAGAGAGAGGGGTGAGTAAACTGCATTTACTAAGGTAAGAAGGCTTTCGACACAGTTCCGCACAAGAGATTAGTGCAGAAGCTGTAGGAGCAGGCAGGAATAACAAGAAAGGCACTGTAATGAATGAGAGAATATGATCTAGAAAGATCTTGTGTGAGTTTCATACCGAGCACATCTGAGGCGCAAACCGAATAACTGCTGTATCATACGGGCGCCTGGCAAACTTTAGAATAGAGTTTCGACACCTGGGTAAGGAGTCATTCAAGACACTGCACACCGTGTGCTTCAGACCCATATTGGAGTATGCAGCACCAGTATGGAACCCACACCTGGTGAAGCACGTCAAGAAATTGGAGAAAGTGCAACAAGACTAGTCCCGGAGCTAAGGGGTATGTCCTACGAGGAGTGGTTAAGGAAAATCAACCTGATGACACTGGAGGACAGGAGGGTTAGGGGGCACATGACAACGCCATATGAAATACTGAGAGGAATTGACAAGGTGGATAGAACAGAATGTTTTAGCAGTTGATCATAGCAACAAGGGGTCACACCGGAAGTTGAAAACCCAATGAGTCACAGGGATGCTAGGAAGTATTTCTTCAGTCACAGAGTTGTCAGGAAGTGGAGATATCTGAAGAGCGATGTAGTGGAGGCAAGATCCTGCTCATGGAGCAGGCACAGAACGGATCTAGTAGCGACCAGCGAAGAGGCGGGGCCAAGAGCTGTAACTCGACCCTTGCAACAACAAATAACTGAGTACAAATAGGTGATTACACACACACACACACATAATGAAAATCATAAGCTGAAAGTTTTTTACATAATATTTGAATATGCAATTAATGCAATATGTGGAGTGAGAGAGAGAGAGAGAGAGAGAGAGAGAGAGAGAGAGAGAGAGAGAGAGAGAGAGAGAGAGAGAGAGAGAGAGAGAGAGACAAACAGACAGACAGAGAGATAATGATGACCTTTGTCTCTCAGGATATTGGAAACAGACACAATTAACAGGTGATTCGTATATGGCCTGTTATTACTCAAGCCATAAATCGTAAGCCTCATACTCTTATATTTATCAGCGGGAGGTTGTCACGACACAGCTCCCTGCCATTTCCTCTGGGAAAAGGGAAAGGGGGATGGGGTTGTTCCTCATGTTTCTTCCCCTGGGGGGGGGAGATTATTTCCCCTGCTCCTGAGGGGAAAAAGTTACAATGACTTCTGGCCTCCTACCATATGGGCAGATTTCCCGTGCAATCGAATCCTGTAATCCCTCACAGCTCGTCCACGGGGGTAAAAAAAGTACCAACCCCTACCCGTCCCTCACGGGGTGGGGAAGCACCCTTGTACCACCCCTACCCGGAGCATACCTGGAGAGGATTTCGGGAATCAACGCCCCCGTGGCCCGGTCTGTGACCAGGACTGGGGGAAAGTGAGGAAAAAAGGTGAACAAAACTCTCCCGTAAACATTATATAGGAAATAAATATGAAAATAATCAGTAAAAGAATCCTTCTCTTAAATAAGGACATTGTCCCTCAAAAAAAAAAATCCCACAAGATTACATTTGCATGGAAACGTAATTTTGCTGCTTAATGAATGCTGATATTCTTGAGAATATTTTACATATTATGCAGCTACTGAGGGTGGGTACAGAATGAATAATCCAGTGAACAATAAATGAATAAATCAGGGAATGGGTGGGACTTGAACCCCAGGCGCTGGACAGGCCCCTAAAGTCAGTACATGACCAGCCAGGCTGTAGTTCTTACGTCAGTTTGCGTGCAGCCAACAGCGACAGCCTGGTTGATCAGGCTCTGGTCCACCATGAGCCACGTCACAGACCGGGCCGAGGGAGCGTTGATCCCCGAGACTCTCTCCAGGTCTACTCCATGTAAGGCAAGTGAGTCCTGAAACTCACTGGCCAATACAATCGGTGTTGTTACGATTTAGTGTGTCATATTGTATGAAAAAGTAAGAATGAACTACCTTGCGAGTTTGGTACAAAGTACAGAATGAAAAAAGAACCTAGTGAGTCTTGGTACAAAGTACAGGATGAACAATCCAGTGAGTCAGGTACAAGGTGATAGCTACCCAGCAAACTTTTGTAAAGGACAGGACGAGCAGAGCAGCAGATTCTTAGTAAGAATAACAGGTTGAACCACCCACGACATTCTCATTATGAACAATATAAACAACTCATCAGATTCTCAGTAAGAACAAGATGAACCACCCATCATATTCTCAGTAAGAACCACAGGATGAACCATCCTTCGGATTCTCAATAAGTACAACAGGATGAACCATCCATCATATTCTCAATAAGAAACACAGGAGGAACCACCCATCATATTCTTAGTAAGAACAACTCAGCTGGTTCCTTGCAGGATGGGGAGAGTTTTTTTGAGTCAGGGAAAGGAGTGGGTGGGGAAGTAAAACACAGGGCAGTACAGCGGCATGCTCCCTCGCACCAACAGTGACGCTGCTCAATAAATTTTCCACTCTGGGCAAAATTAGAAACATTAAATCAAGCACCGAGGAGGAGGAAGATCGTGCATGGCATGGAAGAACAAGATTTTTGAGAAGGTGGCCGTAGGGAAAAGATATTGTTTGATATATACAAAAATCTCATGCGATGGCTACTCTCTTTTGAAGTAGGTTGGGTTAGATCGGATTAATTTAAGTTTAATAAAATTCTAAATACGTATATTTAAGCATCAATACCACGTCACGTCTGCCATCTAGGGGGAGGTGGCCGAGGAAAAGTAGAGAACACTGATTTCTGAACCTTCTTGGTGCGAGAATGGGCTACTGTAGGAACACCAGTGTGCTGTTGACCTACTCTGGGATACATTGCACACAGTTCAACTTGCAAATGTACCTTCTATTGGGCGGAATTCCCATTGTAAAGGACTGAGTGCTTAACAATATTCTCATCGTCTTAGTGAAGTCTTCTAGCTCAGTCAGATTTCGTGTGTGATAAAATATCCATCCTGTGTGATGAAATATGACAGAGAAACATAGCTAGATTTTGTTTCCATACTGAAACTTTTATATAAAGTGTGGTAGCCAAACACGGAGGGTTATCCATTCATCATAGTTCTGGGACGAGGCTTTCCGATTCAACTCACATTCAATCAATCTTAAAATACTGCATTCAAAGAGCTGTCTTCGCAGTGTTATCATTGATATTGCCTTTGTAAAATAGTCTTCCAGATATCTATAATGCACAGCTGATGTTCAGGAATATCAGAAGATATTAAACAAGAGAAGGAGAACCAGAGACAGAAAAATTAGAAAGGGGAAAATAAAAATGAGAAATAGATGGAGAAAAGAAAGAAATCATATCGTGAGAGGGAGAAGAACCAGAAAAAGAATGAGGAGTTTCAGAGAGAAGGAAAATGTAAATAACAGAAGAGAAATGATATACAACGGAAGAAAATCAGTAACAGAAGGAGAATTAGAAACACAAGAAGGAAAATCAGAAAGCGCAAAAGAATAGTTAGAAATTGCAGGAGAATCAGGAATATCACAAAGAGGATGGGAAATATGATGAAACTAACAGAAATGGGGAAGAGGCGCACGCAGAAAAATGACTGCAAAATGGAAAAAGAAATCAGGAATTTGTAGCTGAATGGGACAGATGCAGCGCAGCAGGTTGGCGCAATTAAGTCGTTAGGATGATTTATGCAAAGAAAACTGCAGGAGGAAAACAGAATGCAAGGAAAAAGGTCACGAAAATGAGGAAAGATTGGAATTATGAAGCAGGGAAAATTGTCAAAAAAAAATATGTATAGCGGGACTTGACAAATGAAACATTGGGCCAGGTCCAGAGCAGGTCTAGGACAGGTCCACGGGTGATCCAGTTCAGGCTCAAGTCAGGTTGAAACCAAGTCTAGGGCTTCTTAAAGGTTAAGTGGTGAAGAATTAAAAAAAAAAGGAATTGCTATCAAGCCGGCGCCACTTTATTTTTCAAGGAAGAGGAAGGTAGGAAGTTAGGCTGCGTGTCCCAGGGATGCCAACGGGAACCGTGCCAGGACAAACAGCTCTGGAGAAGTGCCGAGGACGTAGATGTTAGTGAGGAGCAACAATATAAACAAAGATGAAAAAATGGGGAATACGAGAAGGAAGTGTAGCAACAAAAACAAGAAGGCAAAAGATAAATAAGAGGAGAAGAGAAGTAGTTGGAGAAAGAGGAAAAGGAAAAGAAAAGAAAGGTTTCGAAAAAAAGCAGATCTACACTACAGAAAATTATTAAGAATCAGTAACTCCTCGAGGAAACACAAACGAGACAGAACGAAACACAGGACGCAAGTGTGCAACAGGGGAAAAAAAACACAAGACGATTTTAGAAAAAAAAAAACACTAAAAGACTGAAGGAATTGGAACGATTGTAAACTGTCAATCACCCACAACCAAGAATCTGGAGGCTGGAAGTTACTAAAACGCTCATGGACAACAGCTGTAAACATCGAGGCGATACTGTAAGTCTAACGAATGAGAGGTAATCATATCTGCAAGGCAGCTCCAGTTCTTAAAGTTAAAATCCCATCAACATCACCCAGTCACCCTTCAGAAGAGTAGAGATAGAAAAATCTCAGGAAGATAAAGCTAAGGCCAGAGAGCGGAACCTGTAACCCTCAGCTCAAAGAATAACCAACTTCGACAAATGGTAATCAGGAAAGCCGCAATGCACCCTCCAATTCAATTTTCTTACATAATTGCTTTTGGTTCTGTTAGGAATGAGATTGAACTGGATGCTCGCAGGGTTATTACGAATCAAATAAAGAATTCACATTAACAATACAAATCCGATAACACAGACATTTTCATTCACTTACATAAATGGCAAGTAAGGGACTTGAATATGTCCCATTTTTTTTTCCTGTGCTAGCAAAGAAATGAACTACACTAAAAAAAATTTTGATAACTTTTCACCTTGTAAGGGTCAGTTTAGTGAAACTGAAAATGAAGCAAAAGCCTAGAGCGACTTTTCGTCAAATTAGAGCGAAACATGCTCTTTAAAAAACATTTCTCTTTATTTTTCATTTCATTCTAGATTAATAACTGCTTTTTAATAAAAAATTTTTAAAAGAACAGTGGGGTTTTTTTTTTTTGAAGATCTCATTTTGATGCCGGTGAAGGGCCTTGACCAGGGTTTGAGCTGCTCTATTCCTATCCCCCTTACGGTGTATGATATCATGGTTCAGATTTCCCAATAAATTAATAATAAGGCAATAACAATGTAAAAATAAACATGAAAATAAAAATAAAAAAGCTACATTACACTGCTACTTATACTACATACTACTACTACTATACTATACTATAACTAAAATTTAACACTACAATACTACTACAATACTGCAACTTCATACACTACTCAACTGTATTACTACTCTACTTCTAACTACACATACTACTACTAATAATAATAATAATTTTATTTTATTATTATTATTTAATTATTATTACCAATTCTTGATAATGACATTATTCTAAATAACTGATCTTCTTTTCACAAATCTGTCACGCTTGAAAAGTAGGCTTTTCCACTCTTTTAAAATGAAATTCTTTGATGTCTTCCAGGCGCTGCATCCTAGATGTTATCAAAATGCAGCATCCTGCACGTCTTCAAGATGTAGCATCCTCCGCGTCTTCAAGACGCAGCATATTTGACGTATTCTGACGCAGTGTAAAAGTATATATTTAGTCACTAGGGGTGACTTTTATATCTTCTCCGGTGCTTGTTTGAGCTCTAAAGTTTACGTGGACGAAGTTGTTACGAAGATAAACGAGGAGCATCTACTGTGCTCTCTCTCTCTCTCTCTCTCTCTCTCTCCCTCTCTATCTATCTATCTATCTATCTATCTATCTATCTATATATCTATCTATCTTTCTACCTATCTATCTATCTATCTCCTACCCTTGAGTGTCATGTTTTTATTCCGGAAGCGAGCGAAAATTAAGGAAACTGGCCCGAAATTGTCTGTCATTTCTGGAGCACCGGAGTATCCAACCTTCACACTATGTTTGTTGAGAGAGAAGAGAGAAGAGAGAGAGAGAGAGAGAAGAGGGGAGAGAGAGAGGGGGAGAGAGAGAGAGAGAGAGAGAGAGAGGGAGAGAGAGAGAGAGAGAGGCATCTAGAGGACAGCGGATGTTAGGAGATAAGGGCACTACAGTGATAAACCATTTGGACGAATATTAATGGGGATATAAGCGAGGAATAACCTCTTGCAACTCAACGTTCACATAGAAATAAAAAAAAATTAGGACATTTTTCGTTACTTCAAAATTTGCAATGTTCCGTGCGAAATGTAGTGCGAAACATAGTGCGAAAGATCTTACGAAATTTGAACTGAAGACTCGTGCAAAGAATAGCGCGAAAAATCGTACGAATGCTTTCGCTCAAATACCGTTGATTTATATATATATATATATATATATATATATATATATATATATATTCAGCCCTACGTCCAGGTGGAAAAGGGATCAGATTCCCATGATTTCGCATCCCAGTTAAAAATGTATGATTGCATAACATGTTTTTTTTTTCGTTTTCGTATAGATTTCAATGTAATTTTTTAGATGGCATTAAAGTTCGTAATTTTTATGTGCCATGATTTTTTTCGTTAATGGATATGAGTTCATAAAGTTTTCTAGTGAGAGCTGCACACACCACACACACACACACCCCACACACACACACACACACACACACCACACACACCACAACACACACACACAACACACACCACACACACACACACACACGCACGCACCACACACGCACACACAAATCAATAAATTTGAGCCATAAATCCTCTGATAATAACAGGTGTGATTTTTTTAGTAGGTCGTGTGCCTGGCTGATGTCTGTCTAGCTGGCGTTGGTAGGAAAAATAATAATTATTCTCTCTCCCCTCTCTCTCTCTCTCTCTCTCTCTCTCTCTCTCTCTCTCTCTCCTCTCTCTCTCTCTCCTCTCTCCCCTCTCCTCTCTTCCTCTCTCTCTCTCTCTCTCTCTCTCTCTCTCTCTCTCTCTCCCTCCCTCTTTCTCTGTGGCTACCGCCATCCGGCCAAAAGTTGCTTAACAATACACAATGCCATGCTGGTCACGCATCTCCAAGGGCACAGTATTTAGTAGTAGCAGCAGTAGTACAGTAGTTGTGATGGAAATAGTATCACCCATGCCTTCCACCTATTTGCACCTTTCCTCTGAAATGTCCATGACCGTTTTCCAAAAGAGTATGGTACTTTTCCCCCAGTTTCATGGCAAGAGTGACTAGAGGAAGTGGTGTGTAGGGAGAGAGTCTTTTACTTTACTATGCTTGGCTTAAGAGTCTGATATTAGTAGATGATCCTTATCTGCAGATAGCCTCAATATGGACTAGAAAGTGTTCCGCTATCTGAATTTCTCACGTACTTTATACTCTTATATGCTCCCTTATACTTTCATATACTCCCTTATCGTACCATGTACCCCCTTATACTCCAGTGTACTCCCTTACACTCACGTTTATTCCCACTTACATTCTGAATACATGGCGAGCAACAGATTTAATCTCACGCCTGCTAAAGCCAGTTGTAAGGGACGGGAAGCCAGCAGCCAGAGAGAGGAAGACAGACAGAGAGAGACAGAGAGACAGAGAGGCAGAGAGACAGAGACAGAGAGTTGCTCGTGTTGTAATTAATTCATCAACTTCCCTAGGAACTCTGAAGGAACTTTTTTTTCCAAAAGTTCCGATTCAAAGTTCCAGCCTGGTTCCACGACTGAGGGCCACAGCTGTGGTGAAGACGCCCGATGCAAAACAACCTCTCATTGGGATAGCATTTCGCCCTGTGTAGAGCTTTTATCAAACCTGATGAAGCTCTACGCAGGGCTAAGTGTAGTCCAAATAAAAGCTTTTTCTGCAACGTACGTCTCTTATTCACTATTGTCGGCGGTACGCTACTTAGATCCCTGATGAATGTGACGGAAGGCCCACTTCTAAATCTACCACTATCATAACAACGTACTGGAGTGAGAACTGCGGGAAGAAGCTTAAGATGGACCAGGTAAGAAGAAGAGAAGCCATGTGCACAATAAAACCTGTATCAACACCCTTGAGCCCTGATTAGTGAACCTTCTGCCAGCAGATGTCACCAATACTGAAGGATGAGCTCTGTCATAGTCCAGATCTAGTTCTAAATCTAATGGAGTAATCATATTACACCACAGGATCAATACCAATAATCCATTAGAAATAGTATCACAAATAGACAGTTACGATAGAATTAGTGTTACCACACTTATTTCCAGTATAGATACAGTGTCAATACAATTTAGCAGTTCCATAGTATATACACATAGTATATGCACATAGTTTCACAGCGCTTAGACAGTTCTAGTACGTAAAGACAGGTTTATCTCTAAGTATATATACAATGCGAAGGGGATATATCCGTGTATGCACCAGAAGAGGTGTATAGCTCTCAGTGTAAATACTCTAGAGTATATCTCTCTATGTATATATGACGAGAGGTATGCATTTACCATTGAACATACACCGAGAGATGTGCATCTACCAGTGTGTATACACCGAAAGGTATACGTCTGTCTCAGAGTGTATACACACTGAATTCACTTACATCCCTGTTGTGGGGATTAAAGTATTCCTCGTGTTAATGCACTAGCAACCAGCAGCCTTAATGACTGACATGCAGTCGACAGACTTTTAACTAAATTAATTAACAAATGACCGAAAGGAGAAGTGATACAGTTAACAATGCTGTTACTATAAAAAAAAAATCTACAGTACTGCTACACAAATAAACCAAGAGGGTGAGCTTTAGACTTCACTGTGTAAAACAAAATCCGTTATACAGAAATACTTCTTAAGAGGGGTTTTTCCTCTTAAGAAACGTACTGATAACTAAAACTCGAGGACTTTGTGCTCTGAGGTGGAGTGAGTTGGTGAGATCTGAGGCACATGGAAGTACATGTGACTACGTGACAGCACATGGCGTATCTGGGATTACACTGAAATACACAAGAGTACATGGGAATACCATAGGACACATAGGTGCACATGGGAGTATTTAATATTACATGGGAACACATGACAGTGTGTGGAGAATATGTGAGTGTACATCAATACATGGGAGTACATAGGAGATGCACGGCACTATATGGGAGTACATGACAACACATGTGAGTACATGGAAACACATAATAGTATATAGGAAAGCCAGAGAAAGATAATTACGTTCTATTTGCTACTAAAGGCGGCACGCTGAGTAGCCTATTGGTCTTACGATAGACAAATAAATAGATATATAAAGAGAGACAGAGACAGAGAGACAGACAGACATACGTTTAATTCGCTTTTAAAATCAACACTAAACATTTCACATTCACAGAATTTAACTTCGACACAACAACAACTCAGCCAATCCCCCAACATACATACCTCACAAAGTCTGATCCGAGGGAGAGGCAAGATCACCTCCAATTCCTTGGATCGAGAGACCTCAGGGGCTTCCCCGCCCCCTTCCTCTGATGAGCCACCACTCACAGAACCCATAAATAATATCGCAAACCTCCGCTATCAAAATATATGATCAAGCAATTTTTTTTCGTGAAATTCTCCATTTAGCTTTATCAAAGTCATAGTTTTTTTTTCAGTCAAGGCAAAGTGAGATTAAATACATAATGTATAAGCATTTAATTTTCTTCCTCTTTCTCATCAGGATGTGGGATAGCACTGCTTCCCTGCCACGGAGAAAGCACAGAAGGGCAGGCAAAGATATTACCAGAATAATGATAAAATAACGATGTACGGTTACTGATAAGATAGAGGTATTTATTATTATTATATTATTATTATTATAAGTATTATTTTTATTATTATTACAATAATTATATATTATCTATTCGTTTTTATATTATTATTATTATAATTATTAGCATTTATTGAGTAGTAGTAGTAAGAAGGAGTAGTAAAGTATAGTAATGTAGTAGTAGTAGTTATGTAGTATTAGTATTATTGTTATTATTATTATTATTATTATTAGTAGTAGTAGTAGTAGTAGTATTGTTATTATTATTATTATTATTATTATTGTTATTTTTTCATTATTATTATTATTATTACTTATAAAATAGTTATTCTTCTCTCTCTCTCTCTCTCTCTCTTCTCTCTCTCTTCTCTCTCTCTTCTCTCTACTCTTCTACTTCTCTCTCTTCTCTCTTCTATCTCTATTCTCTTCTCTCTTCTCTCTCTCTCTCTCTCTCTCTCTCTCTGTCAATCCCTCGCATTTATAAAGTATTTTTTCACATTAGTATGTTGTAGAGAGAAAGAAAGAGAGTCGCTACATAGCTGCATTATTAAGAAAGTCCAACATCATTATATTTCTCTAACGTATTGTTCTAGACGATTGATTAAGAGATCAACAATCCACTAATGGAGGTCTCATGAGGAGTATTACAAATAAAGGGTTGGCTTCATGTATTCTTCTTAACAATCCTTGACTCATACGCCTAGATAAAAGACGACTGTCCTTAATCTAGACGGAAGTAGAGAGTACTTCTCAGCAGATAGCCTCGGTGTGGATTTCCAAGTCCTTTGCTGTCTGTCTTACCTTTGTACTCTCATGTGCTTCCATGTACTCCCAAGTACTCCCGCTCCCATGTACTTCCAAGTACTCCCGCTCCCATGTACTCCCAAGAAATCTCATTTGGTTAATTGCTGAGGCAGTGTTTCGACACTTTATTCTTAATGGATGTTTGATAAAGTGTGGAGAGGGACATGCAATATACCAGTACTTCCAAAATTTAGCTTCTAAGGTGTTACTAAAGTCGATGTTTGACTGTTGATTCTAGCCAATTTCTCAATCTCTCTCTCTCTCTCTCTCTCTCTCTCTCTCTCTCTCTCTCTCTCTCTCTCTCTCTCTCTCTCTCTTCTTTTTTTTTTTATAAACGGGTTTGACAGTTTAGGATCCCTTGCTTTTTTGACTCGCTATATTACAGTTTAAGGATTCCTAACTTTATTGGCAAGCTAAGAGCTGTTACCTACATCAGCTCATTTAAAAGCATTTTTATTGTTATGAGACATACAAGTAGGGAACAGGATGAAGTTGGAGCCATCTGTGGGCCAGCATTTTCATTTGATCAACTGACTTTATCTCGTTAACATCATTATGCTGTACGAATGTGTTCCATACTCGAGTCATCCTGGGTATGTATGATCTCAGATGGAGTGATGTTCTGGAGAAGGGTACAGCCAGAGTGAAGTTGCTGCTTTCTGCCCGTCTTGTGGCATAAAAGCTTGTTTCACGCTGTCCTCGAAGTGGATCCAAGTGTGGTATTTTGACAATATTGGCCTTGTACATAACAGTAAGGCCACCCACATCCCTCCTATGTTGAAGGCTCTGCTGAAATGACAGATCTATCCAGGATGGGTCCAGGGCGAGAGATGAGACGTCTTGCTCTGTTCTCTACTCTGTCAAGCAGTCGCAGATGAGAGGGGGGGCAGGCAAACCAAGAAAGTGGAGCATACTCAAGGTGTGAGCGTACTTGTGCCTCGTACAGGATCTTGCAACCCTACTGTCAAGCAGATGCGAGATACGGCGAAGTGCTGTAAGCTTCCTGGCTGCCTTGTTTGCAAGATTTACAACATGGTTCTTCATGGTTAGTTTGGAGTCAAATTTCACCCCAAGGATATCAACTTCTTCTCCAGGTGCCAACATCCTCCCATTCATCCTTACTACTGCACCAGCATTACCATCATGGTGCCTAGAGACGATCATCATTTGTGTTTTCTCAGGTGCAAATGTTACTTGCCATCTATTTTTCCCCAAGCTGATTATAGCTCTCAGCTGGTGATTGATGTAGCTTAGAGCAGCTGGCATTTCTTCTCTTGGATAAGTGAATGTCAGTGTACAGTCGTCTGCATATGCATGTGATTCTGGGATGAGATGAAGAAGGTCGTTGAAGTAGACATTCCATAACAATGGACCCAGCACGCTTCCTTGTGGAACGCTTGCCCCAATAGGATGCCTTGCTGATTCCGTTCCATTGAGGACTACACTTAGAGATCTACCATGAAGGTAATCACTGAGGAGACATAGCGTAGAGCCTGCAATTCCCAGTGCTTGAAGTTTTACTTAGAGGCCCTGGTGCCACACCCGGTCGAAAGCACCAGCAATGTCCAGTGCTACCACACAGCTGACTTTGGATTCATCCAGTGACTGGTGCCACTTAGTGGAGAGGTTTAACAACAGATCAGCAGCAGAGTAACCTTTCCTGAAGCCATATTGACGATCACAAAGTAGTGAGTGGTAGTCAAAAAAATCTGTCATTTGTCTTGAGATTATTGTCTCAAGGATCTTACCAGTGATTGACAGGAGTGACACTGGTCTGTAGTTGCTGACTTCTGCTCTGCTCTTCTTTTTGTGAACAGGGACTACATTTGCCTCTTTCCATAGAGAGGGCCATTTACACTGTACTAGGCAGTGCTGAAAGATGCGAGTTAGAGGTGCTGCTAGCTGGTCTGCCACATCTCTCTCTCTCTCTCTCTCTCTCTCTCTCTCTCTCTCTCTCTCTCTGTGTGTGTGTGTGTGCGTGTCTCTCTCTCTCTCTCTTTCTCTCGGCAGATGTAGTGAAGCGGCAGCTGTAGAGTAGTTAGTTTTTTCTCAGCAGATAACCTCAGGATAGACCGTCAGCTTTTCTGTTATCTGTCTTTCCCATGAGCTCTCTCTCTCTCTCTCTCTCTCTCTCTCTCTCTCTCTCTCTCTCTCTCTCTCTCTTCTCTCTCTCTCTCTCTCTCTCTCTCTCTCTCTCTCTCTCTCTCTCACTCTCTTTAACACTCAGGGGTTTTCACTGGTTCAGACTAAGAGTTCTAACATTTACGTATAAGTTAAAAGCTGTTACCTTTCTCAGCTCATTTAAAAAAACTTCCCCAGCATAATTTATATTAAATCTTTATTGTTATGAAACGCATCAATAGGAAACAGGATGAAGTTGTAGCCAAATGACCAGCTGTGAGGCAGCTGGTAAGCTGATCCAATCTATTTCATTCTGTGTGAACACGTTCTGAACTCGAGTTATTCTAGGATTGAACGATCGTAAATGAAGAGATGAAGTTTCTGAGAAGGGTCCAGCTGAAGTGTAGGTGTTGTTTATTGCCCGTCTTGTAGTATAGAAGCTGTCTTCTTGCTGCCCATCTTACGGCGTAGAAGCTATTCTCTTGCTCTTTTGGAATAAAAGCTGTCTTCTCGCTACCCGTCTTTTGACATGGAAACTGTTTTCTCGCTGCCCGTCTTGTAGCCTAAAAGCTGTCTTCTCGTTGTCCTTGGAGCCAAGTGTGGAACTGGTATGTACAACGTTGGAGTTGTACATACCAGTAAGGTCACTAATATCTCTTCGGTGTTGAAGACTGCTGAAATGACAGATCCGTCAAGGCCGGGTTAAGGCAAGAGATAAATCGTCTTGCTCGGTTCTCGACTCTATCCATAAATAGAAAAGGTTGTGGCAGGCAATCCAAGTAAGTGGTGCATACTCAAGGTGAGAGCCTATTTGTGCCTCATATAACGTTTTCCATCTTATCTGCTTTCCTTGCAAGATTTATCATGTGATTTTTCAAAGACAGTTTAGTGTCATATTTCACCCTCACGATATCCACTTCATTGCCAGGCTCTAACGCTCTTCCATTCATTCTTGCCACTGCGCTTGAATTAATATTATGCTGCATAAAGATCATCATTTGTGTTTTCTTAGAAGTAAATGTAACATGACATCATTCATCTCTCTCTCTATCTCTTCTCTCTCTCTCTCTCTCTCTCTCTCTCTCTCTCTCTCTCTCTCTCTCTCTCTCTCTCTCTCTCTCTCTCTCTCTCTTCTCTCTCTCTCTCTCTCCCTCTCTCTCTCTCTTCCCACTCTGTCTCTGTCCCTTACAAGACTTTCCTCATCATTTACATTCACCCTAACGCATATACATTCACTCACACTGTTACAAACACCTACACATTCTCACGTGTCGCCATTCCCTTTATACACACACACACACACACACACACACCACACACACACACACACACACTCACACACACACATACACACACACCACACACACACACACACACACACACACACACACACACACACACACACACACACACACACACACACACACACACACACACATTAATCAAGGAGTTCTGTAGCAGCGGAGGTTTTATTTTTAATAATACGGCTGTTCGTGTTTTATGAAAACCACATTTTAAAATTAATATCACATCTTCGGTTATATAAATGAATAACTGATTCTATACGATACTACATAATTTTTTACTATACGTCTGTAATATAACCTCAAAATTATACAGCAATCATTGCAACATTAAAAATTACAATTTCTGTAATATTCCTTCTTGAGTACATCAATTTCTCGCCTTGGCAGGGTAACCCAAAGGAAGAAACATAAATATTGATTTACGTCAAGCATGGCAAGAATTGCACATTGTGTTGAAAGGTGGTGTACTCTAAAGGTGCAATGTGTCAGTTCTGTCAGGCTGTAACTCATCCCAAATGTATTGGGCTCACTAAGGAAGACAGGAAAAATAGCCTTGAAAATCATACTTTTATTTGATACGTGACGGAGACAAACGTGTATTTATGAAAGAGAATATTGACCGACCTCTCTTCTCTAAACACAGCCACTTGTCTGGCCTCTCTGAACTGGCAAATACATTGTTACTTTATGAACGATCGGACACGATGAACAAGAATCATGAACACGTATCAGGAATTCTTCCTCGGAGAGTACGAAGGAAATGGTGTAGACGAGAGTAGCACACAAAATTCGACTCATTCCTCATCAGTAAACTAAGATATAACTGTTGATCCAGCAGAGGGAGTAAATTACTTAAATAACGAAGTACGCGAGGACAGTTCACTAGTCACCACATAAAATTTAAGAGATTCGGCTGACCTTAGTTCCAGCACAAATTCAGAAACAATTTAATTGGTTGGTAGTGTAGACCACCTGAATCACAACCAATGGAAAATTTTAATGTCAGTTTTCAGGCTTGTGGTGTCTGCGAATTCGACATTTCTGGGGAAAAAAATAATAGTACACGAAGATTGGATCACCCAAAAATATGCTCTTAACCAAATTATTTTTTTATGAATGAAACCCAATATTCTGCAGATATTCTTAAAAACTTTTGACATAACTTAATCCCACTCACATATATATATATATATATATATATATATATATATATATATATATATATATATATATATATATGTAGGTAGTAGGTTGGTAGACAGCAACCACCCAGGGAAGTACTACCGTCCTGCCAGATGACTGTGAAACAGAAACCTGTAACTGTTTTGCATGATGGTAGGATTGCTGGTTTCTTTTTCTGTCTCATAAACACGCTAGTGGAAGTGGAAAGAATCTTTCCTCCGTAAGCCATGCATGTCGTATGAGGTGACTAAAAGGCCGGGAGCAATGGGCTAGTAACCCCTTCTCCTGTAGACATTTACTAAAAAAGAGAAGAAGAAAAACTTTATAAAACTGGGATGCTTGAATGTGCGTGGATGTAGTGCGGATGACAAGAAACAGATGATTGCTGATGTTATGAATGAAAAGAAGTTGGATGTCCTGGCCCTAAGCGAAACAAAGCTGAAGGGGGTAGGGGAGTTTCGGTGGGGGGAAATAAATGGGATTAAATCTGTAGTATCTGAGAGAGTTAGAGCAAAGGAAGGGGTAGCAGTAATGTTGAAGGATCAGGTATGGAAGGAGAAAAGAGAATATGAATGTGTAAATTCAAGAATTATGTGGATTAAAGTAAAGGTTGGATGCGAAAAGTGGGTCATAATAAGCGTGTATGCACCTGGAGAAGAGAGGAATGTAGAGGAGAGAGAGAGATTTTGGGAGATGTTAAGTGAATGTATAGGAGCCTTTGAACCAAGAGAGAGAGTAATTGTGGTAGGGGACCTGAATGCTAAAGTAGGAGAAACTTTTAGAGAGGGTGTGGTAGGTAAGTTTGGGGTGCCAGATGTAAATGATAATCGAAGCCCTTTGATTGAACTTTGTATAGAAAGGGGTTTAGTTATAGGTAATACATATTTTAGGAAAAAGAGGATAAATAAGTATACAAGATATGATGTAGGGCGAAATGACAGTAGTTTGTTGGATTATGCATTGGTAGATAAAAGACTGTTGAGTAGACTTCAGGATGTACATGTTTATAGAGGGGCCACAGATATATCAGATCACTTTCTAGTTGTAGCTACACTGAGAGTAAAAGGTAGATGGGATACAGGGAGAATAGAAGCATCAGGGAAGAGAGAGGTGAAGGTTTATAAACTAAAAGAGGAGGCAGTTAGGGTAAGATATAAACAGCTATTGGAGGATAGATGGGCTAATGAGAACATAGGCAATGGGGTTGAAGAGGTATGGGGTAGGTTTAAAAATGTAGTGTTGGAGTGTTCAGCAGAATTTTGTGGTTACAGGAAAGTGGATGCAGGAGGGAAGAGGAGCGATTGGTGGAATGATGATGATGTAAAGAGAGTAGTAATGGAGAAAAAGTTAGTATATGAGAAGTTTTTACAAAGTAGAAGTGATGCAAGGAGGGAAGAGTATATGGAGAAAAAGAGAGAGGTTAAGAGAGTGGCGAAGCAATGTAAAAAGAGAGTAAATGAGAGAGTGGGTGAGATGTTATCTACAAATTTTGTTGAAAATAAGAAAAAGTTTTGGAGTGAGGTTAACAAGTTAAGGAAGCCTAGAGAACAAATGGATTTGTCAGTTAAAAACAGAAGAGGAGAGTTATTAAATGGAGAGTTAGAGGTATTGGGAAGATGGAGGGAATATTTTGAGGAATTGTTAAATGTTGATGAAGATAGGGAAGCTGTGATTTCGTGTATAGGGCAAGGAGGAATAACATCTTGTAGGAGTGAGGAAGAGCCAGTTGTGAGTGTGGGGGAAGTTCGTGAGGCAGTAGGTAAAATGAAAGGGGGTAAGGCAGCCGGGATTGATGGGATAAAGATAGAAATGTTAAAAGCAGGTGGGGATATAGTTTTGGAGTGGTTGGTGCAATTATTTAATAAATGTATGGATGAGGGTAAGGTACCTAGGGATTGGCAGAGAGCATGCATAGTTCCTTTGTATAAAGGCAAAGGGGACAAAAGAGAGTGCAAAAAGTATAGGGGGATAAGTCTATTGAGTATACCTGGTAAAGTGTATGGTAGAGTTATTATTGAAAGAATTAAGAGTAAGACAGAGAATAGGATAGCAGATGAACAAGGAGGCTTTAGGAAAGGTCGGGGGTGTGTGGACAAGGTGTTTACAGTGAAACACATAAGTGAACATTATTTAGATAAGGCTAAAGAGGTCTTTGTGGCATTTATGGATTTGGAAAAGGCGTATGACAGGGTGGATAGGGGATCAATGTGGCAGATGTTGCAGGTGTATGGTGTGGGAGGTAGGTTACTGAAAGCAGTGAAGAGTTTTTACAAGGATAGTGAGGCTCAAGTTAGAGTATGTAGGAAAGAGGGAAATTATTTCCCAGTAAAAGTAGGCCTTAGACAAGGATGTGTGATGTCACCGTGGTTGTTTAATATATTTATAGATGGGGTTGTAAGAGAAGTAAATGCGAGGGTCTTGGCAAGAGGCGTGGAGTTAAAAGATAAAGAATCACACATAAAGTGGGAGTTGTCACAGTTGCTCTTTGCTGATGACACTGTGCTCTTTGGAGATTCTGAAGAGAAATTGCAGAGGTTGGTGGATGAATTTGGTAGGGTATGCAAAAGAAGAAAATTAAAAGTGAATACAGGAAAGAGTAAGGTTATGAGGATAACAAAAAGATTAGGTGATGAAAGATTGGATATCAGATTGGAGGGAGAGGGTATGGAGGAGGTGAATGTATTCAGATATTTGGGAGTGGACGTGTCAGCGGATGGGTCTATGAAAGATGAGGTGAATCATAGAATTGATGAGGGGAAAAGGGTGAGTGGTGCACTTAGGAGTCTGTGGAGACAAAGAACTTTGTCCTTGGAGGCAAAGAGGGGAATGTATGAGAGTATAGTTTTACAACGCTCTTATATGGGTGTGAAGCATGGGTGATGAATGTTGCAGCGAGGAGAAGGCTGGAGGCAGTGGAGATGTCATGTCTGAGGGCAATGTGTGGTGTGAATATAATGCAGAGAATTCGTAGTTTGGAAGTTAGGAGGAGGTGCGGGATTGCCAAAACTGTTGTCAAGAGGGCTGAGGAAGGGTTGTTGAGGTGGTTCGGACATGTAGAGAGAATGGAGCGAAACAGAATGACTTCAAGAGTTTATCAGTCTGTAGCGGAAGGAAGGTGGGGTAGGGGTCGGCCTAGTAAAGGTTGGAGGGAGGGGGTAAAGGAGGTTTTGTGTGCGAGGGGTTTGGACTTCCAGCAGGCATGCGTGAGCGTGTTTGATAGGAGTGAATGGAGACAAATGGCTTTTAATACTTGACGTGCTGTTGGAGTGTGAGCAAAGTAACATTTATGAAGGGGTTCAGGGAAACCGGCAGGCCGGACTTGAGTCCTGGAGATGGGAAGTACAGTGCCTGCACTCTGAAGGAGGGGTGTTAATGTTGCAGTTTAAAAACTGTAGTGTAAAGCACCCTTCTGGCAAGACAGTGATGGAGTGAATGATGGTGAAAGTTTTTCTTTTTTTGGGCCACCCTGCCTTGGTGGGAATGGGAAAGTGTGATACTAAAAAATAAATAAATAATATAAATAAATAATATATATATATATTATATATATATAT
>NC_069436.1:11585669-11608169 GCF_026875155.1 Cherax quadricarinatus
TAGACCTCAGTGAGTAACAGAACTCAATGATCAATAGACCTCAGTGAGTAACAGAACTCAATGATCAATAGACCTCAGTGAGTAACAGAACTCAATGATCAATAGACCTCAGTGAGTAACAGAACTCAATGATCAATAGACCTCAGTGAGTAACAGAACTCAATGATCAATAGATCTCAGTGAGCAACAGAACTCAATGATCAATAGACCTCAGTGAGTAACAGAACTCAATGATCAATAGACCTCAGTGAGTAACAGAACTCAATGATCAATAGACTCAGTGAGTAACAGAACTCAATGATCAATAGACCTCAGTGAGTAACAGAACTCAATGATCAATAGACCTCAGTGAGCAACAGAGCTCAATGATCAATAGACCTCAGTGAGTAACAGAACTCAATGATCAATAGACCTCAGTGAGTAACAGAACTCAATGATCAATAGACCTCAGTGAGTAACAGAACTCAATGATCAATAGACCTCAGTGAGTAATAGAACTCAATGATCAATAGACCTCAGTGAGTAACAGAACTCAATGATCAATAGACCTCAGTGAGTAACAGAACTCAATGATCAATAGAACTCAGTGAGTAACATAACTCAATGATCAACAGAACTCAATAAGAACAAAGTACAATCAGAGACTACCACAGTGACAAGCTCTGTTTCTCATGACATAGTACCTGCCATAATTTTCTTTCTCATCTCATGTCTTACATAGATCGAAACATAAATCACAGACGGAATCATCCTTTGCGGACGATACCAGAATTTGTATTAGAATGGCATCCTTTGAGGTCATAAAAAATCTCTAAGCTATTATCTCCAAACTGATATTAAACAAATCTTCGAGTGGTCAATAGAAAATAATTCATTCTATTAACGACAAATTTCATTTACTCCGCTATGGAAAAACCGAGCAACTGTGAACTGGAATACAGTATAGAACAAGAACATTAAATCAGGCAATAGACTGGAAGATGAAAGCCAGGGACTAATAACTAATCTACCTGAAGTCTACCTGGAGGTCGTTCCGGGGCTCAACGCCCCCGCGGCCCGGTCCTCGATCAGGCCTCTCGGTGGATGAGGGCCTGATCAACCAGGCTGTTACTGCTGGCTGCACGCGATTCAATATACGAACCACAGCCCGCCTCCAAGAGATGACAGCTGCATATCGTATGACCCATAACTGACATATAATACCATAATGTGATAACTTTAAAAAAATGTTTTGGAGGATTGGCAGAAAGGTGAGTAAGACATGACTAAATTCACAAATCCTTGTAGACACAGACTAACGCCCATTCATCACCATCAAACCCAGAGTCGTACTGTGTTTATGATTACAACTGAGAAAATTTCTCATAACACGAGTCATAGTCATATAACGACCCGCTTCACTGAGCTTATGGTCTTATGACCAAGGTCTTCCCTCGGCTTACCGGTCCACCAGCAAGAAATTAAAAATTACGTTAGTTGTCACTGACGTGCTTTGAACTCCATATAAAAAAACAAAAGATGACGATCCTCTTATCATCCTCTCTACTTAAATATATATTTCCATATTCCATTTCCTCAACTTTTCTCTCCTCTTTCCTTGTGCTTTAGTCAAAGTTGCTTGTTCAAAACGCCCCTCAGATTAGAACCTTTGCAATATTATGTTAGCAATTCTCTGAATACAATACAAATCATCTTTTTTGAGTAAGAGTGTAACTAGTTGCTATTCCTTTCATGTAAACACATATTCACTCTCACACTAGCTTATAATCTGTCTGTCTGACTTTGTGTGTATCTCTCTCTCTCTCTCTCTCTCTCTCTCTCTCTCTCTCTCTTCTCTCTCTCTCTCTCTCTCTCTCTCTCTCTCATATGCATGTAAATCCCCCACCCACTTCTCCTGTCAATATTCATGTCACTTGAACTCTAAATTTGGTTACGATTGGCAATTCATGGCACATATCGCAATTCCCTAAACTGTACTACCAAACTCACTCACTCACTCACTCTCTCGCTCTCTCTCCCTCTTTCTTCCCCCACTGTCGACTGACGTCTGACTTTATTTCGTTGATGCTATTATGCGGTACTAACATATTCCATACACGAGTCATCCTAGGCATAAATGATCTCAGATGTAGCAATGTTCTGGAGAAGAGTACAGACAAAATATAGTTGCGGCTTGCTGCCTGTCTTGTTGTGAAGAGGCTCAATTTCTCTCTCTCTCTCTCTCTCTCTCTCTCTCTCTCTCTTTCTCTCTTGAAATACTACATTTTTTGTTCTGAACATTTCCACTTTACGGTGGTAATCAGGCTTAATCCAAGAATAGCATAGCCCCTGTTCCGTGGATCGAAAGCCCTTCATCAACATCCAGGCACCTCCTTTGACAGGATGTGTCCAGGCTGCACACTGTGACCTTTACCTCTCAACAAGTCTGGTGTGTCCTCGATCTTCTCTTAATCCTTCCTGTAATTTTTATCGCGCCGTGACATCAATATCATTGTTGCCTGAGGGAGGAAGGGAGGGAGAGAGAGAGAGAGAGAGAGAGAGAGAGAGAGAGAGAGAGAGAGAGAAGAGAGAGAGAGAGAGAGAGAGGGCTGCATGGGAAACTATCTACTGGTACCCAGATTAAACACTATCGTGTAATATCTAGGTTTGTAAATCAAAGATAGAGAAGCACTAGGAGCATGAAGCATCACGCACTCAAAAAAACCTGATTAGCAAATGCAAAACAAAAAAAATTAATAAAAACTTTCATCAGGAAAACTCAATGAAAACAAAAATTGTATGAACAAAACAACTCCGCCTATCATTCATTACTACACATCGAGGAGATTTCTCAGTGTACAAACTCTCTACTGTGGCTTCACGGTGACAGATGGTCAGAACACCACAGTGCAGGAGTTCCTCACTATGGCTTCACTGTGACAGATGGTCAGAACACCACAGTGCAGGAGTTCTTCACTGTGGCTTCACGGTGACAGATGGTCAGAACACCACAGTGCAGGAGTTCTTCACTATGGCTTCACTGTGACAGATGGTCAGAACACCACAGTGCAAGAGTTCTTCACTATGGCTTCACGGTGACAGATGGTCAGAACAACACAGTGCAAGAGTTCTTCACTATGGCTTCACGGTGACAGATGGTCAGAACAACACAGTGCAAGAGTTCTTCACTATGGCTTCACGGTGACAGATGGTCAGAACAACACAGTGCAAGAGTTCTTCACTATGGCTTCACGGTGATAGATGGTCAGAACAACACAGTGCAGAAGTTCTTGTTTACAGTGCTTTAAGAGCCTTCAAAGTGTTTACAAACGGCGATAAAATGCGGGTTACTGAATGGTCTGTTTATCCTGATATATCTTACTATTTGAATTGTGATGTTCCCGCATTTCTGGCAAAACAGCGACTGATGAATATGATACATGTGCAACACTTGAGTATGATGAATATGATACATGTGCAACACTTCAGAATGATGAATATCATACATGTGCGATATTGACGTATGATGAAAAATGCTACATGTGCAACACTTGGGTATGATGAATATGATGCATGTGTAATGCATGGGTATGATGAATATGATACATGTACAATGCTTGGGTGTGATGAATATGATACATTTGCAACACTTGGGTATCTTTGTTACAGAAACATTTCATCTGCCTACAACAGACCTAATCAGCCAAATACAGGCGAACATGACACAGGTAACAGTGTTTTGAGGTGCTCAGTCCATCAGCTTTAGTTAGAGGTAGTCAGTCTCTCCAGCCATCTTTGTCTGAGGAAGGCGATTGTGCAAGTGAAACATTTCGACAATAAGGATATCTAAGCATTGCACATGTGTGTTAGTGAATAAAGAGAAGGGTGAACGTAGGGCGCGAACCGCGGTTTGCAAAGTGAGGGTTTCACCAAGTCCACCCTCCTGTTTATTCATACCTAGAGGGTATTCCGGGGGTCAACGCCCCCGCGGCCCGGTCCATGACCAGGCCTCACTGACAGATGCTTATTACAGCTTGCCGATATCGAATATCATCAATAATATAAGACAGCTTATGAATATTTTCCCAAATGCTCGACGATGCGATGTGCCTTATCCAGTGTACATGTTATTACAGCTGTGATAATTGTGATTTTCAACAAGAGAAGAGTGTAGCCACGCAGATAGTACAGCCTTGAGGCTAAAATATTACGTTAACATTTAACTGAGCATAAACCAATATTTAGCTGTCCTGTAATGTGAGGCATTGCAATCTTCTGTTGTTTGTAAGTATAACTGGAGCAACCTTCGAGGGAGCTACGTTCATGCTGGTGAAGGGCTCTTGATCAGAAGGACAGGAGCAATAATCTCTTGGGCTAAACCTGATGACATCCCATTTCCTAGGTGCTCTGATGACCCCCTATTGGTTTAGCACATAGTCTTGATTATAATAAAAATTATATTAGTAATATGTGGAATAACTGTGGTTTTTCGAACTTCCCGAAAGTACAGTGTCCCGACAAAATGTAGATTTTCGTTAGAAGTTCACGCAATGCCTTTCCTGCTTCTGCTCAGGGAGATGCCTGGTCGGGTCTCACTGCTTTTGACGTGTTCAGTTTATATTATATATATATATATATATATATATATATTTATATATATATATATATATATATATATATATATTATATATATATTTATAGTATATATAAATATGTTGGTTCTCCCTTACCATGAAAACTTGGTTGATATGCCTTCTCTTCTTAAGACTTTTAATATTAAAGTTGTATTTAAAAATCTTGATACAGTAAACAAACTTTTGATATAGAATTCCCCCCAAAATGCTGATGGATGTGTCTATAAGATTCCTTGTAAAATTTACGATAAAGTTTATTACGGTCAAACTGGTAAAAAATCTCGAACTTAGATTAAAACAACATAAATATAGCATTAGAACTGGACAAGATTCCAATGCTCTATTTATTCATGAGAGAGATTTTAACCATCCAATTGGTTTTCAAAAAGTTGAGAAAGTTGTATCAAGCAAACCCATGGTTGACAGAAATATAATTGAATCTTGTTTCATAAAAAGCAGTTTTGAAAATAATATGAATATTTCCTTAGGTTTATATAAATTAGACTCATTTATAATTAATAAAATTTGGTTAGAGTTTAATAACACATTGGACAAATAATAAACCTTATTTCTTGGGTAGAATATTTTGTTAGTGGGATGTGAGGACCAGTCTAGTTGGACCAGCGGACCTACTACAGTGTTCCTCTTTTCTTATGAGTCCGGTATTGTCGCGCGTCAGGTGTTTCTTTGTTGTGGGGGTTGACTGTGAGGTGTAGTCTAAGCCCTTTAATTGCCTTCCTTTGATGTATTGCTTTCATAGTTCCTTAACAATGTGAGTAGTCACGAAAGCGCTTGGAATTTCACTACTCTTTCACAGTGGTTGTTTTGCACATTTTAAAATCACCTGTTTACTGTGATCTTATTGCATATGTAGGGAGAGAGAGAGAGAGAGAGAGAGAGAGAGAGGGTCCCCAGGACAGTTCCAGAGGTGGTACCTCCCTATATTACACACACACACACACACACACACACACACACATCATATAATATATATATATATATATATATATATATTATATTATAAATATATATATATATATATATATATATATATATATATACAAACACTGATCTCTGGCTGAAGGAGACTCGAACCTACGAACCTTGGAACAAGGTACGAAGTGCTTTACCAATCTACCCACACTGGACCAATACCTTGGAGTCCAGCTTGCGCTAGACTTTGATCCAAGGCAGCCAGCTTTCAGGGAGAAGGCTTACAGCTTTTCATCTCATCCCCTGTATGCATCAGCCTTACTAGAGATATTAACAATGCAAGGAATTCGCAAGAGCAGGCGAAATATACACAAATATACGAAATATACACGAATTCCTTGCATTGTTAATATCTCTAAATGTTACCTTGCTCATATTCCAACAGCACGTCAAGTCCTAAAAACCATTTGTCTCCATTCGCTCCTATCTAATACGCTCACACATGCTTGCTGGAAGTCTAAGCCCCTCACGCACAAAACTTTCTTTACCCCTTCTCTCCAACTTTTCCTAGGCCGACCCCTACCCCTCCTTCCCTCCACTACAGATTTATACACTCTCGAAGTCATTCTATTTCCTCCTATCCTCTGTACAAGTACCGAATAAGTAAAACTTGCGATTTTGGCTTAAATAGCAATGCTCTTCTTGCCGAATAAGGCAAGCGAAAATTTATGTATGAAATAATTTAGCAAAAATCATTCTGAACTAATAAAAAAAATATATTTCATTGTGTTTGTTTAGTATTAAATTACTGTAAACTTATCTTAAATGTATTTAGTTAAATTAGGCTAAATTAAATTGCGCTTATAACAAAAAAGGCAAAACATCGTGAATGGCACAATACACAAATAACCCGCACATAGGAGAGAGGAGCTTAAGACGACGTTTCGGTCCGACTTGGACCGAACCATGAGCTATACAAAAGCCTGCACACACTAAATTTCTAGAAAATCGGTTGATAATAGAGGTGACATGATCTAAACTTACAAAATACTCTGAAGAATATACATGAGAACTAGAAATTGCTTTGCTTTAGACGCTAGAACGAAATACATCACACACTGGTAAGATGTAGTCAGATCGTGGAAATAAATGGTATAAAATACCGACACAATGGAAATCTAAACACATATGCAGTATAATGTGATACTTTATTGACAACGTTTCGCCCACACAAAAAATAGACTTGAAGACAAGAGCTGAAGCCCAGCATTCGTAAATTCAACAAGATAAGTGCATTTAGGTAATTTCAAATAAGTAATAAAAATTAGATAATTTCACCTAAGTAATTCCATGTAGGTAATTACCTACAAAAATAAAAAGCTTAATGTCACTCACCACAATATAACTGGAGGTGGAAATACTAAAGCTTACAGCACAAAGCTTTCACAGTGGCAAAATAATTCCCCTAGTAATCCACTTACGAGGCGAGTGTGCCTAGTAGTACTCACAGAGTACTGCCAGGTATTAGCCTGTTGGTATTAGCCTAGAGGAGTACAAACATGTGAGTACTATGTCCTCACAGTAAAGAACACAATCGGCTCGCAACCGAATGGTGATTGGTTCGAATACAGCTCAGGGCGAGAGGTTCTGGCAAATGTTCTTCCACCTGCCGCCCCTATTCACTTATTAGTAAACAGATACCTGGGTGTTAGTCAGCTGTTGTGGGTCGGGTTCTAGGAGACTTGAAAGATGGGACACCACAATGTACTCAAATATTACCGGGGTTGAGCCTCAGCTCACGGCCAAATTCGTAACCTATTCGGTTTCATTTCTTTCCTGCCTCATGTACCTTATCGTACCAATTCTGAAAACTGAGCATGTGTGTGAGTACGTATGCTCACACTCGCGTTCCCATTTATTTCACACAAATGATGCCATAGTTTAGCACTGTCATGGGGTATTATACACAGCTCAGTTATGGATAGTCCCGTATCCAACGAACTGCCATATAATCTCTATAATTAAAATGCTAACGAGATGTAAAGAGTAATAAACCCATTTGGCCGGACGATATTAGCATGAAATCCATATAATTATCTGCTTTATAAGTTTATGTGATGTGGGAGTAATGTTTGTAAGTTACTAATGTTTATACCTTATAAATTATGAAGGGGTAATGTTTATATGTTATCAATAATCTGAAAGTAATTTTGATACTATATTTGTGAAGTAATGTTTATATGTTATCTATGACGTGGGAGTAATACTTATATACACAACCAACACGTAGGAGAAAGAAACGCATGACGACGTTTCAGTCCTTCTTGGACCATTAACTTGTTACACATGTGTGACTTTGAACGACGACCCTCGAGCTTTAGAGAGTAAACAAGTGTTCAGTGTCTTAGAGTGAACACCTTCAAGGCTGTGCAAGACAGGTATAAAATACCGACAAGATGAAAGTTAAGACACTTGTGCAACATCTGGTTATCTTTATTGTAGACGTTTCGCCATCCAGTGGCTTTATCAATACAGATTCTTGGACATAATTAGAAAACAGAAGAACTATATACAAAAGATGAGGTAATCAGTCCCTCAGCCTTGGAGATGGTGTTTACAACACCGTGGTTGTAGAGATTCTGAATCTCTACAACCACGGTGTTGTAAACACCACCTCCAAGGCTGAGGGACTGATTACCTCATTTTTTGTATACAGTTCTTCTGTTTTCTAATTATGTCCAAGAATCTGTATTGATGAAGCCACTGGATGGCGAAACGTCTACAATAAAGATAACCAGATGTTGCACAAGTGTCTTAACTTTCACCTTCAAGGTTAAGGGGACGGACCACCTTTTATCAAGTTTTCAAGTATATGGAGTTAAGAATGATCTCATTATTGGGGCTTCCAGTACAGTGCTACACCTGTTGTTTCGCAATTTCACTTGCTTCATTCCACTCTCCAGACATATAAATATTATATATATATATATATATATATATATATATATATATATATATATATATATATATATATATATATATATATTTATATTATACATGTATATATATATTGAATATTAGATTCGAGGAAGGACGTATGGAGGAAGTAAATGTGTTCAGATATTTGGGAGTGGAATTGTCGTCAGATGGGTCTATGAGAGACGAGATGCATCACAGGATTGACGAAGGGAAGAAGGTAGGTGGTGCACTGAGGCATCTGTGGGGACAAAGAACTTTATCCAGGGAGGCAAAGAGGGGAATATAACAGAGTATAGTGGTACCAATACTGATGTATGGGAAGGAAGCATGGGTTTTGAATGTTGCAACAAGGAGGGGCTGGAAACTGTAGAGATGTGTTTGAGGGCAACGTGTAGAGTGAATATTATGCAGAGAATTCGGAGTTTGGAGATTAGGAAGAGGGCCGATAAAGGGATGTTGAGGTAGTTTGGACATTCAGAGAGGTTGGAGAAAAACAGGATGACTAGGAGGGCGTATGTAAGTCTGGGGTGAAGGGAAGAAGTATATTTGGAGTCTTCCTACCTAGAGGGTATTCCGGGGGTTAAGGCCCCCTGTGAAACAGTCAAATACCAGGCCTCGCGGTGAATCAGAGCTTGATCAACAAGAGGGGCAGATATCTTGTTAGGAAAGGTTGGAGAGTATGGGGAAAGAGGTTTTGAGAGTTAGGGGCTTCCTACTACCTGGAGTGTACCTGGAGTCGCTACTCGAGGTGTCCGCCTCCGAGGCCCTGTCTTAGACCTGTCCTCCTGGTTGCTGGCTTGATCAGTGAAGCTGTTAGTGCCCTCCTCCTGTAGTACAACGTATGCACCACAGCCCGACTGATCAGGAATTGATCTTGGGAATCTGTCGAGTTTTATCTTAAAAAAAGCTAGGGGATTGTTAGTGACCCCCCTTATGTACGCAGAGAGGGTGCTGAAGAGTCGTGGTCCCTTAACACTTGGGTATAGTATAGTATATATATATATATAATATATATATATATATATATATATATATATATATATATATATATATATATATATAATGTATATTTCAACCAACTGGCCATATCCACCGAGGCAGGGTGACCTAAAAAGAAAAACAAAAACGAAAGTTTCTCTTTTTATGTTTAGTAATGTATACAGGAGAAGGGGTTACTAGCCCTTTACTTCCGGCATTTTAGTCTCCTCTTATGACACGCATGACTTACTGAGGAAAAAATCTGCTCTACTTCCCCATGGACATATATAATATATATATATATATATAATATATATATATATATATATATATATATATATAATATATATAATATATATATATATATATATATATATAATATATATATACAGCATATAAAATTTATAACAACCACTCTGAAAGAATAGATCAATTCCAAGCGCTTTCGTGACTACTCACATTATCAAGGAACTATGAAAGTAAAGCATCCAAGGAAGGTATACAAGGGGTCTGGCCAACACCTCACTATCAGATCCCACAACAGTTAAACAGTTGTGATGAATGGTTTGAAAAACCGACAAGTTGAAGATTGAGACACTTATGCAGCATATGGGAATCTTTATTCAGGAAATGTTTCGCCCACAGAGTGGCTTCATCAGTCCAATACAAAGAAGAAGGCGTAAGGAGAGGAGGAGTATGAGGTAATCAGTCCCTCAGCCTGGAGTCGATGTGTTCAGTCCATCAATCTTGTAAAATGTACAGCATAGAGCCGTAGACGTGGCTTATATACTGTAGTGAGGTGAGGTGAAGCAGGCGGAGGCGGGGTCATAGTGGTACCATTCACTAGTCGAAGTAGGTCTTCGTCCAAAGGTTGAACAAGTGTTGAAGAATTCTTTGTAACAAGATCCCACGATGCTGCAGTGTCTGACAGTTGTGATGAATGGTTTGAAAAACCGACAAGTTGAAGATTGAGACACTTATGCAGCATACGGGAATCTTTATTCAAGAAACGTTTCGCCCACACAGTGGCTTCATCAGTCCAATACAAAGAGGAAGGCGTAAGGAGAGGAGGAGTATGAGGTAATCAGTCCCTCAGCCTGGAGTCGATGTGTTCAGTCCATCAATCTTGTAGAATGTACAGCATAGGGCCGTAGACGTGGCTTATATACTGTAGTGAGGTGAGGTGAAGCAGGCGGAGGCAGGGTCATAGTGGTACCATCCACTAGTCGAAGTAGGTCTTCGTCCAAAGGTTGAACAAGTGTTGAAGAATTCTTTGAATTCCTCTTTGTATTGGACTGATGAAGCCACTGTGTGGGCGAAACGTTTCCTGAATAAAGATTCCCATATGCTGCATAAGTGTCTCAATCTTCAACAGTTAAACACCTGACGCGCGCCGGCCCAGCTGGACAGGTCCTTCGCACAACCCACCAACAAACTATTCTACCCAAGAAAATTTTTAAAATTATTATTTGCCCAGTGTATTATTAAATTCTTCCCAAATTCTATTAATTATAAATGGATCTAATTTATATAAACCAAAGGAAATATTCATATTATTGTCAAAACTGCTTTTTATGAAACAAGATTCAATTATATTCCTGTCGACCATGGACTTGCTTGATACTACTTTCTCAACTTTTTGAAAATCAATTGGATGGTTAAAATCTCTTACATGAATAAATAGAGCATTGGAATCTTGTCCAGTTCTAATGCTATATTTATGTTGTTGTAATCTTAGTTCGAGATTTTTACCAGTTTGACCGTAATAAACTTTATCGCAAATTTTACAAGGAATCATATAGACACATCCATCAGCATTTTGAGGGGAATTCTTTATCAAAAGTTTTTTTACTGTATCAAGATTTTTGAATACAACTTTAATATTAAAAGTCTTAAGAAGAGAAGGCATATCAACCAAGTTTTCATGGTAAGGGAGAACCAACATATTTTTAGTTGAATAAGGCTGGTTGTCCTTTTTTGGATTGTAAAAAGTATTTCTAGCAACTTTAAAAAAAATATCAATTACATTTCTTGGGTATTTTAAATCATTACCTATTTCATAAATTTTGGATATTTCCTCATCTATGAACTCAGGACTACAAATCCTTTGGTTTATATAAATTAGATCCATTTATAATTAATAGAATTTGGGAAGAATTTAATAATACACTGGACAAATAATAATTTTAAAAATTTTCTTGGGTAGAATAGTTTGTTGGTGGGTTGTGCAAAGGACCTGTCCAATTGGGCCGGCGCGCGTCAGGTGTTTAACCGTTGTGGGATCTGATAGTGAGGTGTTGGCCAGACCCCTTATATAGCTTCCTTGGATGCTTTACTTTCATAGTTCCTTGATAATGTGAGTAGTCACGAAAGCGCTTGGAATTGATCTATTCTTTCAGAGTGGTTGTTTTGCATATTCTGAAATCACCTGTTTACTGTGATCTTATTGCATATATATATATATATATATATATATATATATATATATATATATATATATATATATATATATATATATATATATATATATATATATATATATATTATATATATATTAGTGCATATGGGGAAGACAGAGAGAGGGCGAGCGAGATTAGTCTTCAACCAAACTCCGCAACACCTAGAAAAATAAAATGGGAGCAAAATGTAGGAGAAAGCTATACATAAATGGTCAGCAGCAGGAGCCGGGGTGTTAAACTCTGGGTTTAGACCTAGTTCCACATTTCACCCCTGGTTCGTCTTGTTCCATCTGTCCAAATATAACCCAGGTAAAAACACGCGCTTCGATTAAAACTTTTTCGTGGGAAATAACATTGTCCTACACAACAACAATTTAAACAAAGCAGACTAACAATTTTTCCCTCAGCAAGAGGCGGAATGAGGGTAGCTTCCGTGTGGACAGGGGACAGGGTGGGGGGTGGTACAGGGCGTGGGCAAGGTGTGGGCAAATTGGGCAGGGTGGAGGCAAGGAGTAGGCAAGGGACAGAGCTGATATAATGGAAAAAAATGGAAATACTTCAAGATGGCTTCAACTACAGCGATCATCGAACAAATTGCCACCTGACTTTCACAATAGCAAGTGTAAAGTTGTGAAAATTGACGAATGAGAAAGAAGATCGGAGACGGAGTATTGACTGAGGAGACACAGGGATAAAAACTACAGGACCATAAGGTAAGTACAACAACGAGCATATTGTCTGCGGCTCTCGTCAACTGAAGAGCATCTACATACAGGTAATTTACCATAGACTCATTCATTCATTGTGCTAGTTCAGTCAAAAACTATAAAACATAAATGAGGGATCATGATGAGACATGATGACAACGTGCATGATACTCAGAGCACCTGGTAGGGCGGTCAGGGACAGACTGGAAATGACAACAGGTGTGTATAGATAACATTTGAATACGAAAATGAGTCACAGGACATGAGGAAACACTTCAGCCTCAACGTAGTCAGGAAATGGAATGATTGTAATCCTATCTTTGTAATCTTTTGCCCTCCGTTCTTTACCTCTGTTCCTCTCTTTGAGGGACTGACCTCCTGAAAACGCAGATAGATTAATCACATTATCTATCTCTCCACCTCTGTATTCGATTGAGGAAGATTGTTGTGTAGAGAAAACGTTCCGAAAATAAAAAAAAATCCTAAGTGTTCTGCATGTGTCTAACTCATCCTTTCCAGTTTCAGCTAATTCCTGTAAGTTTTGTAATGGAAAAGTGGTTTCCAGAACATTTAAATTCCATTCATGCGTCTCTCAGTTCTACAATTAACTTTTATCGGTCATCATTCTACAGGTTTCAAGGTGTAAGATCAATAGTCAGTGAAAAAACCTTGCTTATATAAATCGTAACAGTGAATATACACTGACAGTTTACTTTAATCTCCATTTTAATAATTGTAATATTCTTTAAGTTAGTCTGAAAACGAATTGCAGCCTTCATCACCCACATGCAGATGATTGAGTATAAAACTAAGGAATTAATTACTCAGACAGGATGGGACTTACACAGATGACAACAAGGAAATGAATGAAATATTGAAATCCCAGTACTACTCTGTGTTTAGTGAACCACTAATCGGTCTGAGGATCGACGACCCAAATGATTTCTTCATGAATTAGCCTCAAAACTCCATAAATGTATGCCAGATTTCCGACATTACCCTAACTCCGATAGATTTCGAAAAAGCCATTGACAACATGCCCATGCACTCAGCCCCGGGCCCAGACTCGTGAAACTCTGTTTTCATTAAGAACTGCAAGAAACCTCTCTCGCGTGCCCTAAGTACACTATGGAGGAGGAGCTTGGACATGGTTGAAATTCCACAGTCACTTAAAACGACGGATATAGCCCCACTCCATAAAGGTGGCAGCAAAGCATTAGCTAAGAACTATAGACCAATAGCTCTGACGTCCCACATCATAAAAATCTTTGAAAGAGTGCTAAGAAGCAGGATTGCAAATCACCTGGATTCCCAAAATCTGCACAATCCAGGGCAACATGGGTTCAGGGCAGGTCGCTCCTGCCTCTCACAACTACTGGATCACTATGATATGGCCTTGGATGCACTGGAAGAAAATCAGAATGCAGATGTAATATACACAGACTTTGCAAAAGCATTTGATAAATGCGATCATGGCGTAATAGCCCATAAAATACGTGCTAAAGGAATAACTGGGAAAGTGGGGAGATGGATCTTCAACTTCCTAACAAATCGAACACAAAGAGTAGTGGTCAACAGAGTTAAATCGGAGGCTGAAATAGTGAAGAGCTCTGTTCCACAAGGCACAGTATTCGCCCCCATCTTATTCCTCATCCTCATATCAGACATAGACAGAGATATACATCACAGCACCTTATCATCCTTTGCGGATGATACTAGGATCTGCATGAGGCTGTCATCTGCTGAGGACGCGGTTAACCTCCAAGAAGACATAAACTTTGTTTATATCTTCTTGGAGGTTAACCGCGTAAACAATATGATGTTCAATGAGGACAAATTCCAACTACTCCGTTAGGGGAAAACTGGAGGATATAATAACTAGAACAGAGTATACTACAGACTCTGGCCATACAATAGAGCGGAAAAATAATGTAAGGGACCTGGGAGTAGTAATGTCTGAGGATCTCACTTTCAAGGATCACAACAGTGCCAAGAAGAAAATGATAGGATGGATAATGAGAACGTTCAAAACGAGAGATGCCAAGCCAATGATGATCCTTTTCAAATTCCTTGTTCTCTCTAGGCTGGAATACTGCTGTACATTAACATCTCCATTCAAAGCAGGTGAAATCGCAGATCTAGAGAGTGTACAGAGATCCTTTACTGCACGTATAAGTTCTGTCAAGCACCTTAATTAACTAGTGGGAACGCTTGGAAGCACTTGACTTGTACTCGTTGGAACGCAGGAGGGAGAGATATATCATAATGTACACTTGGAAAATCTTGGAAGGAATGGTCCCAAATCTGCACACAGAAATCACTCCTTACGAAAGTAAAAGACTAGGCAGGTGATGCAAAATGCCCCCAATAAAAAGTAGGGGCGCCATTGGTACACTAAGAGAAAACACCATAAGTGTCCGGGGCACAAGGCTGTTCAACAGCCTCCCATCAAGCATTAGGGGAATTGCCAATAAATCCCTGGCTGCCTTCAAGAGAGAGCTGGACAGATACCTAAAGTCAGTGCCGGATCAGCCGGGATGTGGCTCGTACGTTGGACTGCGTGCGGCCAGCACTAACACCCTAGTTGATCAGGCCCTGATCCATCGGGAGGCCTGATCATGGACCGGGCCGCGGGGGCGTTGATCCCCGGAATAACCTCCAGGTAACCTCCAGGTGGGGGAAAGCGGAGGGTTTGCTGTTTCAAACATTTTTTTTTTTGTCTATTCACGTCAGATAGACAGAGGATGAACCTTCCAGCTGTGCACACAGACACATACACACACACTCACCACAACACTGACCCCTCACTGCTCTACGATAAGCGTCACTTGTGCAAACATTACATCAGCTCATCTCTCCCCTCACCCAGTCATTTCCCTCATTTCCCGAGATCATCCTCGTTAACTTTCCACGGACACTCGTGTTTTTATAATATTGCGGAAATGATGTAAGTGGCTCTTAGAGTGTGCTCCTTCGCTCAAAACAAGATTTTAAACAAAAACACAGCAAAATACAAGAAAAATATAACAAGTTTTAGCAACACAAGTTTTTATATATATATATATATATATATATATATATATATATATATATATATATATATATATATATATATATATATATACATATATATATATATATATATATATATATATATATATGTATATATATATATATATATATATATATATATATATATATATATATATATATATATATATATATATATATATATATATATATATATATATGTAAAACTGGTCAATTAGCAAGAACTCATTTAAAATTAAGTCCTTTCTAAAATTTTCTCTTATACGTTTAATGATATATATTTTTCATTAATGTTGATGTAAAAATTTATAATTTTGCATCAAAAGAATCTTAGAAAACTTACCTAACCTTATTATAACAAGAACAATTTATTTTAGCCCAACCCAACTAAATATATTTTAGATTTGTTTACAATAATTTAATACTAAACAAACACAGTGAAATATATTTTTTCGCTAAGTTCTGCCTATTCGGCACGACATATATATATATATATATATATATATATATATATATATATATATATATATATATATATATATATATATATATATGTGTGTGTGTATATATATATATATATATATATATATATATATATATATATATATATATATATATATATATATATATATATATATATATATATATATATAATCGCGAAAAAGTATTGCAATATGCAAAACAACCATGGGAGGATGGGTGGGGGGGTTTAAGATGGATCTAGGCCTTTCGTGTTGCAATCAACACATCATCAGGATCAAACATGTTCAGAGTGAGCAAAAACGTCGACTGCAATCTCCTGATGATGAAGGTAAACTGTATAAAACACCAACAGGATGGGAAAAGACAAATGCATTGTAATGTGATACTTTACTGACAACGTTTCGCTCACACAGCGAGCTTCATCAAGTCACAAATAGATGAATTTGATTTGATAGAGTCCACTGTGTGGGGATAAAGTTGTCAATTAAGGCTCCCATAATGCTACAGTTGCTGGATCAACCAGGTTGTGGTGGATATGTGGCGCAGCGGGCCTCCAGCAGCAACAGCCTAGCAGACCAGAATAACAAAAGACGAACCTAGCTCATGGCCGGGCTCCCAGAGTATAAAGACTCTCGAAACTCATCAAAGGTATAGCTTTTCCATTCTCGGATAATCATATTTTTTTTTTTTTTACAAATCAATAATTTGAACATAAACACGTTAAAATATACCACACAAAAACTGGACATCATCTAGAAGTCAAAGGGAATACAAAGAACAGGAAAACTAGCAAAAAACAAAAGAGTGACGATCCCTAAAATGAAAAAGCAAAAATGGTTATACACAGTTGATATGAAACAAAACAGCCGTAAATTTAAGTGGGTTTTGGATGATGCTTTAACCGGATTACGGCACATCCGATCCTACTAAAGCTTGTCCAGTAACATAACCCTGTTCTAGCACCAGCCACCGTCAGCCGGGCGCTCACACGTCACTGCCAGTCACTCCTCTCTTCAGTCTCTGATAGTAACTACCGACAGTTCAGTGACTGGCTTTTAATAATGCTGTTCACTGGTCAGTAGGGCAGCAATTTGCAGAATAAGTAAGATATATGTGATATATGTATATATATATATATATATATAATATATATATATATATATATATATATATATATATATATATATATATATATATATATATATATATAATATATATATATATATATATATATATATATATATATATATATATATACAACTATTAAGTCCTTCCTAAAATTTTCTCTTATACGTTTAAAGATATATTTTTTTCATTAATGTTGATGTAAAAAAGAATCTTAGAAAACTTACCTAACCTTATTATAACAAGAACAATTTATTTTAGCCTAACCCAACCATATAGTTTTTAAATTTTTTACAATAATTTAATACTAAACAAACACAGTGAAATATATATTTTTTTAGTTAGGTTCAGAATGATTTTGGCGAAATTATTGCATACACAAATTTTCACTTGTCCTATATGGCAAGATGAGCGTTGCTATTTAAGCCAAGATCGCAAGTTCTGCCTATTCGGCACGACATATATATATATATATATATAATATATATATATATATATATATATATATATATATATATATATATATATATATATATATATATATATATATATATATCAATAACAACGAGCCAAGAACTCGAACCCATGTTGTACTGGCCCGCCTCATGGTGAGCTAGAACCACATGATGTCTAACCCACAGGACCACCCAACTGGCTGGTCCTGTGGGTGGCGACGTTTAGGTCTCCAGGAGCTTTGTTAAGCTCCTGGAGAGAGAAACGTTGCCACAAAAAAATATCACATTAGTTGCATCTGTGCCCTTTTACCAAACATTTTATCGGTAACTCTACCATTATTATTAATGAGCCAATAGGCCTGCTTCAGTACATCTGTAAACAACAGAAGAATAATGGACTTGCTTAGGAAAAGCCATTAGGCCTACTGCATGGCTGCACTGTTATGATCTGAGGATTCTCGTAGATTACCTGTCAGATTCTTCGCGCTGTTTATGTTTGTTTTTTGCAAGCCAACAAAAACAGAGAGACAGAGGCGTGTGAAGTTGGTACCCTCCATGTGTGCCAGGGATAACGTACTTCATAATAAAACATTAGAAAGTGGGAAGATATTGGTAGTTTTATGTTATAATCAGAGGGAAAGCACCTAGCCCGTACTGGGTCATACGGCGCTTATGAGAGGTTTAGACCCGTGTGTAAACACTGGGACATGTTAAGAAACATTTCGGTCCTGGAACCTTGATCACTTGTAACACAGAGGTTAAAAAGATAGTATATTTATAGGCAGAAAATGGGGTAATCAGGCTTGATCCGAGGAATGGGAGGGTATCTTTAATTCCTTGTATCAAGAGCTTCTCACAACATTAAGGACTCCCCTTTCCTCTTGAAGCGGCAGCCAGCTAGTGAACAAATAATTTTTTTAAACGCTAAATTCTGCCGAAAAATCTATGAAATATAAGTAGCCAATAAAATTAACAAATAAAGAAGCCAAAACATGTTATTAACTTACCTTATTTGTTACAAATAAATAAACAAATTTGCTTATTAAGTCTCTCTTCAAAATTAACTTTAAGTCCTTGCCTTATTTTTTTTCTTTTATTGTTTTTCTCTAACGCTTTATTCGATCGGCTTCAAACTTACTGGGTGTGTAGGTCCCAATTTGCCTATTTTTTATTCGAAATCTTCTTGTATTTTTTACTACATTATAACTTGCACATGTCACTTTTAAACGACAGATATTATCTATCTATCTATATATATATATATATATATATATATATATATTAATATATATATATATATATATATATATATATATATTATATATATATATATATATATATATATATATTTATTTATTTATTTATTTTAAATTTACTAACATAGTTAATAAACATGAAATTAGTGGATTAAACGTAATAACTGGAGAATGCCTCTTCTGGTCGGCTTCAAACGTATTAACACGGATGTGTTTATCCCACATTAAGCTTTGCTTTGACTTCGAATTGTGTCCCTTATAATATTACCAATTTTACTGAACACCTGGCGAATGCCTCTCCTGGTCGACTTCAACCCTTAAACGAATTATTTTGGGACGGTGTAGGTGAACTTCTCATTTTTATTAAATAGGTTCAGTTATTAGTTTCCATGTGATACCTTGTGAATGCTTCTTAGAACAGGGTTCAACTGTTTAATTCTGAAATATTCATGAATCATAAACTTATGGTTCGCTCTGTGCTGTCTTTTTTTTTTTCAATGCAGTGAGGTAGAGGAACGTAGAGTTATGGGATACGGGGATACTTTTCTTGGATCTCTGATGTAGAGGGATACCTTTCTCGGATCTCTGATGTAGAGGGATACCTTTCTCGGATCTCTGATGTAGAGGGATACCTTTCTCGGATCTCTGATGTAGAGGGATACCTTTCTCGGATCTCTGATGTAGAGGGTTATCTTTCTCGGATCACTGATATAGAGGGATACCTTTCTCGGATCACTAATGTAGAGGGATACCTTTCTCGGATCACTGATGTAGAGGGATACTTTTCTCGGATCACTGATGTAGAGGGATATCTTTCTCGGATCACTGATATAGAGGGATGCCTTTCTCGGATCACTAATGTAGAGGGATACCTTTCTCGGATCACTGATGTAGAGGGATACCTTTCTCGGATCTCTGATGTAGAGGGATACCTTTCTCGGATCACTGATGTACAGGGATACCTTTCTCGGATCACTGATGTAGAGGGATATCTTTCTCGGATCACTGATATAGAGGGATACCTTTCTCGGATCACTAATGTAGAGGGATATCTTTCTCGGATCACTGATGTAGAGGGATACTTTTCTCGGATCACTGATGTAGTGGGATATTTCTCAGACCACTGATGTAGAGGGATACCTTTCTCGGATCACTGATGTAGAGGGATACCTTTCTTGGATCACTGATGTAGAGGGATACCTTTCTCGGATTACTGATGTAGAGGGTTACCTTTCTTGGATCACTGATGTAGAGGGATACCTTTCTCGGATCACTTATGTAGGGGATACTTTTCTCGGATTACTGATGTAGAGGGATACCTTTCTCGGATCACTTATGTAGAGGATACTTTTCTCGGATTACTGATGTAGAGGGATACCTTTCTCGGATCACTTATGTAGAGGATACTTTTCTCGGATTACTGATGTAGAGGGATACCTTTCTCGGATCACTGACATAGAGGGGGAACTAGGTTTATGGGACACAGGGATACTTTTCTCAACTCACTGTGTAGAGGGGAAGGCTGGATTTATGCGACACAGGGATACCTTTCTCCGCTTATTGAAATAGAGGGGACTGAGTTTGTTGGATACACAAACACTTTTCTTGGATCACTGACGTAAACGGATACAGGGATATCGTTCTCAAATCACTGAGGTTGAGAGGTCTGGGCTCATGAGATAGATACCTTTGTTGGATCATTGATTTGGAGTTGGCCTGACCTCTGAAATACAAGGATACCTTTGTAGGATCATTAATTTAGAGGAGCGGGACCTCTGAAATGCAGGGATACCTTTTTAAGATCAGTGATTTAGAGGTGGAACCTTTGAAATACAGGGATACCTTTGTAGAATCAATAGAGGATACCCTTTCTCGAATCGGGGGATACCTATTTTTCGTACCGTATACCGAAGCACATCTGTAGTAGCTGACAGTGACGTAGCAGGGAGAGCAAGTGTTTATCCCGACGACGTTTCGCTCTCCGAGGAGCTCTATCGAAGCTCCACAGAGAGCCAAACATCGCTGGCTCTTTAGAGCGATTAATATTAACTCACCGTTCTGGAGGCTGAGGAGAGCCAGAAGTGCGAGGAATAATCTCGGCGTATATTTCTCATCCATAGTGAGGTGAAGGCTGCCAGCACAAGCTATTGTATCGAAAAAGCCCGCACTAAACCCTTATGGGTCATAGAGTCACTTCAAATTTTCAGGTTACCAGCATCCAAATTCCCACTTGTTGAACCATTGTCTCTGAGAATGAATTCCTCCGTTTATCATTTAACTGGTTTATCTCCCATACCTACGTTCACTGTGTAGGCGACACTATGCAAAAGAGAGGCATTAAGTAAATTATTGGTGAGAGAGAGAGAGAAAAAGAGAGATTTAAACACAACAAAAGAAGAGTTCGTCTTGAGGGAGCGGAGATACAGAGAGACACATCCACCCTCTCTGCTGTCTTGTTGATGACTGACCCAAAAGTGGGCAGTCGGTCACAGATGTATCATACATTTATCCTAAATATACGACTTTTGAGAAATTTTCCTTATGTATAACAGTCTTAGTATCTTCTTTTGTTAGCAGTCTACGATTCCAGATGTTTACAAAAACATTTGAATGCTGTTCTTCACGCGTTTAAAGCCGGTGAAGCTTTGAGCGCTACCAGAAATTAATGTGTTGCTGCTGGATCGTGCGGCCGACAGCGGGGCTGGAAGACGCGGTTGTCATGGTAACGCACGTGCAGGCAGACTCCAGGTGATCGTTTATTATTATTATAATAATTATAATTATTATTATTAATGGCGCTATTATTTTTACTATTATTTTATTGTTTTAGTTTGTATTGACTAAATTACTAATTTTTAATTTACAATAATGAAATGACCACAGAATTAGACTCTGTCACACACACACACACACACACACACACACACACACACACACACACACACACACACAACACTCACATACACACATTAGGAAGTATTTTCTTCAGTCATAGATTGTCGGCAGTTTGAATTAGCCTGAAAATGCCGTAGTGGAGTCAGGAACCATACACAAGTTTTTAAGACGAGGTTTGATAAAGCTCATGGAGCGGGGAGAGAGAGGACCCAGTAGCAACCGGTGAAGAGGCGGGGCCAGGAGCTAAGACTCGACCCCTGCAACCACAAACAGGTGAGTACAAATAGGTGAGTACACACACACACACACACACACACAAATATATATATATATATTATATATATATATATATATATATATATATATATATATATATATATATATATATATATATATATATATATATATATATATATATATATACTACATATACATGCTTATATTATTGTAACCACGGACGAGTGGTATTTAATCAGTAACAACACTGCGACTAGCCGAGGGCTCGAACCCATGTCGTTTTGACCCGCCTCATGGTGAGAGAAAATCACATGACGCTCTGACCCACA
>NC_069436.1:11613169-11757594 GCF_026875155.1 Cherax quadricarinatus
AAACCTGGAGCCACATGGGGGTCCCGAAACATGGAGAGCCAGGATGTTGGACGTGGTGCTGGAAAACCTCATGCACCAACATGTTAAGGACACTACCAGAGTGAGAGGGGAGGATGAACCAGCAAGATTGGACCTTGTGTTCACCCTGGGCAGCTCAGATATTGAGGACATCAAGTATGAGAGTCCCCTAGGAGCTAGCGACCACGTAGTTCTGTGCTTTGAATACATAGTAGAGCTGCAAGTGGAGAGAATAACAGGAGTTGAATGGGAAAAGCCTGACTATAAAAGAGGGGACTACATAGGGTTGAAGAACTTCCTGCGGGAGGTCCAATGGGACAGAGAACTGGCAGGAAAGCCAGTAAATGAAATGATGGAATATGTAACAACAAAATGCAAGGAGGCAGTGGAAAGGTTTATTCCCAAGGGCAACAGTAACAACGGGAAGACCAGAACGAGCCCCTGGTTTACCCGACGGTGTAAGGAGGCAAAAACAAAATGCAATAGAGAATGGAAGAAGTAGAGAAGGCAGAGAACACACGAAAATAGGGAGATCAGTCGCAGAGCCAGGAATGAGTACGCACAGGTAAGGAGGGAGGCCCAGCGACAGTATGAAAATGACATAGCATTGAGAATCAAGACTGACCTGAAACTGTTGTATAGCCACATCAGGAGGAAGACAACAGTCAAAGACCAGGTGATCAGATTAAGGACAGAAGGTGGAGAACTCACAAGAAATGATCAGGAGATATGTGAGGAGCTGAACAGGAGATTTAAGGAAGTTTTTACAGTAGAGACAGGAAGGGCTGTGGGAAGACAGCACAGAAGGGAACATCAAGAGGGAATATACCAACAAGTGTTGGATGACATACGAACAACTGAGGAGGAGGTGAAGAAGCTCTTAAGTGACCTTGACACCTCAAAGGCGATGGGACCGGACAACATCTCCACATGGGTCCTTAGAGAAGGAGCAGAGATGCTGTGCGTGCCTCTAACCACAATCTTCAACACATCCCTTGAAACTGGGCAACTACCTGAGAAATGGAAGACAGCTAATGTAGTCCCCATATTTAAGAAAGGAAACAGAAACGAGGCACTAAACTACAGACCTGTGTCTCTGACATGTATTGTGTGCAAAGTCATGGAGAAGATTATCAGGAGGAGAGTGGTCGAACACCTGGGAAGGAACAAGATTATAAATGAAAACCAGCATGGGTTCATGGAAGGCAAATCTTGTATCACAAACCTCCTGGGTTTTATGACAAGGTAACAGAAGTAAGACACGAGAGAGAGGGGTGGTAGATTGCGTTTTCCTAGATTTCAGGAAGGCCTTTGACACAGTTCCCCACAAGATATTAGTGCAGAAGCTGGAGGATCAGGCGCACGTAAAAGGGAGGGCACTGCAATGGATAAGGGAATACCTGACAGGGAGGCAGCAACGAGTCATGGTACGTGAAGAGGTATCACAGTGGGCGCCTGTTACGAGCGGGGTCCCACAGGGGTCAGTTCTAGGACCAGTGCTATTTTTGATATATGTGAACGACATGATGGAAGGAATAGACTCTGAAGTGTCCCTGTTCGCAGATGATGTGAAGTTGATGAGAAGAATTAAATCGGACGAGGATGAGGCAGGACTGCAAAGAGACCTGGACAGGCTGGACATGTGGTCCAGCAACTGGCTTCTCGAATTCAATCCAGCCAAATGCAAAGTCATGAAGATTGGGGAGGGGCAAAGAAGACCGCAGACAGAGTATAGGCTAGGTGGACAAAGACTACAGACCTCACTCAGGGAGAAAGACCTTGGGGTGACCATAACACCGAGCACATCACCGGAGGCACACATCAACCAAATAACCGCTGCAGCATACGGGCGCCTGGCAAACCTGAGAATAGCGTTCCGATACCTTAATAAGGAATCGTTCAAGACACTGTACACTGTGTATGTTAGGTCCATACTGGAGTATGCAGCACCAGTCTGGAACCCACACCTGGTCAAGCACGTCAAGAAGTTAGAGAAAGTACAAAGGTTTGCAACAAGGCTAGTCCCAGAGCTCAAGGGAATGTCGTACGAGGAAAGGTTAAGGGAAATCGGACTGACGACACTGGAGGACAGAAGGGTCAGGGAGAGACATGATAACGACATACAAGATACTGCAGGGAATAGACAAGGTGGACAGAGATAGGATGTTCCAGAGAGGGGACACAGGGACAAGGGGTCACAACTGGAAGCTGAAGACTCAGACGAGTCACAGGAACGTTAGGAAGTATTTCTTCAGTCATAGAGTTGTCAGCAAGTGGAATAGCCTAGCAAGTGAAGTAGTGAAGGCAGGAACCATACATAGTTTTAAGAAGAGGTATGACAAAGCTCAGGAAGCAGAGAGAGAGAGGATCCAGTAGCGATCAGTGAAGAGGCGGGGCCAGGAGCTGAGTCTCGACCCCTGCAACCACAATTAGGTGAGTACAATTAGGTGAGTACACACACACACACACACACACACACACACACACACACACACACACACACACACACACACACACACACACACACACACACACAACACACACACACACACACACACACACAACACACACACACACACACACACACACACACACACAACACAACACACACACACACATAACACGTCAAGCAATTAGAAAGGTGCTAAGGTTCGAAACATGACTAGTCCCGGAGATAAGGGGTAAATCCTATGAGGAAAGGGAAATCAACCTGACGTCGCAGGAGGACAGGAGGGATTGGGGGGACATGATAACGACATGTAAAATACTGAGAGGAACTGAGAAGATGGATAGGGACAGGATATTTCAGAAATGTGACACAGCAACAAGGAGTCACAACTGGAAATTGGAGACTCAGATGAGTCACAAGGATATTAGGAAGCATTTTTTCAGTCAGAGAGTTGTCAGGAAGTAGAACAATCAGGAAATTAAAGTAGTGGAAGCATGATACTTACATAGCTTTAAGAGATACGATGAAGCTCTTTGAACAGAGAGTGGGCCTAGTAGTGACCAGCGAAGAGGTGGGGCCAAGAGCTGTAACTCGACCTTTGCAACCACAATTAAGAGCACACACTAGAGGAGAGACAGTGTCAGGAGCTATGAATCGACCCTTGCAAACACATATAGGTGAGTACATGTAGAAGAGTACACAGAGAGAGAGAGAGAGAGAGAGAGAGAGAGGGGAGAAAGAGAGAATACCTGACAGATACAAAGAGAGATAATTACACGTAATAAAATAAGCATTTCAAAAGATTATTAAGCTCGTTTTGTCTCAACAACACAGATATTATTTGCCGAGTTCCTCCGAGTGTTGTTTACACACGGGCTGGTCCTCCCAGGCGAAGCTCGAAGCAACAAACATGTTAATCTCACCAGGGAGAGAAATTGGATGTTTCTGACCAGGCATCCATCTTCCCCGCCCGGCTGACTTCCGCCCAGGTGAAAGGTCGTTGCTTCTCAAACATTCTGCAAGCTTATGTGTGTGTATGTGTGTGTGTGTGTGTGTGTGTGTGTGTGTGTGTGTGTGTGTGTGTGTGTGTGTGTACTAACTGGTCGCTACTGTGTGTGTGTGTGTGTGTGTGTGTGTGTGTGTGTGCGTGCTCACTTATTTGTACTCACCTATTTGTGGTTGCAGGGGTCAATTCACATCTGGCCCCCGTCCCTGCTCCGTGTAAGGATCTTGCCATATTTTTTTTTTGTCCTACTGTCTTCTAGTAACTTCTACTGTTTCAGTGTTGTTATCCTGTTTACATATGTCTTCTCCTACGTCCTAAAAAAATTCCGGCCTCCACAATCTCTGCTCTTCATATTCCCACCTTTCTTAACATAATCTTACTTTCATCTAACGCAAGCTTATTGTAACAAATGCAAATGGACACAGTTAGCGACCGCAGTATTCAATTCTCCTCCCTTAAGCTATTTTGCTGAGCCTTGGAATTGCTTTCATCACGGAGGGAAAATGTTAAGTCTACGAGCTTTGCTTGAAAGTCCTGGTTTCCTTCCATCCAGTCGTCGTATTTCCATTTCGTCTCTGGTCTCGAGAGGTCGAATCGCAAATTAATTTTTTTTCCGCTGTATTCCCCTTCCTCTCGAGAGAGAGAGAGGAGAGAGGAGTGAGAGGAGAGGGAGAGGAGAGAGGGGGGGTGAGAGAGAGAAAAATGAGAGAGAGAGAGAGAGGAGAGAGGAGAGAGGGGAGAGAGAGAGAGGGGGGGAGAGAGAGAAAAAAATGAGAGAGAGAGAGAGAGAGTTCATGAGAAAGGCAGATAACAGGAGAGCCTCTTGGTGTATAATAGGGCTATCTGGTAAAAAAAAGTTACGTTCAAATTACTTCTGATTCTCCCTACTCTCCACTTGCAGAGTCGAAGAAAGTTAAATAATAATGCCTTGACACACACAGAAATGTGCAGAAATGTGCATGTATATTTACAGAAAAGATGGAAACAGAAGTTGTTTACTACGGCTAGGACTATCGTAGTCATCACCGCTACTTATAGTTTCACAACTACTATTACTATGTCTCTTTGTAGTTCCTGATATAGTTCCTGAATTAATGTCAGGAATCCATTGGCTACAGCCAGTCCTTACATAGTATCCTGTTGAATACTATGTTTACAAATTGCTTTTCCAGTGGTTACTTAAATGTCTACATTATTTTTCGCTCCTACAGCTTCAGCTGGTCGTTTATTCCCCTAAGCAGTAATTCTGTTTGCAAACTAAAGCATTTCTTGCTTCTTAGTTTCATTCTGGTCAGTAACTCTGTACTTCAAACAATTATTCGTGTTTGACAGTATCAAAACATTCAGCCTTTTCAATGTTCCAATAAAATCTCTTAATCTTCGTTTCCTAAGAAAGAAGACGGTAATAAAGCTTTGACTCTTTCTTCCTGTGGTCGGTGTCTCAGTGAAGATACCGTCTTTTTTTTTTTCCAGTGTCTTCTCCAGTTTGTTTTCGCCTTGTCTGTGTGCGATCTGTTAGATGCGTTACAGTTAGTCAGTCAATACTGTTTCTTTTATTTTGTATTCGATATTTCTGGCTACGAAACCTGTTACACTGCAGGTTATGTTGCTCGTGGTAGATATTGTTTGGTATATTTGAGGTATATTATTATTTGGTATATTTGGTATATTATTCTAAGGTGTTTTCATTTTCTTTTCGGTTTTTGGCTAATTTGTTTCCAAATATTTTGCAGTAATGACTGATGTTAGCAATGAATCTCATCGTCCAGGTCCCGCTACTTAATTTTAAATGAGTTCTTGTTAATTGACCAGTTTTACCTATTCGGTACGATATATATATACGTATATATATATATATATATATATATATATATATATATATATATATATATATATATATATATATATATATATATATATATATTATATATGTGTGTGTGGTGTGTGTGTGTGGTGTGTGTGTGTGTGTGTTGTGTGTGTGTGTGTGTGTGTGTGTGTGTGTGTGTGTGTGTGTGTGTGGTGTGTGTGTGGTATGCTTGCACACCATGTCTTTTTTCAATAATAATTGTGTCAGATTCAGGTGCTAAAAAAGTAAATCTTTGCTACCTGTGAATGTCAGCGTCGTGTACATACTGAACTGAAATCTGTGTTGCGTGCTGAAGCCCTCTCTCTGTTGCTGTTTGTTAGTATTCCCGTTATCTCTGTTGCTGTTTGTTAGTATTCCGTTATCTCTGTTGCTGTTTGTTAGTATTCTGTTATCTCTGTTGCTGTTTGTTAGTATTCTGTTATCTCTGTTGCTGTTTGTTAGTATTCTGTTATCTCTGTTGCTGTTCGTTAGTATTCCGTTATTTCTGTTGCTATTTGTTAGTCTTCCGTTATCTATTGCTGTCTGTTAGTCTTCCGTTATCTCTGTTGTTGTTTGTTAATCTTCCGTTATCTCTGTTGCTGTTTGTTAGTCTTCCATTATCTCTGTTGCTGTTTGTTAGTCTTCCGTTATCTCTGTTGCTGTATGTTAGTCTTCCGTTATCTCTGTTGCTGTTTGCTGCCTTCCGTTATCGCCAGTTAAAGTCCCTGCAGTTGCATACGTTTTTCCCCTCTCTGTCGTATATAAAAAAAATATTTTGAGTTAACTTTGATGCTGTGTTTATCCTTCATGTTATTTGTGTGTGTGTACTCACTTATTTGTGGCTGCAGGGAGCGATTCACAGCTCCTGGCCCCGTCTCTTCGCTGGTTGCTACTGGGTCCACTCTCTCCCATTGCACCATAAGCTTTACCATATCCCCTCTTAAGCTATGGATGGATCCTGCCTCCACTATTTCACTCTCAAGATTGTTCCAGTTCCTGACAACTCTATGACTGAAGAAATATTTCCTGGTATCCCTGTGACTCACCTGAGTGTTTAGCTTCCAGTTGTGACCCCTTGTTGCTGTGTCCCGTCTCTGGAACATCCTGTCCCTATCCACCTTGTTAAGTCTTTATCCTGTCCCCGCTATCTCTCCTGTCCTCCAGTGTCGTGAGGTCGACTTCCCTTAACCTCTCTTGTGTGTGTGTGTGTGACACACACACACATACACACACACACACACACACACAAGACAAACACCAGGACATAATAACCCGCCTCCTGCCTCTATTCTCCACCCACTCCAGTTACCCCTCAAGATAATAGAATTAAGCCTACCCCCTCCCCCCTTCTATTTCTCCCACCTCTTAGCCAACAGATTTTTGGTGCATTTCCTCTGAGCAGAGGTTGAGGGCGGCAGCTTGGCCGTCTGTCACTGTCACGCCCACACACGCCCACCCGCTGCTCTGGCAAACACACACACACCCAGTAACTAATGAAGCTTGAAATGCCTGTCTTAGCGTAAGCTACTGTAGCATGCTTCAGTCTGGTGAGGTGCTGGGGTTGAAGATGTGGGTGGGAAGTGGTGCTGGGAATGATGCGGGATGCTGGGAATGATGGAAGATGGGTGCTGGGAATGATGGGGGATCCCAGGGAATGACGTGTTGGTGCTGGGAATGATAGGGGTGGATGCTGGGAATGATAGGGGAGGGTGCTGGGAATGATAAGGGTGGGTGCTGGGAATGATAAGGGTGGGTGTTGAGAATAATGGGGGTGGGTGCTGGGAATGATGGGGTTGGTACTGGGAATGATGGGCTAGATGCTGAGAATGATGGGGGTGGGTGCTGGGAATGATCGGGGTGGGTGCTGGTAATGATAGGGGTGGGTGCTGGGAAGGATGGAGGATGGGTACTAAGAATGATGGGGTGGGTGTTGGGAATGATGGGGTGAGTGCTGGGAATGATGGGAGATGTGTGCTGGGAATGATGGGTGTGGGTGCTTGGAATGATGAGGTGGGTGCTGGGAATGACGGGAGTGGGTGCTGGGAATGATGTGGTGGTGTTGAGAATGATGTGGTGGTGCTGGGAATGATGTGGTGGTGCTGGGAATGATGTGGTGGTGCTGGGAGCGATGTGGCGTTGGGAATGATGTGGTGTGGTGGTGTTGGGAATGATGTGGTGGTGCTGGGAGCGATGTGGCGTTGGGAATGATGTGGTGTGGTGGTGTTGGGATGATGTGGTGGTACTTGGATTGATGTAGTGGTGTTGGAAATTATGTGGTGGTGCTGGGAATGATGTAGTGGTGTTGGAAATGATGTGGTGGTGCTGGAAATGATATGGTGGGGTTGGGAATGATGTGGTGGTGTTAGGAATGATGTGGTGGTGTTGGGAATGATATGGTGGTGTTGTGAATGATGGACAGGTTGTTCTTAGCATTAAACAAACTGGGTAGATCACCAGTGTGTTGCTACTATACTTATGATAGTTATACAATGAGAACTAAACCTAGTAATGCTTACCATTCATATCTCTCTCTCTCTCTCTCTCCTCTCTCTCTCTCTCTCTATATATATATATATATATATATATATATATATATAATATTATATATATATATATATATATATATATATATATATATATATATATATATATATATATATATATATATATATATATATATATATATATATATATATAACAGGGATATCTTGCTACTCCTACTTACACTTTGGTCACACTTCACAGACACGCACATGCATATATATATATACATACATCTAGGTTTTTCTCCTTTTTCTAAATAGCTCTTGTTCTTTTTTATTTCTTCTATTGTCCATGGGGAAGTGGAAAAGAATCTTTCCTCCGTAAGCCATGCGTGTCGTATGAGGCGACTAAAATGCCGGGAGCAATGGGCTAGTAACCCCTTCTCCTGTATACAATTACTAAAAAAGAGAAGAAGAAAAACGAATGATGGTGAAAGTTTTTCTTTTTCGGGCCACCCTGCCTTGGTGGGAATCGGCCGGTGTGATAATAATATATATATATATATATATATATATATATATATATATATATATATATATTATATATATATATATATATATATATAATATATATATATAATATATATATATATATTATATATATATATATATATATATATATATTCTCAAGGCCAATTCATTATTGCAATAACTCCACAAGAACCGGCCTGAATATTACGAAACCAACATAATTTCACTGGTGCTGCAGCAACACCAACTAAATTTCGTCCAACCCAAGATGAGCTGGGCAGGATTAAGATGCACTATATTACATTAATTCTACCAACGGCAGGCTGGGTCGCTAAGCTAGTAAAATGTAAAATAAAATACTGCACAGTACCGTAATTCAGGAAATTATGTCTATTGCTACACAGTAGCAAAGAAAAAAAAAAACTTGCCTTGGCACCTGGGCTTGATTGTCTGTTTTTGGCTTTAAGGCACGAAACATGTATATATTAATGAATATAACACACAGGTGAATACATAAACACACACACACACACACACACATATATATATATATATATATTATATATATATATATATATATATATATATATACATACGCAATCTTACTCACAGTATATGCACGTATATACATGTTTGAAAACAAATGCGTGCCATTAAATTAGTATCAACAGGAAATATATATGTTTTGTTTGTACCTCAGCGTGATAATATATCTAATACGGCAGCTACATGTGTGATCAATAGTCTTTTTGTTAATAATATATACAAAAAGTAAATGGCGCTATTGATCCTTTGTCATTGGCGTGGAATATTAATGATTTTTTCCCTCCTGAAGTGATTGAAAAGTTGCTTTGACTCTTTGCTTGCTTTGAATGGTATGGCCAGGTGGAACTAACCTACTCATTTTTTTTTTAATTTTAAGGAGTCAATAGTGCCTTGTCTACTTCTCTCCTCCCATAGGGGTAATTATTTCTGTCTTATACTATCCTCTTTACTTTGACAGAGTTATACACAAATAACCCGTACATAGGAGAGAGAGGCGCTTACGACGACTTTTTGGTCCGATTTTTACCACTTACAAGTCACAGTAACACAAAAGAGTGAGGGAGCCAGTATATATAGGCGAGGGGGATAGGGAATCGACCAAGAGAGGAAGAAAAAGAAATGATGGTTGCAATAATACTGGTAGTTGAAGCAGTGGTAGTAGAAAGTAGGGAGAGTAGTTTTAGTGGGACAAAAGAGAGAAAGGGGAGTGACGGGGGTGAAGGGAGACAACAGTACTGATAGCAGAAATAATAGTAATAGTAATGAAGTGGTAGTCATAGTGTATTGCACCAGTCACAACATTGTGCCTTTTTATTTTCCTTTGAGGGAGTTATTTCTGTCCTTTCTGCTTCCTTTCTTTGAGAGTTATTTACGCCTTTTCTCCTTACGCTTAAACTTCCTTTAAGGTAGTCATTTCTGTCGTTTTTTACTTATTTTGTTTTCGGGCATATGTGTGCGTTCTGTACACAAATTTTTAAATGAGTTCTGCGCCTGAGTTTTGCTTCGAGATTTCTCATTGTTGTAGCAATCTTGCCTATCTTTACAGGATCGAAGTAATATAAGGGAACTGCTCTAGTTATCGTATATAACCAGTGTAGCGAGATATATAACAAACCACCGTACAGGATCAAAGTTAACTCCAGTTTACTATCCTAACCACCGTACACGATCAGAGTAACATAATGTAGCCACACTGAGGGTGTCGAACCAGGTAAGAACCAGAAATAATGGATTTAAGTTGGATAAATTTAGATTTAGAAAGAACATAGGTAAGTACTGGTTTTCTAACAGAGTAGGATGATCGAGGCTAGAACCTTGAGTGGCTTTAAAAAGAGATTGGAAAAATATATGAGTGGGAGGGGCTGGGTTTGATTGGTGTCATTGGGTACGGGAGGATATTCTTGGGAAGCTTTGAGTAGGGGTCGTTTTGATAAGGACTTGCCTTGTATGGGCCAGTAGGCCTTTTGCAGTGTTCCTCCATTCTTATGTTCTTATGTTCTTAATCACCACTGGATGGCGAAACGTTTACAAAGATACCTGGATGCTGTGCGTGTCTGATTCATTGACACGAACCACCGTACAGGATCAAAGCAACGCCAGTTAACAATGCTAACCACCGTTCAGGGCCAGAGTAACATCATGTAACCACCTTACAGGATCAAAGCAGTTTAATTTAAGATCTCTAACTACCTTTGAAAATCAAATGTAATGAAATATCTCATATCACCGTAAAGAATCAAAGCTCCATGAAGTTCACCAACACCTTATCGGATCAAGATAACGTCGAGTAACACTTGTAACAGCCGTGACTACTTTGCCGAATCAAAATAACATAACACCTGAAATGGCTACATTATTATTGATAAATTAGACACATGTGCAACTCTTGGGTATCTTTATTGAGGAAACGTTTCGCCACACAGTGGCTTCATCAGTCCATACAAAGGAGAATCTTGAAGAACAGGAGGAGAATGAGGTAATCAGTCCCTCAACCTTCTATTCAAGATTGATGGACTGACCACATCGACTGAAGGTTGAGGGACTGATTACCTCATTCTCCTCCTGTTCTTCAAGATTCTCCTTTGTATGGACTGATGAAGCCACTGTGTGGCGAAACGTTTCCTCAATAAAGATACCCAAGAGTTGCACATGTGTCTAATTTATCAACATGTCGGTTCTCTGAACCATTCATCTACTTTATTATTGCATACCCATCATCCTGAGCAAGTAGAAAACAGTAACATATCTAAATTACTCTGAAATTACATATTAATTGAGCATATTACGTGTTTAAAGCATGACGCTTGAAAACCCAGCCATGGATCCTGGTGAGGCATTAACATACGTAATAATGACGGATCAAACTAGCGGCAGGAAGATGGAAGGGGAGAAGTCGAAACGAAAATGAAGAAGAGGAATTAGGGAAAGTGGGGAAGGAGAAACAGGAGAAGGAAAAAGGGAAAAGTAGGGCAATGAGAAAAAAAATAAAAAGCAACGATAAATCGTAAAGAAAAGGGGTGTGTAAATGGGTAGATAAAGAGAGAAAGAAGAGATAAGAGGAATACGGTAAGATAAGAGGGAAAACAATAAGATTAAAAGTGAAGAGAAAGGGGGAAATAATAAGGGAGAGGACAAGAGAAGGGAGAGACAGAAAAAAAGGCAAGGGTGAAGAGTAACAGGAGTCGAGGTAATAAACGGAACGACTTGTACTGCTGAGGCAAAAATCTCTTCCCACCTTCTGTTTAGAATGACCTCTCTCCCTCCTATTGTCTTTTACGCTTCTTCATCTTCTTTCTCGTATTATAGTAAATATTATTTCCTTATTATTATTATTATTATTATTATTATTATTATTATTATTATTATTATTATTATTATTATTATTATTATTATTATTATTATTTTATAATTATTATTGTTAATGTTAATCCTCTTAATAGTAGTATTTCATTATTATTATTATTATTATTCCTATTAATAGCAATATTTCATTATTATTATTAGTGTTATCATTATTATTATTATTATTAGGTAACCCCAAAGGGGTATCTTAGTGAGGTAAATTGACTTTTTAATTCTTTTTTTCCTACAGCTTTTCGATTTTATTTTCTTCATAAGTAGAGAACGCTTCATTCAATCGCTTTCAGTATTTTTTTTCCACTTATGTACGGTATCAAGAACCATATTTATGGAGCACTCTCCATGTTTACGTTCCCTGAGACTCGACTTACTGATCCGTTCCTTGGTAAATCACGACGAATAATTTCCAGTTAACTTCCCCTGAACGGCTTCAGAATTTATTGGCTGATGCGTCTCAGAAACAGGATAGTAACTATTGAGATTCGTTCATGTGCAGGCAAATTTGTCGATGTAATAAGATAGTAAAAAAAAATTTTGGAAATGTGTCAATCCGTGCCATCTGATAGGTTTCAAATTTTTACCATTGGTGGGCATTATTAAAGTAAATTAATGAAAATAATTTTTCTTAGACTTTAATAATTATTTTAATTAACGTTTCATAACCAAATAATTGTTCATAGAACTTTCTTTCTAAAATTGTGAATTAACTTAAACCAGACGCTTCTCATTGGTTCATTCTTTGTCGTTTAGTAAGAAAAAATTCCAGCATCATGGTGCCGTTACCAATGGAAACTCAAATAGCTTTTCTGGCGCGAAGATCCACCCAATTAAAGGCCGAATTTAATTTATGACGTAGATGAACAGAAACGTAAGACCCAATAACCAATCAGCGTAGGTAAAGTCGCTGAGACTTAGCCAATCATGAGTCTACGTCACAACCTGGAGATGGTGGTGGTGCGCGCGCTCGCACGCAATTTCTTCCAAAATTCTTGAAAAAAAAAACAGTTCGTGAGCTCTTGTAATGTAATTTTATACGTTGTGTTCACCTTGGATGACGCCTAACTGCAAAATATGTATGAAGTTTTTATGTAAATTGATATTCATAACTGTAGGCTAAGACGCGTTTTTTTTCCATTTTCAGAAACGATTTTTGGCCCCCAGACCAGATGTCAACGGCTTGGCCAAAGACCAGATGTCAGCCGCATCATCATCGTCTCTGGTAACCATTACTGGTTCCCCCAAAAAATACTTACCTGTTATGCTGGGTGGGGGGGGGGTACGTTGGAGATAGAGCTTTTGATCCAACAAATTTGAGTCACACCCCCACGTTCCTCGGATCAAACATGAACACCCTTCCCCTCATTATGGCCTCAAGCTGTGTAATCCCTACGGGTTTAGCGCTCCCCTATTGTAATAAAGCTCTTATTGGGACCGTAATCTCTCTCTCAACGATCTTTTGCTAAGTAATTTTGCATGGTTAATATAAGTCAATCAATTTCTTACGTATGTTTAGGTGTATGTAAACCAACCCTATTCAGAGGTTGGGGGAGCTTTGGAAGGGCTCTTGATCAGGGGGGGTCACCTACATATTGAAGGCTCTGAGAAGGGGGTTACCTACATATTGAAGGTTCTGAGAAGGGGGTTCCTCACATATTGAAGGCTCTGAGAAGGGGGTTCCTTACATACTGAAGACTCTGAGAAGGGGGTTCTTTGCATATTGAAGGCTCTGATAAGGGGGTTGCCTACATATTGAAGGCTCTGAGAAGGGGGTTCCTCACATATTGAAGGCTCTGAGAAGGGGGTTGCCTACATATTGAAGGTTTTGAGAAGGGGGTTCCTCACATATTGAAGGCTCTGAGAAGGGGGTTCCTCACATATTGAAGGCTCTGAGAAGGGGGTTCCTTACATACTGAAGACTCTGAGAAGGGGGTTCTTTGCATATTGAAGGCTCTGATAAGGGGGTTGCCTACATATTGAAGGCTCTGAGAAGGGGGTTCCTCACATATTGAAGGCTCTGAGAAGGGGGTTCCTTACATACTGAAGACTCTGAGAAGGGGGTTCTTTGCATATTGAAGGCTCTGATAAGGGGGTTCCTTACATATTGAAGGCTCTGAGAAGGGGGTTCCTCACATATTGAAGGCTCTGAGAAGGGGGTTCCTCACATATTGAAGGCTCTGAGAAGGGGGTTCCCTACATATTGAAAACACTGGGGGAGGGGAGGTTCCACCTGCAATTTTTTTTAACTCATAGCTTTAATTATAAGTCTGCATGTTGAAGGCGCTATGACGGGGTTCCCCCACGTATTGGAGGTGCTCTGAGGGGGTTCCCATACATATTAAAGGCGCTATGAGGGGGTTCCCATACATACTGAAGGCGCTGTGGGAGGGGAGGTTATTACATACTGAAGGCGCTATGACTTTCAGTACTAAAGTACTACAGGTAGTGTGATCTAGATTTTTGGCTTGCACGCTGCGATAATTTCTCTAGACAGTGTTGAATTAAATTCTTTTTAACCCTTAATGTAGACTGAAATATTTTGGAGAAAATATAAATCATTTTAGTGCGTGCGCAAAGAAATAAGTATGTATATATAAAATTTTTAATAACTGATAAACAGGTTACAAGCAGCGGTAATTACTGTCGTTTTGGTGATAGATTTTTAGCCCCAATGCTCTAAAAGGTGCCTTGATGCCTGTTAGGGGGCTCTTGATCCGAGTAACTGGACCACCTCGCCTTGTGTCGATCCTGAAGGCTGCATTCCCCAATGGCGAAGTGGCCCTTCGGGTTTAAAGCTTTCTGATAAACTTGATTATCAGTGTTAACAGCTTTCCACTGTGGTGGTTCACGGGGCTTCAAGGATTCTGGGAATTACAAAAAATTCTGTATTGGTTAATGTTAATTTTTGTTTTAAATTACATGGTTGTGAAGGCCTAACTGGTGTTACGTCTGGCACAGATGGACATAGTAGTCTCTTAAAGCGTTGGTATACCGACGTATACTGTGAACTGTACCCCTCGAGAGAGGTTTCTTGATCCTTTTAAGGGACTCTTTGATCCAAGGAATTGAACGTATTTTCCACATCGTTGGATCGAGTCATATTGCCCTCTATTTTCCGGGTACTGTGAACCCTACGGGTTTAGCTTTACCCCGTAAAGAACTGTATGAATTGCAGGATGGTGTGCTGGAACAAGTGTCAGGAATTATATCTAGTTGATTTTCGTGTCATTTTTCTTTTTTTCTTTTTTAAGACAAAAAAATTTTTAATTGGAAGCCGTAATAGGCAGACCAATTTTTAACCATGGTTTCCTCTCCAGGGTGAAATGTTCCTCATGTAGAGAGTGTTACTTTCCCTTGCCGTGAATCAAACCTGGTTGCCTCCCATTTCCCATGGCCTATATAATTTTACGGGCTTAGCGCTTTCCCTGTTACTAATTTTGCTGCCTATGTTATTCGCATTCCATTAAAAAGAAGGGGGAGGATTTAATTTAATTTATTTAATTAATGTTAAACGCTAAACCCATTTGGGTCATTCAGTTCAAGACGTGGTGGAGGCTTGATCCTCTGTCTACTGAGCGCGAGACAGACGAGCTTCCTATATGTACTCACCTATATAGAAGGGGAAGGAGTCCCTTGATGCTAGTGATTAAAGGAATTGGAGCCACCCTGATTACCTCCCATTCCCCAGGTGCTGCATAGCCCCCACTGGTTTAGCGCTTCCCTGTAATTTTAATAACTGCATTATAGATAGAATTAGTATTTTAATAAAATCTTCGTTAAAAATTTATTCTGTAATCTAATTTATTTTATGTTGATATGTGATTTTACAAATATTTAAATTTAAACACCGTCAAGGGCTCTTGATCCAAGGAGTTGTATCTTGCCTTTTTCCTCATAAAACCTGACTGGCTTATTCCCCAGACGCTGTATGACCCCAGCGGTTTTAGCGCTTTGTTAATGTGGTCTGTAGGCTAGTACACCCTGGGAAAAGTTCTGGAAATGTGTAGTATATGTATACATTCATATGCTTGTGTATATATATGCAGGTACATTTACATATGTATATACAGTATACGTATGTAATGTATATACATGCATAAGTATGTGAATATGAGTATATGAACCTTCATGTATATTTGAGTATATACATGTATTGATCAGTGAAATTTTCTGTATGTAATAACTTACATCTATACACTAAATTTGTTTCATTTGGCTATATAAACGCCCATTTATATACTTTTAATTGATATATGGCTATTTAAATATCTCTCTACAATATATATGTACTTTAAATGACTAGTATTTTTTATTTGTTTTTAATATGGTTATGAAGGTCTTTTTTTCTGATGGAGTGTCCCTCACCCTTGTTACTCCAGGGCCCCTCACTCTAGTTACTCCAGGGCTCCTTACCCTGGTTACTCCAGGGCCCCTCACCCTAGTTACTCCAGGGCCCCTCACCCTAGTTACTCCAGGGCCCCTCACTCTAGTTACTCCAGGGCTCCTTACCCTGGTTACTCCAGGGCCCCTCACCCTAGTTACTCCAGGGCCCCTCACCCTGGTTACTCCAGGGCCCCTCACCCTGGTTACTCCAGGGCCCCTCACCCTGGATACTCCAGGGCCCCTCACCCTGGTTACTCCAGGGCCCCTCACCCTGGTTACTCCAGGGCCCCTCACCCTGGTTACTCCAGGGCCCCTCACCCTGGTTACTCCAGTGCCCCTCACCCTGGTTACTCCAGAGCCCCTCACCCTGGTTACTCCAGGGCTCCTTACTCTGGTTACCCCAGGGCCCCACACCCTGGTTACTCCAGGGCCCCTCACCCTGGTTACTCCAGGGCTCCTTACTCTGGTTACCCCAGGGCCCCTCACCCTGGTTACTCCAGGGCCCCTCACTCTGGTTACTCCAGGGCTACTTACCCTGGTTACTCCAGGGCCCCTCACCCTGGTTACTTCAGGGCCCCTCACCCTGATTACTCCAGGGCCTCCTCACCCTGGTTACTCCAGGGCCCCTCACCCTGATTACTCCAGGGTCACTCACCCTGGTTACTCCAGGGCTCCTTACCCTGGTTACTCCAGGGCTCCTTACCCGGGTTACTCCAGGGCCCCTCACCCTGGTTACTCCAGGGTCCCTCACCCTGGTTACTCCAGGGCCACTCACCTTGGTTACCCCAGGGCTCCTTGCCCTGGCTACTCCAGAGCCCCTCACCCTGGTCACTCCAGGGCCCCTCACCGTGGTTACTCCAGGGCCCCTCACCCTGGTTTCTCCAGAACCCCTCACCCTGGTTACTCCAGGGTCACTCACCCTGGTTACTCCAAGGTCACTCACCCTGGGTACTCCAGGGCCCCTCACCCTGTTACTCCAGAGCCCCTCACCCTGGTTACTCCAGGGTCACTCACCCTGGTTACTCCAGGGTCACTCACCCTGGTTACTCCAGGGCCCCTCACCCTAGTTACTCCAGGGCTCCTCACCCTGGTTACTCCAGGGTCATTCACCCTGGTTACTCCAGGGTCACTCACCCTGGTTACTCCAGGGTCACTCACCCTGGTTACTCCAGGGCCCCTCACCCTGTTACTCCAGAGCCCCTCACCCTGGTTACTCCAGGGTCACTCACCCTGGTTACTCCAGGGTCACTCACCCTGGTTACTCCAGGGCCCCTCACCCTGGTTACTCCAGGAGCCCCTCACCCTGGTTACTCCAGGTCACTCACACCTGGTTACTCCAGGGTCTCCTCACCCTGTTACTCCAGGGTCACTCACCCTGGTTACTCCAGGGTCACTCCACCCTGGTTACTCCAGGTCACTCACCCTGGTTACTCCAGGGTAACTCACCTGAGTTACTCCAAGGTCCTCACCCTGGTTACTCCAGGGTCACTCACCCTGGTTACTCCAGGGTCACTCACCCTGGTCACTCCAGGGTCACTCACCCTGGTCACTCCAGGGTCCCTCACCCTGGTTACTCCAGGTCCCTCACCCTGGTTACTCCAGGGTCACTCCACCCTGGTTACTCCAGGGTCCTCACCCTGGTACTCCAGGGTCCTCACCCTGGTTACTCCAGGGTCCATCACCCTGGTTACTCCAGGGTCACTTCACCCTGGTTCACTCCAGGGTCACTCGCCCTGGTTACTCCAGGGTCACTCACCCTGGTCACTTCAGGTCACCTCACCCTGGTACTCCAGGGTCCTACCCTGGTACTCCAGGGTCACTCACCCTGGTTACTCCAGGTCATTCACCCTGGTTACTCCAGGGTCCACTCACCCTGTTACTCCAGGGTCACTCACCCTGGTCACTCAGGGTCACTCACCCTGGTCATCCAGGGTCACTCACCCTGGTTACTCCAGGTCACTCCTACCCTGGTCACTCCAGGGTCACTCACCCTGGTCACTCCAGGGTCCACTCACCCTGGTCACTCCAGGGTCACTCACCTACCCGGGTTCTCAACCTGGTTACTCCAGGGTCATCACCCTGGTTACTCCAGGTCACTCACCCTGGTTACTCCAGGGCCACTCACCCTGGTCACTCCAGGTCACTCACCCTGGTTACTCCAGGGTCACTCACCCTGGTTACTCCAGGGTCACTCACCCTGGTTACTCCAGGGTCCACTCACCCTGTCTACTCCAGGGTCACTCACCCTGGTCACTCCAGGGTCACTTCACCCTGTTTACTCCAGGGTCACCACCCTGGTTACTCCAGGGTCACTCACCCTGGTCACTCCAGGGTCAATCACCCTGTTACTCCAGGCACTCACCCTGGTACTCCAGGGTCACTCACCCTGGTTACTCCAGGGTCACTCACCCTGGTTACTCCAGGGTCACTCACCCTGGTTACTCCAGGGTCACTCACCCTGGTTACTCCAGAGTCACTCACCCTGGATACTCCAGGGTAACTCACTCTGGTTACTCCAGGGTCAGTCACGCTGGTTACTCCAGGGTCACTCACCCTGGTTACTCCAGGGTCACTCACCCTGGTCACTCCAGGGTCACTCACCCTGGTCACTCCAGGGTCACTCACCCTGGTTACTCCAGGGTCACTCACCCTGGTCACTCCAGGGTCACTCACCCTGGTCACTCCAGGGTCACTCACCCTGGTCACTCCAGGGTCACTCACCCTGGTTACTCCAGGGTCAGTCACCCTGGTTACTCCAGGGTCACTCACCCTGGTCACTCCAGGGTCACTCGCCCTGGTTACTCCAGGGTCACTCACCCTGGTCACTCCAGGGTCACTCACCCTGGTCACTCCAGGGTCACTCACCCTGGTCACTCCAGGGTCACTCACCCCGGTTACTCACCTGGTCACCAGGTCACTCACCCTGGTCACTCCAGGGTCACTCACCCTGGTCACTCCAGGGTCACTCACCCTGGTCACTCCAGGGTCACTCGCCCTGGTCACTCCAGGGTCACTCACCCTGGTCACTCCAGGGTCACTCACCCTGGTCACTCCAGGGTCACTCACCCTGGTCACTCCAGGGTCACTCACCCTTGTCACTCCAGGGTCACTCACCCTGGGGGTTGCTACCTTCAACTTAATATCTTAACTTTGCAACTAAATTCTTTGGCTAAAAAGTTTTATTTTTTCAAAGTTTTTTGAAATGGTGTTATATCTGAATTGATCGAAATTGTATATTTGTTTTATTTTTAATGTTAATTTCTTTAATTTTTTTCCATATTTTTCATTGATTTTTTTTTTTTTTTTTTTTTTTTTTTTGCTGCCTGTTTTTTCTTTGTCCTGATAATTTTTTTTTATGCTAAATGATATTACTGTAATGTTTTAAATCGTTTTTATCTAAGTTTTTTTCAGTAATGTTTTCAACTAATTTTTTTTTTTTTTACTCGGCTTCAAGTGTTTTTCAGTAATGCTTTAAACAGTTTTTTTTTAGCGAAATTTTTAGTGCAATATTTTCATACAATTTTTTTTAGAGTGACGTTTTAATGTTTTTAATATTTTCTGATTTTTTTTCTTTTTTTTTTCGCCAGTACTCTCCCGGCACGGGTCTTTGCCAAGAGTAGCGACCCGGCCTTGACTCCCTATCTGGGGAGTGTCTCGAGACCTCAGTTTCCCATGGGAGGAGGTACAAGTACCCCCTCATCTTTGGGACCAAGTGTCCCCAGGCCTAGCTACAGTCCCCGCCCTGACGGGGCTCACAGGGAGAAGCTAGACCTCTGGTCTGCCATCTGCCCCGCACCAAAGGGTCTCGTGGGGATGGCAGTCTTGTGAGCTGCAGGTGGGAGCAAGCTCAGCTTTTTTTGTTTTTCATGCAATTGTTACCCTATTTTTGTTTTAGATTATTTTTCATGTTTTTACATTTATTTTGTTTCCACATGTTTTTTTTTTTCATTTAAAGTATAAAAAATTTTTTCTACGTTTCCTGAACCTAGAAATTATTCTTGTTTTTAAGCCATTTATAATTTCAAACATATTTTCTTATATTATTTTCAGTGTACTTTGAGGATGATTAGTGACCTTTTTCTTGTTTATGATTATATTTCAACTTTTGTCATTAGTTTGTATTCCAGTCATTGTTAGTTTTTTCTTTTCACCATACATTTTTAATATATTGTACTCATTAAGAATTATAATATTTAATTTCTTTCAACTGCTTTCCAGAACTTGAAATTTATTTTGCCTTATGTTTTTTACCATTTAAAATTTCAAGTAGCATAATTTAGATTTTCTATAATTGTAATCTCATGTATTCCTGGCGTATTGAATTTAAGTGATCTTTTTTTTTGTCCATTAAGTGACAAAAATAGGTTCGACACTAGTTGCTACTCTTATCCTGGATTTAAGTCAAATGCATTTTTTTAGTGTGTAAAATTGAAGTCATAGAGGAAGATTTTGTGTAAGAATAGGATTACTTTCCCATGTTAATAACATTCTACAATCACCACCTACTATTATTACAATTTTATAATACCATTGACAATTTAGTATATTAATATAGGAGTTAAACACATTATATGTTTTACAATATGTCCGTATCTGCGAACCCTCTGGCAAACAGTAAGGTGACTGTGAAAGTTTCTTTTCAGGCACCTAGCCTCGGTGCGAGACGGCCAGCTTGGAAGTGATTTGTAACATTTAATGGACTGTAAGATGACTGTGCAGTAAATATTTTTCATTTAAGAATTTCAGCGAAGCATATATTAAATTTGTTTTTAAATTTAATGCTCATTGTTTCAAATTTTAAATAAGTGATCATCTTTAATTTTCATAAGCTTGTAATGGATTCAGTTAAAATAAAAAAATAAAGGAAATTCCAGACACTTAGGTTCCTCTACACTGTATAATTAATGTTGATCAAATCATTATAGTTTTCCTAGTTAGTGTAAATTAAAATATAGAGGAAGTAATTATTAGTGTAGAAATTAAGAATTACATTTCACACAATTTCAATAACCATTACTACCAATCACCACCACTACTAGTTATTTACCACATTTGTTTGGGTGAATCCATTGAACAATTTACTATAAATTATAATTAGGAAGGTTAAAGAATTCTCATGTTTACAGATGTCCTGTATCCAATAAAACAACCCCGGCCACTCAAGACTGACCTCTAAATCAATTCTGGCTACTAAATTAAGTTTATCCACGGATCCCATCACATCCACGTCTTTGGGAGGTAGGGAATCTTCAGGATAAATTTAAGGGGATGTACAGCATGACTTTTAGTAAGTATAATTTTATTTATTTTAAAATATTCTGGCTGAATCGGTTGCTCTATATAATAAAAAAAAATTTGGATGCACTAATTTAGCAAAATTTTAATCCTCATTGATTTCAAATTCTTAAGCTGCTAAGGTTGCATCCTGTATAAATTTCTCATCTAACTTGACTGCAATGGGAATTCTTAAACTTGATCAATTTGTTTAAAATAGGAGTCATTCACTTTTAAACAAGTGTAGGATCAGCCCTCTGCTTATAAAGTAATGATAAACCTAATTTTATTTTCTGCCTAGTCTGGAGGCTGTTAAATTAAGAAAGTTACAAGGAGCACAGACATTTTATTGAAGGTGTTTGGTTCGTGGGGAGCTTTATTTAGTCTCACAAGTAGCTTTATTCATATATATTTACCTTCATTGGCTAGAATAAAATAAAGGCTCTACGAGGAGCTCTTGTTGCACTGATAGAGCGAGGAATGAACCTCCGAAGATAACTGGGTAGTGATAGTGAATGAACCTCGCCTGAGAACTGGGTGGTGAGGCATGAACCTTAACTATGAGAATGATACCAGTGAACCTCGTTTTATAATGAGGAAAGCAAAGAATGAACCTCAACTGTAAAGCAAAGAATGAGCTGCGTCTGATGAAGGTGAGGATTGATCCTCGACAGATAACTGGGCGAGAATAGGAATAAACTAGTGATGATTGAGCAAAGCGTGGAATGGACCTCGTTTGATAATTTCGTAAAGTGACTATTGAACCTCGCCTAAAAATTGTGCAGATTGAACCTCGACTTATAATCAGGTACAGCGAGGAGTGGCCCTCTGTTGGTAATTGGGTGAGTGAGTAATGAACTTGTCTGAAAACTGTGTAAAGCGAATAATGAACCTCTACTGAGAATTAGGTGCAGTGAGGCATGAACCTCAACTGAGTTGAATAGTGAGAAATGAACCTCGTTTTGAGTAAAGCGAAGAATGAACCTCTACTGATAATTGGGTAAACCGACGAATTAACTGCGACTGACAATTTAAGTTAGGATTGATCCTCCGCTGATTGGGTGAGCCTAGGAATCAACTAGATAGATAATTGGGCAAAGCGGAGAATGAACCATGTCTGATAATTTCGTAAAGTGAAAAATGAACCTCGATTGAGAATTAGGTGAAGTAAGAAATGTTTGACCTGAAGTGTATCAGGGCCTGATCAATCAGGCCGTTTCTGTTGGCTACACGCAATCCAACGTAGGAGCCACAGCCCAGCTGATAGAGCACTGACTGATATCTGTCCATTTTCCTCGTGAAGACAGCCAAGAGTCTATTGGTAATTTCTTTAGTGTATGATTAGAAGCTGTTGAACAGTCTTGGGCCCCGGACATTAATATTTTCACTCGAGTGTACTCGTGGCACCCTTACTTTTGTATGGGGGTATTGTGCTCTGTCTGTCTAGTCTTTTTGCTTTCCTAGAAAGTAATTTGTGTGCAGATATAGGACCAGTCCCTCTTAAGGTTTTCCAGGTGTAGATTATGATGCATTTTTTTCGCCTGCATTCCAGGGAGTACAGGTCAAAGAACTAAAAACATTTCGAATTAAGGAGATTGAACTATTCTGTGCAGAGAAAGTTCTCTGTACATTCTATACTGATTATTAGGAAAAGCAAGGAATGAATCTTGACCTGAAAATGAAAATTGCGTAAAGTGACTAATGAGCCTCGTATAAAAATTATGCGATTAAACTTCAACTGAGAATTTGGTAAAGCGAGGAATAAGCGTAGTGCCTCTCTGAGCAGAGCCCGTGCCTATGAGGGCCTTCCCTGTTCATTTATCAAAGCCACTGAATTAACTGTTCTCGGCTTATTTTCAGTCTAATGACTTAGGTTACGGACTTTGTCCATTAGCGATATATATTGGACTGTGTGTATTTGTATTGGGTTGTGTCCGATACTATTGCTGTGTCCCATATATATGTATAATATGTAATCGTTTCCAGTATGCATATTACATAACACTGCGTTTGCAGCGATGTTGTCCAAACATCATTATTGGTAACTTCCACATTATGATGTTGACATAACATTGGTAAAGTGTAGGTTGTGTAGTGTTTGCTGGGGCTCCCTCACATTTGCCACCCCCCTCCCATCTCTCACTCGCTCGGGTCCCTGCCGGGAGCCGCCGATAGCATATTACCAGCAGCCTTTTGTCCTGGCTGTTGGTGAGCGATTTCTGGTGGTAACGTAGCTACTACTGGTAATCCCGAAGTAACCCTCGGTGCATGGTTTAGGGTTCCATGTAGCAAAGGTTCTCCATGAGAGGCTTTGTACGAGTAAGCCTGGTCCAGCCTGTTGGTTGTAGACCTCACCGTGGTGGGCTGGTGAAACTTTCCAATAGCATCGCTTTAGTTCTTGAACAAGTTTTTTCTACATTTCTTAATTTCATAGCTGTTATGTCAGTACTGTATTACTCTAATAGAATTTTAAAATCTTCTTAAAAGATTTTTTTTTTGTTACATATGATAGTCATGTTTGAAAAAGATGCTATTTCAAGGCTAATATGCGCTCTCTCTCTCTCTCTCTCTCTCTCTCTCTCTCTCTCTCTCTCTCTCTCTCTCTCTCTTCTCTATCTCCTTGTAATTCACAGTTTTTAATAGTAAAAATTACATATTAATAATCCTAATCAAGTGTTCATTTGCCTTTATTCAGCAATAAGTTTTCTAAACATATATTTGCCACAGGTTCCACCAGCTCCTGAAGGAAGGTTAGTTGATGCTTGTGAGGGGCTCGTGGTCGAAGGAATTGATCAAGTCTTCCCCTTTCTTGGATCAAACGTAACTGCCTCCCAGTTCCCAGATATTATGTCCATGTGGGTTTAGCGCTTCCTTCTAAATCTAATTTTCCTTAAGGTAGATAGACCCAAAGAAGTAAATAGTTCGTCGTCACGTGATTCAGTCCACAGCTGTTGTCGGTGTCTATGTTTTTTCGACCCTTCAGGCTGCATCATTTTCACACCCTTTGGGCTGAGTGCAACTCACTTTTTAGTGTACATACATAACATCTTCACTCACCAGAATGCATGGTAATATCGTCCAATCTCTAGTGCGCAGTCAATGTGTTTACCATCTCCAATGCTCTAATTCAGTTAATTTTTATAGTACGAGGAAAGTACTTTTTTTTTACAATACTTTACAATTTACCTGGTAATACCCTTCGAGGGGACGTTTTTTTATTATTGGTGAAGGGAGCTTGAGCCAAGGAATTTGTTACTTTTCCCTTCCTCAGATCAAACCTGATTACTTCCCCCTTTTTCAGACCTAGTTAGAGCTTCTCAATGATTATTAATGTGATTGCCCTGAAAACTTTATAATTGCTAGTTGTGGTGCAGTGTTACTATATGACCCTGTGAGTTTAGCCCTTGGTTATGATCAAAATAGTCCTAATTGTCAGATGTGGCGCTTTTTATCAAAATGACCCTGGTGTGTTTAGAGAATTTTTTCTGATTGTCCCCCTCGAGGGAGGTTCCTTGACGCTGGTGAGGGGTTCTTGATCTAGGGAATTGGATCTGTGTTCCGGTTCCATGAATTGAGCCTGAATACCTTCCATCCCCCCATATGTGCTGTATAATCCATAATGGATATTTCTTTTCCTTGTTGGCTTAAGGTTGAAGAGTCGTGAACTGCGGATGCTGACACTGTTCTGTACCTATGGCGCACTCCCTGCTTTTTCGCTGGTCTAAACTGGAAGACTTCAGCTTACACTGTGACCGGGAATCGATCTCCGGCAGAAGTGGAAATGTTGGCCATGTTATCTTACACTTAGTGTTCCTATCCACCTAGCAGTAAATAGGTACCTGGGTGTTATCCGACTGGTGTGGGTTGCATCCCAGGAGAGGGGATGAAACACCCCAAATGAGAATAAGCCAGTCTGTTGACTGGTTTTATTGGGTTAACTGAAGAATCCGATCTGAAGGATTACATCATCTTTACTCGCTAGGTTTTTTATGCAGCGCTGCATGACCCATATGGGTTTAACGCTTAGTTATGATTATAATATGAAGCAGTTCCCAGTGAAGTGATCTCTGCAATTATCCCAACTCAGACCTCTACAATACAATTGTCCTCAAAGATTTGTTAGTTATACTATGAATTAAGGAAAGATCCTGGACTTCACCTTACGAAACAGATCAAACAAATGCGGTAGTAATTTTAGACAAGGTAGATTATAGTGGAAAAATTAACATGTTATTAGAAGACGGTACTTACGTGCCCCTTTTAAGGGGTTCCTTAATGCTGGTGAGGGGCTCTTGATCAGGGAGCTGGGTTTGTGCTCAAGTTCCCTGAATTAAGCCAGAATACCTTCCATCCGTCATAATTAAGGTGAGGGACGGGTAGACTGAAGTAGGCAACAGCTCTTACAAGTGTGTGCAGCGCTATATGACCCGCGGTTTACCAACTTAGTCCCCTCAAGGAAGGTTCCTTGATGTTGGTGAGGGGCTCTTGATTTAGGGAATTGGATCTGTGCTCCAGTTCCCCGAATTAAGCCTGAATGCCTTCCACATCCCCCCCAGGCGCTGTATAATCCTCCGGGTTTAGCGCTTCCCCCTTGATTATAATAATAATAATTAGAACTTAGTTTTGATTATAATAGGTTTTGTGCTTTTTTTATAATTATCTAAAAGTGTACATACCCTTGTGGGTTTAGCGCTTAGGTTTGACTGTAATCCCACCTTCGACACAGACTCCCTCTTTGACCTCGTGTCAGCAACAGCTCTATCACACCAACTTCGATTGTACTTCCTTTCTCATTCCTCACCCCCCCCCCTTACTCTGTTATAACTCTCCATCCTCACTGGTACCTGATCAGGCACATTACACCTTGTAGCACTCCCTACCCTGCACCGCTGTATGATCCTTACGGGTTTAGCGCTTGGATTAATAATTGATTGTAATAATAAAAAAAAAACTTAATTACGATAGGTATTCTTATCTCAACCCTGTTGAAACCCTTGTGTAAATTAAAAAAAAAAAAGAAAGATGGAGAGAATAAAAATATATTTAGAACTGTATGGATAATTCATCGCAAGAAATAGTAAAGGCTCAATCCTGTGCCTAATTAAGACCGACCAATCCACTTGCCTTTGTCTAGTTAGAAATTATAGGTGCTAAGTGAATGTTTACTGAATTTCAAAACCAGTGAGCATAATTGTTGTGGAGGACCTTAAAGCTAAAGTGGGAGAGACTGTTGTAGAGAGCGTAGTAAGAAGGTTCAGAATACCAAAGGGTAAATGGCAGTGGTGGGCCCGTAAAGGTACTGAGTTCTTGAAAGCATTTTTACACTAAGCTTTGTATGTGCCATGAAAAATTAGTATACCAAGTATGAAATAAACTACATAGTTATTTTTATTATTATTATTATTATTATTATTATTATTATTATTATTATTATTATTATTATTATTATTATTATTATTATTAGTGGTGGGATTGGATGTAGACAAACCTGTAAGAGTTGTACACTTCCCAAAATGAAAGAAAAAATATGATCCAACAAAAGAGAGGATAGCTCCAAGTCTTTAAACTGTAGAAGTCTGCGTATACATAATTTTAGAAGAGTGATTTGTATATCTGATCGTTACTCGATATAATGCAGAGAAAGAGTAAGAGGTAAAGAACAAGGAGGTGTCGGAGAGTTCGAGAGTGGATATAAGAGTTACAAGGTGAACGTGATCGAAGCCATCAAGTGTATGGCTCCTCTCAAGGGAGGTTCCTTGATGCTGGTGAGGGGCTCTTGATCTAGGGTTCCCCTCTCCCCTCCTCCTCAAACGCTGAATAATCCATACAAGTTTGGATCTCCCATAATAGTAATAATAATGTCAAGTGTATAATATCAGGATAGAATGGTGTGACTGGCAGGTGGAGCCGATACTTACAGTCACGTGACACAGCCTGCACAGCGCGTCATTGTCACCTGACAAGACTCAAACTTGAAGAGAACGTAGTGATACGAAAACCTTGCTTTGAAAACTGGGACTTGACTGGCTGCAAACATCTGCACCTTTGCAAGGTTCTAAATATCCTTCAGCTGAGTGTGTGTGCGTGTGCGTACTCACCTACATGTGTTTGTAGAGGTCGAGTCACATCTCCTGACCCCGCTTCTTGACTGGTCTAGGTCCACTTTTTCCCGGCTTCAAGAACCTTGTACCTTTCCTTAAAGCTATGTATGGATCCCACCTCTATCATTTCACTTTCCAGATTACTGGACTTCCTGACAACTTTAAGGCTAAAGAAATAGTTCCTAACATCCCTATGACTCATCTGAGTTTTGAACTTCCAGCTGAGCCCTATTCCTATTTTCTGTGTGTGTGTGTGTGTGTGTGTGTGTGTGTGTGTGTGTGTGTGTGTGTGTGTGTGGGGTGTGTGTGTGTGTGTGTACTCACCTATTTGTACTCACCTATTGTGGTTGCAGGGGTCGAGTCCTAGCTCCTGGCCCGCCTATTCACCGTGTGTGTGTGTGTGTGTGTGTGTGTGTGTGTGTGTGTGTGTGTTCTCGCGCGCGATTGTCTTCACCTATATGAGGATTGCAGGGGTCGAGTTTAGGTTTCCTAGCCTAAAGTTAACCCGTTGTGTAGGTACACTTTCCTTACGACGGCAGGTTTGCTTCTTCAAGACATACACCAATTGTATAACAGATGAAGAATTGACAATTCAAGTTGGCTTTCTTTGAGAGAGCAGTTTCAGAAGTTTTGTTGATGTCCCCGAGGCCTACTTCAGCCAGGCTGTCTTGAATCATTTTTCACCCTCTCGTAAGTAGTTTGAAGAAGCCTTGGAAATACAGAGTGGTGTATGTATGTATGTATGTATGTATGTATGAATGTATGTATGTATGTATGTATGTATGTAAGTATGTATGCATATGTGTGTGTGTGTGTGCAATTACTATTTGCAATCGATTATATGTAGTTATAGAAGCAGACTGTTATTATATCCATGGAAAGTTCTAAGCCCGTAAGGGTTATTCAGCATGCACAGGAGCAGAGCTGTTCTCGCATAAACTAACGAAGTTATTCTGTTGATGTACGCCTCTGGTAATATGCTCGTTGTTATGCTTGTAGTCCATGGCCCAGAGCAGATATTGGTATTATCTGAGGTGGGAAAGCCTTCCAGGTTCCAGTCTGTTTGTAGATCCTAGATCCTTCACCTTAGTTATAGCGTTCAGCCTGATATACTGCTTTAAGTGTCTGAAATCAAGTAACCACTTACCTAACCATTATTGGAGTTCGGTAACCATGTTATCCAGGCGTCTCACCCTCTCTGCTTCTGTTCACATATCTCAGCAAATTTACCTCATAAAGAAATATACGAGACAATTACTCTAGGATGTCATATATATATATATATATATACAATATATATATATATATATATATATATATATATATATATATATTATATATATATATATATATATATATATATATATATAGGAACAGCATTTGTCCTAACGCTGATACTTTTGATACCCAATTCGATATTTAGTCTCTCTCTTTAATGCCTCATCCGTTACGGGTACTGCTTGACTTTTCTTTCTCGGGTACTTCATGATCTCTCTCTTTTTCTCTCTATCTCTCGTACTCGTTATCTGTATGTAACTCTCTTTTCCTCCCTGTTTCTCCCCCCTCTCTTTTATTTTCCACAACCCAACAAGTCTCCAGGAATTCCGGTGAGGCTCACGGAAAATAAAAAGTCGCAGTTATCCTGACACTGTTCTGGTTCCGTGGTGTTCACGAATTTTAAGTCGTCGAACAATGTGAATACACAAAATCTTTGTGTCTCAATTATGTACACACCAACTGCATCCCTAGCATTATAAATTCTGGCTGCAAGAAAAATATATATCACAGATGGCAATATTTGATACTCTTTTCCATCAGTTGAGAGATTTCTGAAAATCTTCATTTCCACGTAAAGTATACTAATGACTATGCAGAGGTAATTCCTCATTGTCGTGCTAAACGTTTGTGTGAACTCATCCTTAAACACAACCTTTGAATCAAGAGATTTATCAAATGTTGACATAACAATCTTGACATGTCGCTCATGAAATTACGTAGGGGAAGGAAAATGATCTTATCAGGACCTGCCTTTGACATGTCAGGTCCATGTGTGATGTGCGTCCTACTGTTAGATAAGGCATCAGCAGTTTTATTTCCAACAGATCTCTCTCTCTTATGTATGTATATATAATATATATATATATATAATATATATATATATATATATATATATATATATATATATATATATATATATATATATATATATATATATGCAAAAAGAACAGTAAAGTGATTTCAGAATATGCAAAACAACCACTCTGAAAGAATAGAGAAATTCCAAGCGCTTTCGTGACTACTCACATTATAGGAACTATCGTTCCTGATAATGTAGTAGTCACGAAAGCGCTTGGAATTTCTCTATTCTTTCAGAGTGGTTGTTTTGCATATATATATATATATATATATTATATATATATATATATATATATATATATATATATATATATATATATATATATATATATATATATATATATATATATATATATATATATATATATATATATATATATATATATATATATATATATATATATATATATATAATACAATCATGCATACATAAATCTGGAGGTCTATTGCACTCACAGTTAATTTAAATTCCAGATCTATTGGTTAAAGTGCAGCGCTGTATGACCCTGGTGGGTTTAGCCCTTAGTTACGATTATAATAATTATAATACTAAAATGCAGCTTTAATGACCTTACCGCAGTTCACAGACATTTTACCTAACTATCCACCTACTTTTTATATCTCACTCAATATTCAACTTTCTCGTAAGGGAATTCATGGGATCTGGCCAGATGTAAGCGCCCAAGTTCAAGGGAATTCCTGCCCTGTATGTGTGGAGATAAAAATCTCACACCATCACAGCCTCCATATCCGCTGATGTTAGATGCAGAGTTAGACATGTCTAGCTGGAGGAACATGTTTACGTTTCCCTGTCATTGGTGACCTTTTGAAGCGATATAGTGAATTTGTGGACTGGCTTGAAAATCTTAGTATATCAGGGTCACTGAACGACCCCTGACAGGTATCCCACTCACCTGATTTCCCAATTAATAATAATTATAAGAATAAATTAAGGAAACATAAAAATCGTATTAACAGTAGTGAAAATAAAATAATAAAAATAAAAATAATAATAATAAAATAATAATAATAATAATAAAATAATAATAATTAAAAATAAAAAATAATTTTAATTATTTATTTGCTAAAGTTGACTAAAAAATTAAAGTTGTTTTCTACAATTGACTTATACACGGATTCAACTTAGAACATTTATTTATTTATTTTTTTTTTTTAGGGGGGATAAAAATTTTTATTATTTTTTTATTAATGCCCTGAGGAAGCTCTAGAAACCCAGGGGTCATCAGCGCCTTGGGGGAATGGGGGGAAAATCATTTTGACCCCAAAAAAAACAAAAAAGGGAAATACAGCTTTTGCTTTAAAAACTGGAAAAAGTTCCTTAATTTCTGGGAATTTAAAGAGCTAAAGTACCTGCTTTCACTCACAGCTAAAGTTACCTGCTTTCATCTCCCCAGCTAAGTTACTGCTTTCATCCACAGCTAAGTTTCCTGCTTTCATCTCCAGCTAAGTTACCTGCTTCATCTCACCCGCTAAGTTCCCCTTTTCTCAAACCAACGTTGGCCCGTTTCCTCTCCAGCTAACGTTCTGCTTTCACTCACAGCTAAGTTACCGCTTTATTTACAGCTAACGTTACCTGCTTTATCTCCGCTAACGTTCCCGCTTTCATCTCACAGCTAACGTTTCCTGCTCTCCCCTCAAGCCAAAATTTCCCCTTCTCCTCTACAGTTAAAGTTGCCTGCTTTTTATCTCCAGCTAACGTTGCAGCTCTCCTCTCATAGCCAACGTTGCCCCCTTTCCTCTCACAGCTAAGTTACCTGCTTTCATCCAACTAAAGTTGCCCCTTTCCTTCACAGCTAACGTTGCCCGTTTCATCACAGCTACGTTTCCTGCTTTCATCTCACAGCTAAATTACCTGCTTGATCTCCAGCTAACGTTACCCCTTTCATCTCAAGCTAACCTACCCGCTTGCACCAACTAACTTTTCCCCTGCTTGCATCTCAAGCTAAAGTTTCCCCGCTTGCATTTTTACAGCTAACGTTGCCCCCTTCCTTCCCTAAACCAACTTCCCGTTTCCTTCACACTAACGTTTCCTGTTTTATCTCAAAGCTAACGTTACCCGCTTGCATCTCACAGCTAACGTTACCTGCTTGCATCTCACAGCTAACGTTACCTGCTTGCATCTCGCAGCTAACGTTACCTGCTTTCATCTCACAGCCAACTTTGCCCGTTCTCCTCTCACAGTTAACGTTACCTGCTTGCATCTCAAAGCTAACGTTACCTGCTTGCATCTCACAGCTAACGTTACCTGCTTGCATCTCACAGCTAACGTTACCTGCTTTCATCCCACAGCTAACGTTACCTGCTTTCATCTCACAGCTAACGTTGCCCGTTGTCCCCTCACAGCTAACGTTGCCCGCTCTCCTCTCATAGCCAACGTTGCCCGTTCTCCTCTCACAGCTAACGTTGCCTGCTTTCATCTCAAAGCTAACGTTACCTGCTTGCATCTCACAGCTAACGTTACCTGCTTGCATCTCACAGCTAACGTTACCTGCTTTCATCCCACAGCTAACGTTACCTGCTTTCATCTAACAGCTAACGTTGCCCGTTCTCCCCTCACAGCTAACGTTACCCGTTCTCCCCTCACAGCTAACGTTACCTGCTTTCATCCCACAGCTAACGTTGCCTGCTTTCATCTCACAGCTAACGTTGCCCGTTCTCCCCTCACAGCTAACGTTGCCTGCTTTCATCTCACAGCTAACGTTGCCCGTTCTCCCCTCACAGCTAACGAACTTTAATAACGTTTTTTTAGACTTTTATGTGACAGGTTCAATCAGAATGAAATTGTATTTATTCTCCCGTGAAATTATAAATGGCGTGTGAGATAATAAGAGTGATTTTGAAGGCAATTTTTAGGCAAGTGTGTGTGTGTGTGTGTGTGTGTGTGTGTGTGTGTGTGTGTGTGTGTGTGTGTGTGTGTTGTTGTGTGTGTTGGTGTGTGTTGTGTGTGTGTGTGTGTGTGTGTGAGTGGGTGGTGTGTGTGTGTGTGTGTTGTGTGTATGTGTTGTGGTTGTGTGTGTGGGTGTGTGTGGTGTGTGTGTTGTGTGTGTGTGTGTGAGTGTGTGTGTGTGTGTGGTGTGGTGTGAGTGTGTGTGTGTGTGTGTGGTGTGTGTGTGTGTGTGTGTGTATGTGTGTGTGTGTGTGTGTTGTGTGTGTGGTTGTGTTGTGTGTGTGTGAGTGTGTGTGTGTGTGTGTGTGTGTGTGTGTGTGTGTGCTCACCTAATTGTTGTTGCAGGGGTCGATTCATAGCTGCTGGCCCCGCCTCTTCACTGGTCGCTACCAAGTTCACTCTCTCCCTGCTCCATGAGCTTTATCATACCTCTCCTTAAAGCTATGTATGGATCCTGCCTCCACTACATCACTCTCCAAACTACTCCACTTCCGGACAACTCTGTGACTGAAGAAATATTTCCTAACATCCCTGTGACTCATCTAAGTCTTCAACTTCCAGTTGTGATCTCTTGTTGTTGTACCCCATCTCTGGAACATACTATCAATTTCTTTCAGTATTTTATATGTCGTTATCATCTTCCCCCTATCCCTCCTGTCCTCTAATGTCGTCAGGTTAATTTCCCTTAACCTCTCCTCGTAGGACATGCCCCTTAGCTCTGGGACTAGTCTTGTTGCAAACCTTTGTACTTTCTCAAATTTTTTGACGGGCTTGACCAGGTGTGGGTTCCAAACTGGTGTTGTATACACCAATATGAGCCTGACGTACACGGTGTACTGAGTCTTGAACGATTCCTTACTCAGGTGTCGGAACGGTATTCTTAGGTTTGCCAGGCGCCCATACATGTATGCTGCAGCAGTTATTTGGTTGATGAGCTCCTCAGGAGATGTGCTCGATATTATACTCACTCCAAGATCCTTTTCCTTCAGTGAGGTTTGCAGTCTTTGGCCCCCTAGCCTGTACTCTGTCTGCGGTGTGTGTGTGTGTGTGTGTGTGTGTGTGTGTGTGTGTGTGTGTGTGTGTGTGTGTGTGTGTGTGTGTGTGTGTGTGTGTGTGTGTGTGTGTGTGTGTGTGTGTGTGTGTGTTGTGTTGTGTGGTGTGTGTGTGTGTGTGTTACGTGGCTGCAGTAGTTTGATTCAGTTAACAGAGTGTATCCTTGTTGCTTGTCATCACACGAGATGTTCGTGTTTGTAAACTTGTTTGTGTCTGTTGTAGTTTCTGGTGTGTCTGTGCTTGTGTGTGATGTTTATGTTTGTGTGTGTTGTGTGTTTTTTACTTCGCTGCAGTATTTGATCTCAGCTTAACAAGAGTTATCCCTGTGTTCATTCATCAACCAACGAGACATTTCCGTGTTTTCAAAACATTTTTTGTCGTCACTCGCACATTTTATTTCTGGCAACCACAGTGTACCATTGTCTATGAATTTTATATTTAAGGATTGTTTTTTTTTTCCTAGCACATGCTCCTGCTGTATCCATTTGATTGTGGCATTGTGAAAATTTTTAAACATTCACCATCAGTCGTTCTTCGATAATACGTTCATTTTGATTATTGCTCCTTCATACTTTTTGGGGACTCTTTTTTTTTTTAAATTTAGTTTATTTTTTAGACTGACCCAGACAACTTTTTATTATGTGGCCTAAACTTACACTATCTGACCCACAACTTGTTTACCCTCTCTTCTGTCTACCAACTTTTTCTTTTCCTGTCTACCCACAACCTTTTCCTCTTCCCTGTCTACCCAAAAGTTATTGTTTACCTCTACTTTTCTGTCTACCCACACCCTTTTCATTCTCTATTCTCCTCAGCCTTTCTTTCACTACTTATGGCTAAAAATGTATGCGATTAGCTTAATTTAGTTATGTTCAAGTTACGTTATTAAACTCATATTTAGGGTGCTACGCCTGGCAGTGGGTTGTATTGTAAAATCGGATGCTGCGGTTTTATTACGCAATAATTAGGCGCTTACAATACTTTATTGGGAATATTTTGTGATCAATGATGACACGAATTGTATATTATTATTGAATATATGATATATTATGTATATATTATATATATATAATATATATTATATATATATATATATATATATATATATATATATATATAAAATATATATATATATATATATATATATATATATATAATGGTTTTTTCGATTACCCAGTGGAAAAAAATAACACTTCTTCGCACGCATATCTTTTTTTTTTTTTTTTTTTTTTTTTTTTTTTTAATAAGGTTACTTCTACTCCTTTTTTTAAATTGAATACAAAAGTTTCATCAGTTTTTTTTTTCAGATTGTTCCGCTGAAACTGCAAATTTATAGTAGACAGTACTGAAAGAACATATGGATATACAGAAGTCCTAAGGACTACTCCCCGAAAGGGTTAACAGGAATAAATCCGGATATATATTTAGAGTTTTAGTACGTATATCGCATAACTATCGCATAATTTTTAAACGGGTGGACCGGTAAGCCGGTGGAAGGCCTCGGTTATATGGCCAAAAGCTCCAGCTGCGGGTCATTATGACTAAGACCAGCTTCAGGAAATACTTGCCCTGTTTCCTGACAAACCTAACCTGATGTGGGACACTTGCTCGATATGTCTTGTATCTTATTTTCATTAATAATGTAAACAGCCTATATTGTCTGCATAGACAGTCTATGCTGTCTGCCAGCTGAGTTCATATTACGCGCCTTGCTCGTGCTGCCACCTATAGGCCTATGCAACTTCAGTATGCCCAGACCTGCCTCTCTCTCACTCTGGCAGCTCACTTCAATGAGTCAACAGTCTATTCCCTCTCTCTCTCGCGGGCATGGCCCTCCCGGGCCATGGGCACTTAACACACTGCCTGTGTACCCCACGACATTCCAAATAAAGTAAGAAGCCTCCGAAACCTAATCACTAAACCTCGCCTTGCAAGAACGATACAACAAACACATAAACAATAAGATAACTTAACGTAACACGTAAGTAATGTCATTGTCTCTGTATTTTTAAGTAAGACATTCAAAATGGTGATCATTTTTGCAATGAAATAGTCATTTGAAAAATATTTATATTATTTTTTGTACAAAATGAAGAATTCTACAGATCTAGTTTAAGTTAAAAGTCTGTTATGTTACCGATACTGGTCACAGGCGTATCACGGGTCTGTCACAGGCGAGTCACGGGTCTGTCACAGGCGTGTCACGGGTCTGTCACAGGCGTGCCACGGGTCTGTCACAGGCGTGTCACGGGTCTGTCACAGGCGAGTCACGGGTCTGTCACAGGCGTGTCACGGGTCTGTCACAGGCGTGTCACGGGTCTGTCACAGGCGTGCCAGGTCTGTCACAGGCGTGTCACGGGTCTGTCACAGGCGTGTCACGGGTCTGTCACAGGCGTGCCACGGGTCTGTCACAGGTGTGTCACGGGTTTGTCACAGGTGTGGTTATTAATTATAAAATATTCCAGGCCTCCTTAACAGTCGTAATCACACACAAACACACACACATGATATGATAAAGCTCATGGAAGGGAAAGAGTGACTGAGTAGCGGCCAGTGAAGAGGCAGGGCCAGGAGCTATGACTCGACCCCTGCAACCACATATAGATGAGTACACACACACACACACACACACACACACACACCACTTCCTGCGCCATTATCCGCAATAACGTCTACCACCATTTCCTGTTTTATCTCCACTTCCTTTCCCCATATATGGCTTCAACATCCTTCCCATCACAGAGTACCACATCCTCCCTCACCTGTACTTCCTCACGCTCAACACCATCACTGAGTACCAACCACATCCTCTCACTCCTGTACATCACCACACTCAACACCATCACATATCAATGTGTGGACTCACCTAGCTGCAATCTGTTGTGTTTGCAGGGGTAGAATAATAGCTCCTGACCCCGTCTATTAACTCGTAGCGAACGGCTTTACTGATGTGTATAGTGTTTGCCTCTAGGACACGTGTGTGTGTGTGTGTGTGTGTGTGTGTGTGTGTGTGTGTGTGTGTGTGTGTGTGTGTGTGTGTGTGTTTACCACCTAATTATGGTTGCAGGGGTCGAGACTCAGCTCCTGGTCCCGCCTCTTCACTAAGTGCTACTAGATTCTCTCTCTCCCTGCTCCATGAGCTTTATCATACCAGCATCTTAAAGCTGTGTGTGTGTAGAAAATATTCCTTCCCTATTAATGTCACAATCCTCTTAGAGAAAGAACAGGCCGGAAAAAAAAAATGGTTGAGAATTGGCCGTCTCCCGGTGGCGGTATTTTGTCAGTGTTTTATTTTTCTTATGCTGGCCATAGTCTTACGATGATCATTGAAATCTTTGGCTACATGACCGAGGTCTCCCGCTGGCTTTCCGATCAAGCATGAAAAATAAGATCAAAGATCACATTATAAGTGGTTGTGGCAGGATTTACACCCCTGAGGCACACATAGGGCAGTGTCGTAGGATGGTTATCTCCTGATGGGCTAAGTTATTTATAAATATTTCACATATTTAAAAAAAAATCATATGAAAAGTCAATAAAAATATATATTGTTACTGAATATTTCGACGTTACAGAGTAGTTGGAGACATTGTTCGACATAATTAAATTTTTGGCTAAAATATGTATATTATCGCACTTTAAATCCTACTGACTACACGAGGGTCATTTAGACTCCATGTTACCTGTACATCATCACTCAAGAACATTGTAACCTTGAAAACAAGGATTAAATTAAACTCTCAATGGGAAAACTTGTTTTTATTCTATATTTCAACGTTGCACAGCACTCCAAGGCGCTTTCCAGCCTTTTTTTTCGTAATTTACCTATAAAATGCTGGTAAATACGAGAAAAGCATTTTTAGTACGTGTCGTCTCTTCTCCTGGTTGGATGGTTGGTAGTTTTAAAAATGTGTATCGACAACATGAAGGTTATTAATGCTGCGTGCATCCTATGCACCGACGCTCAATAATGCTTTAGTCCCTTATATAGGCACCAAAGTAAACACTAGGTGCGTATGTACTGAGATATACACCCCTCCAAGCGTAAATACACTACCGCTTCCAGTGCGTACACATTTAAATACACTTGCAATACATCCAGCATTTTCTTGCGTTGTGGTTAGGTTAGGTTAGGTAAGGTTTGTCAGGAAACAGGACAAGTGTTTCCTGACGCGGGTCTTATTCAGATGATGACCCACCGTTGGAACTTTTGGTCATTTGACCGAGTCCTCCCGCTGGCTTACCGGTTCACCCCTTTAAAACTTATGGTCATAGTTATAATAATTTATTTTGCGTTGTGAATATTTATTTTTGTATTAAGCAGATTTTTAACTCTGAAAATTGTATGCATGTTAGATAAAGATATTTAATAAAAATAATTATTTACTTATTTAATAAATAATTTGTTAACCATCTGGTAAGTATACTAAATGATTATAACTATAACCATAATTTATGAAAAGGTGGACCGGTAAGCCAGCGAAAAGCCTCGGTCAAATAACCAAAAGCTCCAATGGCGGGTCATCATCTAAGACCCGCGTCAGGAAACGCTTGTCCAGTTTCCCCCTCATGGAAGGTTCCTTGATGTTGGTGAGGGGCTCTTGATTTAGGGAATTGGATCTGTGCTCCAGTTCCCCGAATTAAGCCTGAATGCCTTCCACATCCCCCCCTCCCCTGGGCGCTGTATAATCCTACGGGTTTAGCGCTTCCCCCTTGATTATAATAATAATAATAATAATTGTCCAGTTTCCTAACGAACCTTACCTAACCTTCTGAAAGGTGTATGTGCAAATACACGGAAACACTATAATGAATAATAATAATAATAATAATAATAATAATAATAATAATAATTAATAATAATAATAATAACCGATTATTATTATTATTATTATTATTATTATTATTATTATTCAGCAAAATACTCACAACGCTACATTAACTTACGACCTCTAAGGACACACTAATTTAAATATTAAGAACTACTTTACATTTTATGTTGACGTTGCTAATTATTTTACGTATATTACAAGGATACACGAAGCTGTTCCTACCTGCTTAACAAAATTAAATCATTTTCGTTATTACTTTCTTATTCTTTTTTAATCGTTTATTTTCCTCTTTCATTACTGTTGTCACTGTTCTTATATGCTTGATATTATGTGCAGTAGTAGATAAATTATAGGTAGAAGTAGTAATAGTAGTAATAGTAGTAGCAGAATTAGTGGTAGCGTAAACAGCAGTAATGGTAACAGTAGTAGTAACAGCAACAGTAGTAATAACAGTCGTTTTAATATAGTGGTAACAGTAGAAACAGAAGCAGCAGCACTCTTAACAACATTATACAAACAATATTCAAAGAAGTATAATAAAAGTTAGTATAATCGTGGATAACATAGTGCGGATTAACTACTAAACCGCCGCCTCAGAGGCGTAATTAGTATTTATAATGGCAATTAGTGAGGTTTCTGGTGAATTACCGTAATTTAGGGAGGGGCTCTTATGACCATCCGTAGTACCGTAATCCATTTAAGGATTTGTGTCGTGCCTTTGTAAACTTGAGTTATATTCCGCGATTATCTTTCCTGGGTTAGCAGTTTACGATTTTTATGTGTCATAAATTAGCTAGAGTTTGCTGGAAGATTTTATTTCCGTACATTGAGCTCTCTGATAAAACATTTCTCTATATGGATTTTTGTATTTTTTTTTTTTGCAAATGCGATTGAAAAATTTAATTCAAAATCGAATCGCCCGTAATATGTAGGCCATTTCAAGCGCTATTATTTTTTGAATGCACATTTTTAATAGCATTTATATAAAAATAAAACTATATAAAGGAGCTTTAAAAGGGAGCTTATTGTATATCAAAATTTTTGAGGGGGGGGGGGAGGCATGGTCGGCTAGTTATGACCTAAACAGTTCATCACTTCTCCATCTTGGTATATTGTTGCGTGTGGGATAATTTAGTTCAATGAAAATAATCTGATTCCTAAATTTTGTCGATGCTTATGTGCACAAGTTCTTCCCTTTCAGTTACAAAACTCGTATTCTAGAAGCTGGCAAAAATATATATAACATACAGGCGCTATGCAGTATATGTTTTATTTTACATTTATTTAAACGGAAACACGAGACGGTGTGTCAGCAGATAATGCTCGTCTCTCTCTGACTCTGGGGAAAGTGGTAGCATTTTATTTCTCCGGAGAAATATGCACATGTCTCGCTGATGCGTGTTTTTAGTTGTATGGTGACCTACTCGATGGAGCTCCTGAGTATATGACTTTCCTGTCCACCCAGTTAAAAAAAATTAGCACCAAAACAATACATGTATTGGCAATATTGGGACCCCCATATTAAAGACATAGTTGCACAGAAGAGTATTGATTTTGGACTATAAATGTCTTGAACAAACAATGGCAGCCCTCTCTGTGCAGGAAAAATATATTTACTAACAGGAATGACAATAATTTATCAACAGGGATCACAGTAACTTAACAACAGGAATCACAGTGACTTACTAACAAGGACCACAATGCCTTTGCAATATGGATCAAAATATCTTACAAACAGGGATCACAGTAACTTACCAACGTGGATCACAATACTTTTAAAACAGGACTCACAATACTTTTAAAACAGGACTCACAATACCTTACCAACAGAAACCACAATACCTAACCAACAGGAATCACAATATCTAACCAACAGGAATCACAGTACCTTACCAACAGTGATCACAATAACTTAAGATCATCTACAGCGAGTATAGGAATACCAACCTCGTAATATATCGTAGAAGTAGTCCACAGTATGGTAGATAAGTATGTTATCAGTTCTCCAGTCCCCTAGGCAGCCTTATCATTATCCGAGAATAATATCGCTCCAACAAGCATTGCAGCTTCCCACCAGCTCTCATCTGCAAGAAACGCTTTCCCAAGCAGGGGAAAAATCTGGCTGGAAATTGCCTGTGCGTATCCAATATCCAGCCGGAGGCGACTTCAAAGTACAGGGCTTATTACTTGCTGCTGGAAGTTAGTGCTTGTGAACAAAGAGTGCACCTAACACTGCTTCGGAACACACAGGGTTACTAATAGCTGCTGCAACTGTGAAATGAGTCACAACACTGAGGCTGGAACTAGTCACAGCTTGCCCACACGTTGGAGGTCGAAGCACTAGACGACGTTTCGGTCCGTCAAGAATCATTATCGGGTAAAAAAAATGACTAGAAAATGGTGATTCAGTTGTTGCTTAATAATGGTCCAAACTGCTCGAAACGTTGCGTAAAACTTCCTTCCCAGATTTTTTTTTTTTTGGGGGGGGAACCGTTACAGCTCTGCCCTGCCCGGGTGACCGTCAATACACATGCATACACACATCCTATATAGATACATATATTCATCAGTACAAGAAACATTAGAAGACATACAGTATACATGCAGCTTATCAGCAGAGGAAGAGAGGGAAGGGGTGAACAAACTATGTATGTTAAAGTTAATGAAGGAAGCGGAAGTGCCTGTGGCCCCCTAGAGGGCAACCCGCAACTCTTGAATATTTATAATAAACTTAGAGGGGAGAGTAAATATACAGAGGGTTTATGATAAAGCTAGAAGGGAAGGGTATCTGAATATTGCAGGTGAGGGGAATTAGCTGCTTGAGGGGAGTGAACGAGGGGTTAGAGGTGTGTATGTGTCTGTGTGTCAGTGGGTTCAGAGGTGCTCTAGTCCGGAATGGTAATTGGTTTTATGGTGAGGGCGTGTGGGAGCAGCAGCATCATCAGCAGTAGTTACGTACTTGGTCTGGGTTGGTGTAAAGGGATATAGATTTACGAGTTGAATGAGGTGTATGCAGCTTAAGTATAGGTTTCTAAATGCGTGGGCCCCGAGCATACATGCACTCTCTCTCTCTCTCTCTCTCTCTCTCTCTCTCTCTCTCTCTCTCTCTCTCTCTCTCTCTCTCTCTCTTCTCTATATATATATATATATATATATATATATATATATATATATATATATATATATATATATATATATATATATATATATATATAATCAGATAGTTGATGGAATAATCCCATCTATTTGCTAATAAGAGCCATGAGTGTATCAATGTAACCACTTGACAACCTCAGTGAACACAAAAAATAACCTAAAGTATTTTTCAAAATTTCCCGCCCTATCCCCTTTGAGGCTTGAATCCTCAAGCTTCCTGACCATGGTAAACACATGAAAGCACTCAGGTGTTAATTTTTACTGTAATGGTTAATGGGGTTTAAAGTCACTCGACTACACTAAGATCATTAAGGCTGCATCTTGCCGTTTCACTACCAGACAAGAATACTTTAATCCCTGAAATAGGAATCTAATTAAACTCTCGGCATATGTTCGTTGAGAGAAATACGCCTCTATGTGTATATATACTGTGTCACAGAAACCCTTATCATCATGCTGCCATAAGTATTAGCCGGAGATACGGTACGGAGTGCAAAGTAAATCTAATAAATGTAGGGGAGCCATAGTGATAATTAGAGAACACTTTATCAACATCTGTGGGCGAAGACTTCAGTTTTCTAACAGAAAATAGAAGAAATGCTGCAGAAACAATAATAAAAAGTCTTCAATGGGAAACTTAAAAGGTTTGTGAGGGTTGCTTGGGCCGTAAGATTTTAGTAGGTATGTAGTCCAGCTGGCCTAGAACAGCAATAGTGTAGTTGAATTGGTGGTTATCAGAAAGCCCTGACATTATGCTGGTCTACTAGAAAACAGCTCTCGAGACCAGTCACAGGCAAGTGACACAGGCACGCATACCAGGACTGTACAATACCGAGAAGACACCACCAGACCCATGTAAACCTCTCGTAAACAAAGAGATAGGAAGAGTTAATAGGATTGTAATTACATTAACTATCTCTCTCTCTCTCTCTCTCTCTCTCTCTCTCTCTCTCCCTCTCTTTTAATTCAACATTAACATTAACATTTTTGAGTAAACCAGGATTTTTCAAAAAGTTTATGCTATTGGCTATTTATTGATGTGTTTTTCTCCTTAGGGGAAAAAACTAAAGGGTTCATGTGATTCCAAGCTTCATCACTAAAAGATTTTGGATGCCTTATCTGGAGTGAGTTCCGGGGGCAACCCCCCCGCGGCCCGGGTCGGCCCCAGGCCTCCTTAGGTCAGGTCCCAGGGGGGGGCCCCAAACCCCGCGACTAAACCAGGTCCCCATTTTACTGATGGGGAACTGACACGGGTGGAAAGAAACACGCCAATTTTTTTTCACTTGGCTGGGAATCAAACCCCAACCCCACCGTGGAAGGGAGCTTTTTAAACCCCGGGCCCACCAGTGCCTTGGGTTTAAAGGCTCTCGAATATTTGGATCACAAAACATCTATGAACCTTCCCCTAAAAAAACATGCAGAGCTCCAAGAACAGGGAAGAGAAACCAAATACTGAACTCTTGACGTGGCATATAACAGTGTTCACACATATATGTATTTTGGATTTGAATTCAGGACGTGTGGTCGGTGGAGGAAGATACCAGAAATTTTTTGCTGTATTCTAAGACCAATTTGTAGGCAGGTATTTAGTTAAAATTCCCCTCTCTCCTCTGCAGGTGATAATGTCTTTCCATTAGGCAGAGTGAATTGCCTGTCTGTCCAGAAGCGGTTTGCTCCCCATCCCTGGCACTCTCTCCTAACTTTTCTTTCCACTTCTACGTTAAAAAAGTCGCAGTGTATTCAAGAGTAAAAGAGGAAATGACGTTAATGAATGACATAAGATGACAGACAAAGCAAATGCGATAGTAATTATGGGCAAAATAATTATGGTGGAAAGAGCCTCTTTAAAGGGTAGGGGGGAGAGGTTGCCAAACCAAAGCACACTTCATGGTCACACTAACATTAAAAAAAAAAGGAGGAAGGGGAAGAAACGGGACTAAAATATCAGGTAAGGGGTTTCAAAGTGTGCTGTATCTTGTGTTTGCGTAAAATTTGAGTCGCCGACAGAGGTAGGATGACACTTAAAGGGGAAAACTTCCCCCATCACTCACCTTCACCTGTACAGCTCAGATGCCCCTCCAAACTGCGTATCCCCCAAACCCTCCCTTTAAAGAGCGGCCAGAAAATCCACCCCCAGGACTCAAATCCAGCTAAAAGGGTTTTCCTTGAATCCCTTCATAAAGTTACCCTTTTCATATGTTAAACCCACTACTGGACTAACTAATAAAAAAAATGCTAATATTATTAATAATAATAAAGCTAATATTTCTACAATAATTATAAAGATAAAAATAACACAATGACTAATGCCTCTTCTATTTGATTGGTTAGTTAATGGGATTTAAAGCTTGTCGATTACACTAAAGCCATTAAGGCTGCACGTGCCTTTACCCACCAGACAAAAATCTTTATCCCGACAGAGGAACTAAACTCTGCATTTATACACTATATATCCTGCGGATATCCTACATGTACATCGGTGTATGTATCCTACGAGTAATAATATTATTATTGTTATTATTATTTAAATTTTTATTATTTTTTTTTTATTTTATTATTTTTATTATTATTATTATTATTGACACAAATAAGAAAGAAATGTTTATTGAAACTGGTAATAAATAATTAAAACAACCCACTATTCCGGAATTATCTTCAGGGGTCCTTATCTTCTTTTGGGAAACATTATCTTCACGAGGTATCTTACCCTTAGGTGGAATACCGTTATCTTCCGTGGGTTCTTACCTTCAGCAAGGTACCATTTCCTCAGTGGGGGACCATTTTCTTCAGTGGGATACCTTATCTTCAGTGGGAACCCTTATCTTCAGCAGATATTTTTCATGGGTACCATTATCTTCAGCGGATTCATTATTTCAGTGGATACCATTATCATCAGCGAGATATTTCCGGGGAAACCCTGAGAATCCTTACAATTATGATTACCTTCCCGTTTCCCCCGTCCCGTATACGTCTTGTTTATCTCCCCCCTCCCGATTTTCTGCCACTTACGCTAGTCGACCATCCTATATATTATTTTCGGCTGAACATTGAGGGGACTTAAGCTAAACTTCTTATTTTTAATATTAATTCTTGCAGTTATTTTTCGGATTTTTAAATATGATGGCATTATAAGTATCCAATATTTTTAAAAATTTCCCAAAAAATTTTCTAAGTACTTTTTTATAATGCGCTTAAAAGGGGAATTTTACATTATATAATATTTTTTTTTACCAAAATTCCCGTTTTTCGCCAGTGGGGATTACATTCAGTGTTTTTTCATACTAGGTTCCAACAGGAAATGTCCCGTACGGGGTTTAACCCTTAGTTTTTTCGCTAGCGCACTCAGCTCAAAACCCCCGAGGTCCGGAGTTCAAAATCTATGTACGGCTGGAAAACATTGGGGAAAGGGGGTTTTTCCATAAGACCCTGTGCCCATGTTTACCTATAAGTAAAAAATTAAGTACCTGGGTTTTTAGTCGAGGGGTTGTGGGTCTCACCCTGGGACGAAATTTGACCTGTTTTCCCCAAAATGCCCCAGCAAACAAGCGGGGTTTTTTATTTTAGTAAGTTTGCCTTTGATGACAGATAGGATTGTATACCTTGTACAGTACCTCGGGGGGGGTATATAATATATCTTTATTTCTACTATCAGCGTATATATGCTGATAGTTTACTTTAATTCCTATTTTAGGGATCAACGTATTCTTGTCTGGTAATGGAAGGTTACCGTGCAGCTTTTAATGACCCTCATGTAGTCGATAGTCTTTAAACCTCATTAAGCAAGCAACCAACCAGGCTTCAGCAAAGACTGTACACCGACATATACTAGTATATGTCAATTGGGCTTTGTATACCTTGTATTATTATTATTATTATTATTATTATTATTATTATTATTATTATTATTATTATTATTATTATTATTATTATTATTTTTATTACTATTATTATTATTTATACACAGAGGTCCACAACGGCTGAGACGGGGAAGGGGAATGAGGTTGTACTAGGCCTTTCACGTTGCAAATTACAAAAGTGTATTAAGGATCAATGTAAATTAAGGGGGAAAAGAAGGGATCCCTGGAATCTAAACAGACACGTTTAGATGATCAGCAGCCAGAGAAAGGGACCAGGTTTAGAGTAGCACTCGCCTACACTACAAGTGCCCAGGAGGAGAACTGTTTTCAAGGAATGTTTAAGTAAAATGGAAATGCCAGTAATCCTAACATGGCCTCCAAATTATGCTAAATCGAGTTTGGAAAAAAACACTTTTTTAAATAAAATTTTTTTTTTGGAGACAGTTCATTAATACTGGTACACCGGTTGTGGTTTATTGTTGGATTAAAAGGTGATAATCACTCATGTACACTGAAAGACTGCTGGTGTCTGGGAAATTTCCATAACTCTTCATATGCAAATACACAGCAACAAATCCTCGACAAATGATTATAAAATGCCCCTCAAAAAAAAATTTTTTTTTTTTTAAAACACGGTCGATTGAGGCAACGAATCTCATGGTCATTTAATACTTGCATCAGTTTATTAACTTAATACAGGGCTCCTTATGGAACTTAGTGATAAGTTTGGATTGATCAAACAAAATAACCAAGGAACAGGTGGGGTTTGAACCATGGTTAGTGAATAGGCAAAACTCCAGACCAGTGCGTATGCATGGGCCAACTTGCTACAGTAAGATTTATCCCAGCTGGTATATTTTGTACACCATTATTGGAATGTTAGGGGCCCCTCCCACTGTGACCACAAATGCAAGTTTTAGGATATGAATCTCCCTCCACTCACTTTAAGAACTTTAAGAACATAAGAACGAAGGAACACTGCAGGAAGGCCCACTGGGTCCCATGCGGGCAGGGTCCAGTCCTACGGCTTAAGCCAATGCACCCAACTAGTCGGTCAGGTCACATTGACTTAAGGGAGGAACACGGCAACGACCTGTTAGCACAAGCTATCAGTCCACTCACCACCCACCACATTACTCATGTATTTATCCAACCTAATTTAAGCTACACAACGTTCTGGCCTCCATAACGGTACTTGGGAGTTTGTTCCCATCATCACAACTCTATTACCAAACCAGTACTTTCCTATATTATCCCTCCTGATCTGAATTTTCCAACTTTAAAACCATTGCTGCGAGTCCTGTCCTAGGCAGATATTTTCAGCACACTATTTACATCCCCTTTATTTTTCCTGTCTTCCATTATAAAACCTCATCATATCCCCCCTTAATTCTACGTCTTTCTAGAGAGTGCAGTTTCAGGGCCCTTAGTCTTCCTCATAGGGAAGGTTTCTGATACATGGGTTCATCTTGGGCATCCTCCTTTGTACATTTTCCTTGAGAGTTGATATCCATACTGTAATACGTGACCAAAACTGTGCAGATAATCTAAATGAGGCTAACCAAGGATGTTAGAGTTTGGAAAAAGAACATCTGAGGACTACTATTATTTATGTTCTTGATATGAAGCCAGGATTCATTAGCTTTATTGCGAACACTTATGCTCTTGTTGTCTTGGTTTCAGATTACTGCTAACAGAATCTCCCTAAATCTTTTTCGCAATCCGTAATATAAGATCTACATTATTTAGTCTTATATGTGGACATGGTTATTGTCCTGTCCATCATTTAGAACTTTGCATTTGTCTATATTAAACTGCATTGCACTTCTCCGACCACTGCATCAGTCATTCAAATCTTCCTGGAGTCGCTCGAATGTCCTCGTCAGAATGAATTCGACGGCTATTTTGGTGGTCATCGGCCAAACTTGCCGATGTCGCTCTTTATGCCCTCATCTATGTGTTTATGTAGATTGTGAACAGCAGGGCGCCCAACACTGACCCCTGTGGAACACCGCTCGTGAGCTTCCCCACTCTGATTTCTCCCCATTTATGCATAAACTCTCTGCTGGCCTATTTGTCAACCAATGCCTCTATCCAGAAAAAATTTTCCTCCTATTCCAGTGCTTTAATTTTCCTCCAAGAGTCTCTGATGTGGGACCCTGTCAAAAGCCTTAACTGAAGTCCTATACACATATCATAATCATTACCATGATCTACCTCATCAAATCCTTAGTGAAAAAAAGTTAATAAATTGTAAGGCAGGAACGCCCCTTTGTTAAACCATGCTGTGATTAACTCGTGATTAATTTATGCTTTCAAGGTGGCTACGAACTGCCTCGGCAATTATTGATTCCATAAAATTTTCCCACTATTGGAGGTTTTGGCTTATGGTCTATAGTTCGAAGCTAAGGACCTGTCGCCTGTTTTGAAAATAGGTATCAATTTGCCATTTCCACTTATCTGGCACCATGCAGTTTGTAGTGATATGTGAATTGATTAGCAAAGGTGTGCTAAGCTCTCTTTACATTCCGTTAGAAACCTTGATACAGTTCATCAGGGCTGGGGATTTGTTAGGTTTTAAGTTATCTATTGCCTAAGGGGACCATGTCACTTGTGACCCTAATAGTGCACAGTTTATTATCGTCCTGTTCTACATAATTTATCATTACTGGAATATAGCTGGTATCCTCTGTGTAAAAAACTGAGAGGAAGTATGTGTTAAAAATTTCTACACCATTTCCTTATCACTGTCAGTGAGCTGACCGAGAACTTTTGAGTGGGCCTATCTTGTCCTGATCTTACTTCTGTATTCCTGGAAAGATCCTTTTGGGTTAGTCTTCGATTATCTCCTGCAACTTTACCTCATAATCTCTATTTGTTTTCTAATTTCCCACTTTTTTATTTCTCTCTTTAACTGAATATATCGATTTCTTAAATTGCCCCTCTCCTCTTTTTATTTGCCTATATATGCCTCTCCTTTTGACCAATCAGATATTTTAATCTATTGTTTTCATCCATTTAGGATATTTTTGTTTGATCTGATTCCCAATTTGGAACATAATTGATGAGCAGCTAGAAACTATGCCCTGGAAAGCTCATATCGGCGACCCTTCCACTACCTACTCTCGACCCTAGTCAGGTCATTCAGTTTCAGCCCACCTAAGTAATTTTTCAGTCCTATGGAAATCAGCCAAGCGAAAAGTCAGGGACGGAGACTTGTATATTGCCATTATTAGGGGAAGTCCATGATTATGTTAAAACTGAGTGATTGTGATCACTCTCCCCAAGCTCATCATTAACCTCAAGATTATTAATTAGTGTTTCCCTACTGGCAAGAACCAAGTCAAGGAGAAAATGGAGGTTATTTCCCCTAGTTGGCTCTGTCACAAATGTTTTAAAAAACAATCTGGAATCGTATCAAGAATAGTCACCGACTCTAAATTTCTGTCCAAATTGCTCCAGTCAATCTGTCTTTTAGTGAAATCTCCCATTAGCACTAAATTTTCGTATGTAGATGCCTACGAATTTCGTCCCAGAGAAGGTTTACTGCATCCCTATCAGATTTGGGGCATGTATATCCACCAAAAATTAGTTTTTTCGGCCATTCGGAAAGCTGTAACAACCAGGATTCAGTGGCTGACGCTTTAATTTAATATCTTGTCTTACACAACATTTAATTGTCTCTGACATACATCGCTACTCACCACCCTTTCCTGTTGACCCTGTCAGTGTGGAAAGAATTTATAGCATTGTTTGTTGGACATTCAGGAGGGCATCTCTATATCTTTCAGATTGAGGCAGGATTCTCTGTTATAGCAATAATATCTATGTTTCCTGCACTTGCAATTAATCTTAGCTCATCTATCTTTTTTCTAACACTCCTGCTTTAGTATAGTAAACCTTAAGGGAGTAGTCCCTTGCTGCCCTCTGCTGTCCCCCTTTGTTTGCTGACCTGTTTTTTGTCTTTAATTTATAACTTCATGCTGAATGCTTTTATACATTTATGTTTCCAACCCTATTGTTGCATACCTGCTGTTTCCACACACACCCATACCTCTATCTTCATCAGTTTAAAAATCATAGGCATTTCACCAATGGCCTTCTCAATCGAGTCTGCAAGTGCTACCACCCCTGCCCCAGTGTAGATGAACCCCATCCCTTGCATACATATAATGTTTGCCATAAAATAGTTGTTCCAGTTGTCAATGAATGGGATTGCAAGTTCCTTGCAGTATCTGTCGAGCCAGCCAATTTACACCAATTGCCTAGACAACCATTCATTTCCTACTCCCATTCTAGCAAGATGATACATATGATTGGGATTTTTTTTTAGGATCCCTTCCCTTAGACTTAATGATATCTATAGCTGACCTGTACTTATCTTAGCGATCTTCTTTCCTACTTCCCATATCATTTCCACCAGCACTGAGACAGATAATGGGCTTGTTCCCATTACCTGACTGATATTACCAGTCTGTTGACAATGTCCCCAACACCAGCTCGGGAAGCACACTTCTATCTCTCATCTTCTTTTCCTATTACAAAAAAGCCGTCACATATATCTTACCTGAGAGTCACCAACCACAAGAATGCGCTTACTTCATTAGCGGGGGCAGTAGAGTAGTACCCTTACCTTCACGGCCACTGAAGTAACATTCATCCGGAGAACAGAAGAAGCGATTTCCTACCTTCAGATCTGCACTCTTAACTTTCCTTACTCTGATGCGCCTCCTCCCTTTACTGTGGAACAACTCGCCACTTGTAGCAGGTGCTGGCTGAACCTCACTGCTGGTAGCCGTTGCTACCACCCCACCTACAGCCTCCTCACAGTGAGAGAAGACTGACCTCACTGCTAGAAGCCTCATTCCCCACATCTCCAACCACCTCACACTCTCTCCCAGGCCCATTGAGGTGGACCTTCAGCCTCCTAATCTCCTCCTGGAGAAGCAAGACCTCCTCCTTCAACTCTCCAACCTCAGCTTTTAAAACACTGTAGAAGCAAGCCATGCTTTGTAACCGGTCACGTAATCCCCAAGCAGCTCAGGGTCTGTGACCTCACGTGACGACTGACCACTGAACACTGGACGACTGACCACTGAACACTGAACACTTGCCCTAGGTTCAAACCGAAACCGTTCTGTGGTTTCATCTAACAGGCTAAGCAGTTTGCTAACATTGGGAAATATCAAAACTCTTATATTTTTTATTCTAACCGGACGAATATTAAAGTACGTATATGCCAAGAATCAAAGTAAAATAAGAGAATCTATCCTATTCAGGTGGACTGTGTGTTATAAGGTTTAAACTACACCAACCTAAAAATCTTGCCGTCTGTACAACAACTAAACAAACAACAACAACAACAACAACACAACAAGAAATTAATTAATATAATAATAATAATATATAATAATAATAATAATAATAATAATAATATCTTTATTTCTACAAGTACATGATACAACTTATACATATGTTTATTATACCACCCCTACGGAAATTTTTTACATAATTTCCTAAATATAGAACATATAAATGAATATTATAATAATTGAGTATTAAAATATGATGCTATTTGGACACTTCGAGAAATTTTAAGTGAAGGGGGGTGTGGAAGAGCCGGAGAGTGATGCGGACGGGAGACGCCATATTGAATTTAATGTGTGAGCCCTGGACTGAGTTGTGCAATGTGATTGGGCGTTCTCGAAGGTCTATTGGAGTTTTTTGGCTTGAATTTTGTAATAGGAACCCATGTTACTGTCCCCTGCTGAAGAATTGGGACGGAAAATTTGTGGGACCTTAAGAATTACGTGTGGATGGCGGAAGATAAGGAATGTGACCATCACTCAGGGAAGTGCACCATTAGTCCTTGCATTTAGATCTCTAGCTTTCCAGTGTAGGGTCTAGGTGTTAGGCAGGTGTTGTGGTGTAATCCATCTACAGTAATTAAATGGTAAGTATTAAGGCCAATTTCTTTTATGTACCTGGCAAGCGTAATCATATACAGCCCACACAACCTTAATTTGTCAGAGTAGCTGGTTTTAGTATTGTAATTATTAATTTAATGTCAGTTCTAGCTTTTGTGAAAGTGGTGATGAAGTGGGCATCGAGGGAGTGACAGTTCTGCAACCTACTATGACTAAGTCCCACTTACCTCACCAAAATTACTTGCAGGTAATACCCTGTAAATCTCATGCAGGTAATTTGCTCAAATAATAATAATAATAATAATAATAATAATAATAATAATAATAATAATAATAATAATAAAAATAATAATTTTCACACCCCATTATCACGATGTTGGACACGACACGAAGCAACCACAAGGACCCACTGGGATCTCCAATGGAAATAAGTCAATTGAATTTTTTGGGTTATCCTAGGTAATTTGCGCTATGTATGATAATTGTATTTATGTGTACCTGTGCCTAAATAAACTTACTTATGGGTGCAATAACTGGAAGCAGATGGAAGGCGGCCTAGCCAGTGGCACTGCGGCACTCAGAGGGTTAACAGTGGCATACCCAAACAAAAACAGTGGCACACAGCTCTTATTGTAGCGCTCTTAAGCGGTGATATCCAAATTAATCCAGGACCTCAAACTATTGTGCAGAGGCAAAACAGGCAGATAAATGACGGCGATAATGACGGTCTAGTAGCTAGGAATGATAACCTTAACTCCATATGTAATGCATACATAGGTCAATGTGAGACGATACAGCCATTATAATCTCAAACACTACCAAACAAGTGCATACACTGTACTAAAGTACGCATGAAAAACAGAAAAGGCACCTTATGTAAAATGTGTAAGGGGTGGGTGCATGATAGATGTATGTACAATTTATAGCAACGGCGATGCTCAGGAATTCATTTGTGTGTAAAATGGCACTTTTTGTGCACAGTTACCCTTTAGCAGTGATGGACGTTGATTTACCTAATTTTAATACAAATGACCCATTGCCATATATTGATGATTATGATTCGTTTTATGAAAAACAGGCCTTCACTTTATCATGTCAATGCAAGATCACTTCTTCCGAAATTGGCAGAGATTAGATTCTAGCTAACAAAATTAGGGCGGCAGTTATTACCATCTAGGAATCTTGGTTTTCGGATGATACGGTGACTGACGACGAGGTCAAAAATAGATGGTTAACAATATAAAAACGTTAGATAGGAACAGAAAGGGTGGTGGAGTATGTGCCAACATTGGAAATGACTTAGCTACAACCAAGACCTGATTTAAATAACAATAAACTGGGATTCTATGGTTTGAAGTGCTGCTTTCCTAAGACCAAACCCTTCTTAGTAGAAACTAGTTACGCCCCTCCTACCAGGACCAGTTCTTAGAAGATTTTCCAGAGTCTTGTCGGAGTGAAAACAATTGCGAGACAATAATGCTGAGTCCGACTTCAATTCTGTTTTCAGCAGCAAAATAACGGGTTTATGCAAAAGGTATAGCAAATTCTGGATTAAATAGTTACACTCAACTAATTAATACTCCAACCCGGTATCACACAGTTCTCAGCCAACCTAATTGACCACATACTTTGTAACGACTTGAGAAAACTTAGTTCAGTCAGGCGTCTTACCCACAGGTCTTAGTGATCATTTCATCATTTACTGCACCAGGGAAAAATCACTAGGGATAGGATATGCCTACACAGGACAATAAAAATGAGGTCAACTAGAAACTACTTAAAGAACCACTGGTAAATAGGCTACACAATTTGTGACTGGACAGAGATAACAAGTTGCACGACGTAAACGATGCCTGGGAAAAATTCAAAACAATGTTCACTACCATCCTGATAATATTGCACCAGTTAAAGAGTTTAGGATTAAACGAAGAAACTGAACCTGGATGAATACTGGAGATATTTGATAATATGAAATTCAGAGACCAGCTGCTAAAAGATTTAAGCAAACAGACTGGATATTGCAGGCACTAAATGAATTCCATAGGGTGAGGAACAGAGTACAGAGACTTATAAAAGGAGCAAAGGCAAAGGCATACTGCTCAAAAATTGAAGAGTATAAGCATAAAAAAAAAAAAAAAAAACCCCAGAAAGCTCTGGCAACAACTAAACAGTTGGGGTATTAGCCAATAAGCCCAGTAGATAGATCTAACATAGTACTCCTATCGATAATGAGGTATGCCACGAAACATCTATGGTGGCAAATTGCTTTAATTCCTTCTAAATCTGTTGCATCAACATTGTAAGTAAAACTACAGCTGCATCAAATACCTTTTATTAACACAGACTGATAAGTTTCAAAACATACTATACCAATAAAGGGGTACCCCAAAACAGTTTGTCAACTAGTAAGATGTATCTCATGACTTTATTCAAAAAGAACTAAGCTGGTTAACCAACTAAGAGCACAGGCCCTGATAACTTCCCGTCTAAGTTTTCTAAAAGATGGTGCTTCTTGAACTGTCAATCTCCTATTGCTCACATATAAAACTATTCAATCAACACTAATACCGTACCGGAGGGGTTCAAGGAGGCCAGAGTTACTCCTATCTTCAAGAAAAAATAGTAAGTCTGATGTAAGCAACTATAGGCCTGTTAGTATACTCAGTATAATATCTAAAATCTAGAGGAGGGCGTGTTTGTATTCTCATGTAGTTAGTACCTTAATGACAACAAGCATTCTCCATAGCTATCAATCGGGCTTAGAAGATCCTACTTCAACCGGGACACCTCCTTATTAATCTGATGGATTACCTGAGAACTGAAAAGTCAAAGGGGATCCTCTAGTGTATGGTATCCTTAGACTGCCAAAAGGCCTTCGATACTGTCAACCACATATATTATGTAATAAACTTCAAGCTATCGATATAGGTTCTTGTAGATGGTTTAAGTCCTACTTGCAACAGGAGACAATAGTCAGAATCAACAAAACAGAATCAGAACCCCTGCCGATAACATGTGGAGTTCCCCAAGGTTAGTTTTTAGGTCCCTTATTATTCTCTATGTTTATGTCAATGATATACCTGATCCAGTGTCAAGTGCAAACTCTACTGTATGCAGAATGACAGTGCTCTGTTAGTGTCAGGTAAAGACCCACAAGATATTGCTAATGTTTTAACACTGGAACTGAGTCCTGCAGCCAAAATGGTTAGTAGACAACAAATATCATTACACCTAGGGAAAACTTGAAGGGGGGGGGGCCCCCCCATTCTCTTTGGCACGAAAACATAAACTGAGAAGGGTAAATAATTTTAATGTTCAATGTAATGGGGAGCCCATCCTTTGGTTTTCATCAGTAAAATATTGGGAATACCCTTTGACCCTGCATGTCAGGAGAATGTAGGGAACTGTGTAGTAAAGATAAGACAGCGAATGCCCAGACTGAAGTTCCTATATAGACAAGAGCACAGTGTCTACCTACTGAGGCTCGCAGGGGACCTATGTTAACCCTTAACAATGCCATATGGATTACGCTTGATCTTCTTGGTACTTGCCTTGTCAAAAAAACTGATGAAAGATAGACTGCAAAATCATCGAGAACAAAATCGTTAAGATTCTCTGGGGCTGGGACCATTAGAGACTTTGTAGGGCCAGGCATGAATTACAGCAGTTGGATATGCTGAAGTGAAGACAGAGTAGTAAAACAAACTGAAGCTAAATCATTTATAAAATTGCTCACAAACATATGTCCAGAATTCTTGCTGTCAATTTTGTCAAGGTTGGGAACCAAAGGCATCATAGTACTAGGGGGGAGAGAGAACAACTTTGTAGTACCCACAGTCATTGGACAGGCTTCAAAACACCTTTTATTGTAACAGCAATAAAGGAATGGAACAGATGCCGCACATGTCAATGCCAGTTCATAGTATGAACCAGTTCAAGAAGAGTGCAAAAGGTGTCTGATGAATGTAGCTACAGTAAGGGAGGGGAATGATTTTCTATTTTTTAGCTAACATTAGTGTAAATTTTCCATATTCCTAGTATATGACCCTCGTATGGTAGATAGTCAAATGACCTTGGTGTAGTAGATAGTCTTTTTAGTATGATAATAAGATGTTATCTTCATTGTAGAATAATAAGAAAATATTATAACCTTCATATTATAATAATAAGGTAAAAGGACCCCAATGGAAATAAGTCACTCTGTCTGACTTTTTTGGGTTATCCTAGGTTCTCTACACATATGCTGCTATGTATGATAATTCTATGTAACTGTATTTGTGTATACCTGAATAAACTTACTTACTTACTTACTTACTTACACTGGTAGGATTGCCTTTTCCCAATAATTGGAGAGAATGAATTGTCTAATTCCAGCTGTTCCCATTTACCTTATCGATAGAGATAGATTACATACGGATAGGCAAACTACTTGTTGCTAAGTTATTAAGTTTAAGATACATGTGCGCATAAATACAGTTGCATAAATTATCATACATAGCAGCATGTGTAGATTACCTAGAATAACCCAAAAAAGTCAGACAAAATTACTTATTTCTGAACTAACGCATCCAGGATATCCAGGAATTTTGTGAAATTTGTAGGTTTAAGGCTGTGAACAATTAATATAATATAATCTTTATTTCTACAAGTACATGTACGAGGTATACATAGCTGACGTTACTGACATACTACTATATAGAAAGTCCCTTGTTAAGCAGACCATTTCGAACCTCAATTAAAAATGAATCTAGTCTGTACAAGCCTTGACTTGTATTATATAAGTAAGGGACTTTGTCACTGAGTCTCACTAGTTTGTTGTGTGCTGTTGATGGTTGTTTGCAGAATATTATTATATTATAAACATCAAAGACATATAAATGCATGATCATATTGCTAGTTTGTGGCAATTGTGACACACCAATCATATACTGGCTTATCTATGAGTGCCCCGACCAGACATTAGTTAACAAATTGATGGTGTGATAGCTTAAGGTACTGTAATGAAAAGTAACAAACACTGACAGGGAGACAACACCAAACACAGAGTCGAAGTTTGAGCTGTTTATTTCCGACAAAGGAAGGAGGAAGCATAAAGTGTGGAAAAATCAGAGGCAATAACTCAGGAAATACAAGATAAACTGAGAAACGCAGATATGAACGAAGAGAAGAAACAAATAAATATTGGAAAAGACTCAAGGGTGAGTTAAAACCGCCAAAGTGAGCTTGAATAACGCGGTAGTGAGCTGAATAACACAGTAGTTAGCTTCAAAAATAAAACGAAAAAAAAAAACTCATTCAAGACTGAATAATAATTCAGGTGGAAAGTGGAAATATAAATACCCCATTTCACAGTGTATTACAGATAACAGCAAGAACCGAGAGGCGGAGATGAGGACACTTGTAGTAGAGAATCCTCTTCCTAATAAATGTATTCAATTTTCCTATTAAAAAGATTCTTTTTCCTATTAAAAGTATTTATTTTTTATTAAAAGGATCCTTTTCCTACTAAAAGGTTCTGTGTTACCATTGCTATCATTTCCAGTTTGTGTTTCCTTCTAGGACCGAGAATCATCGCGCTGAAGAAGCCATGTGTCTTAATTAACAGAAGTTTTATTGTCATCCTCAGGGTATATAATGATGCAAAAGGGAGATCATATATCATTCCCACACCAGGTTCGTCTTCCTCACTTTTAATCTCGCCCTGAAGGTCGAATGTCAGGAGAGAAATATCGCCGGAGACGCGGCAGGTGACACCTCCTTTATCTCCGGGTCGTCAGAGATGCCACGAACTGAGAAATATCATTACTCGTCTGTGTCATCTTACGCCTGCCTCTTTCCTCAGCTCTTTCTTGCGTTTCTCGGCTCAGGCTGGCGTGCTCTCTTTTTTTACGCTCATTCTTGTGTCTCGTTTATCTTTTATCATATTACTCTTGTACTTCCAGTTTATGTCACCAACTCTTACAAACGTCATAAAACCATCGTAATTAATACCGTCAAGCGGTTTAAAAAAACCACGTTGGAAATTATCTAACAAATATGTCTAAATGTTTGCTGGTATATTTAATTCACATTTGACAGTTATTCATGAAGTGATAAATAAGACACTGGCAGCAGAGAATCCTCATAAATACAACGTTTCGCCCAAGGCTGGGAATTATCAAGTGCAAGAGAGGCATATATAGGCAAATCAAAAGAGGAAAGGTGCAATTAAGAAATCAACACATTCAGTTAAAAAGATAAATAAAAAAGGGAATAAGAAAAGCAAAAAGAGATTATGAGGTTAAAGTTGCAAGAGAATCGAAGACTAACCCAAATGGATTCTTTCAGGTATACAGAAGTAAGATCAGGGACAACATAGGCCCACTCAAAAGTTACTCGGGTCAGATCACGGACAGTGATAAGGAAATGTGTAGAATTTTTAACACATACTTCCTCTCAGTTTTTACACAGGAAGATACTAGAGATATTCCAGAAATAATAAATTATGTAGAACAGGACGATAATAAACTGTGCACGATTAGGGTCACAAGTGACATGGTCCTTAGGCAAATAAATAAATTAAAACCTAACAAATCCCCAGGCCCTGATAAACTGTATGCAAGGGTTCTAAAGGAATGTAAAGAGGAGCTTAGCAAACCTTTGGCTAATCTTTTCAACATATCACTACAAACTGGCATGGTACCAGATAAGTGGAAAATGGCAAATGTGATACATATTTTCAAAGCAGATGACAGGTCCTTAGCTTCGAACTATAGACCAATAAGCCTAACCTCCATAGTGGGAAAAATTATGGAATCAATAATTGCCGAGGCAGTTCGTAGCCACCTTGAAAAGCACAAATTAATCAACGAATCTCAGCGTGGTTTTACAAAGGGGCGTTCCTGCCGTACGAATTCATTAACTTTTTTCACTAAGGTATTTGAGGAGGTAGATCATGGTAATGAATATGATATTGTGTATATGGACTTCAGTAAGGCTTTTGACAGGGTCCCACATCACAGTATTGAGGAAAATTAAGGCACATGGAATAGGAGGAAATTTTTTTTCCTGGATAGAGGCATGGTTGACAAATAGGCAGCAGAAGGTTTGCATAAATGGGGAGAAATCAGAGTAGGGAAACGTCACGAGCGGTGTTCCACAGGGGTCAGTGTTGGCCCCCTGTTGTTCACAATCTACATAAACGACACTGATGAGGGCATAAAGAGCGACATAAGCAAGTTTGCCGATGACACCAAAATAGGCCGTCGAATTCATTCTGACGAGGACATTAGAACACTCCAGGAAGATTTGAATAGACTGATGCAGTAGTCGGAGAAGTAGCAGATGCAGTTTAATATAGACAAATGCAAAGTTCTAAATGTTGGACAGGAAAATAACCATGCCACATATAAACTAAATAATGTAAATTTTAATATTACGGATTGCGAAAAAGATTTAGGAGTTCTGGTTAGCAGTAATCTGAAACCAAGACAACAGTGCATAAGCGTTCACAATAAAGCTAACAGAATCCTTGGCTTCATATCAAGAAACATAAATAATAGGAGTCCTCAGGTTGTTCTTCAGCTCTATATATCTTTGGTTAGACCTCATTTAGATTATGCTGCGCAGTTCTGGTCACCGTATTACAGAATGGATATAAATGCTCTGGAAAACATACAAAAGAGGATGACAAAGTTGATCCCATGTATCAGAAATCTTCCCTATGAGGATAGACTGAGGGCCCTGAATCTGCACTCTCTAGAAAGGCGTATAATTAGGGGGATATGATTGAGGAGTATAAATGGAAGACAGGAATAAATAAAGGGGATGTAAATAACGTGCTGAAAATATCTAGCCAAGACAGGACTCGCATCAATGGTTTTAAGTTGGAAAATTTCAGATTCAGGAAGTATATAAGAAAGCACTGGTTTGGCAATAGAGCTGTGGATGAGTGGAACAAACTCCCAAGTACAGTTATAGAGGCTAAAACGTTGTGTAGTTTTAAAAATAGGTTACATAAATACATGAGTGGGTGTGGGTGGGTGTGGGTGGGTGTGGGTGGGTGTGGGTGGGTGTGAGTTGGACCCGATTAGCTTGTGCTACTAGGTCAGTTGCCATGTTCCTTCCTTAAGTGAATGTGACCTGACCTGAGTAGATTGGGGCATTGGCTTAAGCCGGCAGGAGACTTAGACCTGCCTCGTATGGGCCAGTAGGCCTGTTGCAGTGTTCCTTCTTTCTTATGTTCTTATGTTCTTAATAACAATGATAGTCACCCTGGGCGTAACGTCGTATTTAAAAGATTCGCTGATACCAGTGTTTCCAGTTCCCACTAACTCGGCTTTTGCCAGTCTACCCACCAACGAATCCTTAAACTCATCAACTCATTCTTACATCGTTTACCTTGCTCAACGTCTTTAATCAGCTTATTACTGTGTTATTCGGCTCACAATTGTGTTATTCAGCTCACTCTTGTGTTATTCAGCTCACTTTATTCAGCTCACTACTGCGTTATTCAGCTCATTAGCTTGCTCAACGTCTTTAATCAGCTTACTACTGTGTTAATCGGCTCACTACTGTGTTATTCAGCTCACTATTGTGATATTCACCTACTACTGCGTTATTCAGCTCACTGCTGTGTTATTCAGCTCACTCTTGTGTTATTCAGCTCACTACTGCGTTATTCAGCTCATTACAGCGATATTCAGCTCAGTGCATTATTCAGCTCATTAGTTCGCTTTTCAGCTCACTACTGCGTTAATCGGCTCATTACTGCGTTATTCGGCTCATTACTGCGTTATTAATCTTACCCTGGTAGTTTTAACTCATTTTTAATCTTTACCAATGTTTACTTGATTCTTCCCTTTGTCCACATTTGCATTTCTCTGTGAGTGTTCCTGTTTCCTCGGGCTTTTTCTCTGAGTTTTCTTCGTCTGAATTATCCTTCTTCCTTTGTTTGTCTCTTTCCTTAGTTTATGCCTTTTCCTTCCTTAGTTTATGCCTCTTCTTTCCTTGGGTTATTCATTCTTCTGCCTTAGGTAATGCCCTCTCCTTCCTAAGATTATTCCTTCTTCCTTAAGTTACTCCTCTTCCTTCCTTAGTTTACGCCTCTTGGAGGAAGATAAGAGAGCTAGCAAGGCGATCTGTGAGGTCGTATGTTTGCCCAGTCTGGACGAGAGAGAGAGAGAGAGAGAGAGAGAGAGAGAGAGAGAGAGAGAGAGAATCCTCCAATAATCTCCATACCACCAACTAATTCAAAATTTCTTCGTAAGTAACCTCACACAAACGATAAGAAAAAACGTAAAACATTCTCTAATTAATTAGTATTTTTTCAATTATTTTTTAATATTTGCAGGACACAGAAGGAAAAGAAGGCAGAGTAAAGTAGGGTGCATTAAGTAATTGATAAAAGTAGAGGAAAAGCGAAGACTTATTAACTAATGCATACGCTATACGCAAGATTGTAGGCTGTCCCAGAAGGGGGACGCTAGTGTAATAAGCGAGTGAGGGCGTAAAGTGGTACCCAGATGTAGAAGTGTAATAACGCCACGTATAAAGGGGAAGTGGCAGGTGCATTAGTAGGGTAAGGAGAATCAAATGCATTGGTAATGGTGGTGGTACTGGTAGTGGCTATTGTTTGGGGTGGTGGTGGTGGTGGTGGTGGTGGTGGTGGTGGTGGTGTGGTGGTGTGGTGGTGGTGTGGTGGTGGTGATGGTGGCGATGGTGGTGGTGGTGATGGTAGTGTGGTGGTGATGGTGTGGTGGTGGTGGTGTGTATGTGGTGGTGGTGGTGGTGATGGTGGTGGTGATTGATGGTGGGTTGAGATGGTGGTGGTGGTGGTGGTGATGGTGATGGTGTTGGTGGTGTGGTGTGTGGTGGTGGTTTTGGTGGGAATGGATGAGTTGGTGCCGAAAGTAATTTTTGTGGCGGCGTGGAAATTTGGTTAGTGGTGGTAATGGGTTGTAGTATGGTGGTAGGAAATCTTCAGGGTTGTGGTTGGGGTAAAGGGGAATTGGGGTAGTGTTAAGACAAAGTTGTAATGATTGTGGTGTTTCGGAGAGTCCGTTAAGGGTATCGGGTGCGTAGTTGGAAGACAACTGATACTTGGAGGTTACCTGTAGCAGCAACCGGGGGTCCCACTCCCGCGCGGCCCGGTCGCCAAACTCAAACCTCCTTGTTGAGCCTGATCGATCAATACTGTTGGTTTGTTTGCCTCCCGCCATGCAAAGTTATGCAACCACAGGACTCACGCAATCTAATGATACGATTAGCCACAAACCAAACCAAGGCGGGTTTAGAACCCGCGATCAGAAGTCTAACGCGACGTCTGGAGTTTTGAGACTTCTCTGATCCGGGCTCTAACCCCGTCCGTGTATTTTTTTTTAAGCACACAGTCCCTGCTGATCAGAAATACGACAGAGAACGTATACCTCATTCACTTTTGAAGACACTAGGGATTATAACAATTCCTAATGACAGCAGATAACAGGATCGTAGTTCCCTTAATCTATGGAATTCTCTCTCTCACGTACTTCACACTCCTCTGGTGGTCACTTAACGTCGTACACCGTTGCAAGGACTTCGTGATTTCTTTTAAGACTAAAAAGGCACTATGACAGTAACTGAGCAGTACACAAATAACCCGGACATAGGAGAATGAAACTACTGACGTTTTGGTCCGATCTGGAACCGACTAGTTAATGGTCCAAGTCGGATCCGGAACCGTCGTCGTAAGTTTCACTCATCCTATTGTCGGATTATTTTAGCATCTCGGTCATTTCTTAAGGAGGGTTTCGTGCGCAGGTTTTTTTTTTTACTATTCCTATCTAATCTTCCAGATGGTGATTATGGTGGTATGGGCAGTTAAGCACTGTAGTTATGGTCCTTTAACAACGGTAATTAGGTGTTTTGTACTTGTAATTGCTGTGTTTTTGGGATATATTCCAAAAGCCATTCCTTCCTGAGAGAGGAGGCTGAGGGAGGCGGGGGGTTACAGGAGACTTTCCATGTCATGGATGTGTACGAGAATCCGTCTAACGTAGTCCTGGTACTCAAAGGTAACGAAATATATGTTTTGACTTTTAATAATAGAGAAAGTAGTGTTCTTGGTGAATTCTGAAGCTCAGCATTTCCATGCTAAGGATGGTTTCTCGGTAATGTTTTATCTCCAGGTATCTGTGGCCTCTCCAGTGTTGGGTTACCTGGAGGTTACCTGGAGGTTATTCCGGGGATCAACGCCCCCGCTCACTGCACTTGAATGCTTCGTCTTGAAATTTGGTCAAGGCCGTGTCATTCACCTTCTGGGCGTATCTCATTCTCGTGGGATGGAAGATACAGGGAAACAAGACCACAGTGCTGTATGATGTGAGCTCGACTTGTGTTAGTGCAGTGATTCAACCAGAGTCTTCCACCTAGTCTCCACATGGGCTCAACGTCGTTGTATCATTCATCATGATGGAAAATCTGTTGCCATCTGAACATACCATCAGGGAAGCAATTCCAGGGAGTTTGTTTTTTTATCTCTGACTTATTTACGAGTGATCTAAATGTAGGCATTGCAGTGCCTGCACTCTAAGGGACGGGTGGGAATGTTGTACTATGACACCAGCATGGTAAAACAGTGATAATGAATGAATGACGGTGAATGTGTTTCCTCTCCTTGTGGATCACACTATCTCGGTGGTAAACTGCCGGCGTGTTAAAAAAATCTAGCAATACTCACTTGGGCAAATTACATCAGCATTCTGCACGTTGCGCCACAATAATTTTGACCAGTGTTCCATTTCCAGTGTCATACAAATGCATCATTTTTTTCTGATTTCTGAGTGAGAGATTGTCTTTGTTCAGTGTTCCCCATCTAGGATAAAATATGATGGAGTTAAGAACGGGGTCACAAGGACCAGAACTCAATGCATACAAACTCGTCCAGTTAGGTAAATACTTACCCACTTTCTCCCCTCTTACTCCGACCTTGCCTATATCCCCTCATCGTTCTCCCTCATTGCTTGCCCCGAACACCCAGCGCCACAGCTACCAGCATCAGGGAACGCGTTAATGAGCGACTCATCTCGCCAGCGAATGAATCTCTACAAAACTTGTTAGGCTTTATGGCTGGAGCGCCGTCTTTAATCAGCGTCTGGGCTCTTGCAATCCTCCTCCTGCCTTGTTTACACCCCGGGAGAGACAGCAATGGACGGGAAGAAAGGAGAATGAAGGAAGAAAAGGGGGTAGATGGAGCCGTATGCACATAAAGCTAGTGAACTAGCGTCTAGTATTCCTCAGGCTAGTTTTATACTAGTGTCTGATGTTCCTGAGGCTAGTTTTATACCAGTGTCTAGTGTTCTTCAGGCTAGTTTTATACTAGTGTCTGGTGTTCCTCAGGCTAGTTTTGTACCAGTTCCTTGTGTATCTCGAATTAATGCACTTGTAATGTTTCGTGTTTATAAAGCTAGTGTAAGAGTTTCTAGTAATCGTAAAAGTGGTAGTGTTGTACTAGTGGAAGTCCTAATAGTACGACTAGCAGAGGTAGCAGTAGTGAGAATAGCTACACTGAGAATTAGTATACTTTGTCCTGATATACGAATAGTCTCCATGCAAAGACAAACAGACACTATCCTTGTACAGATTAAATTAGACACTCGACCATGCCCTATGACAAAATTTTAATTAACTAACTCTCATTGCCAATACATCATGCATACACTTCCCAGCCCAGCATACAACACATTGCTTCTTCCCATACATTCAGACACTCTCCTTGCCCAGACATACACACACATTCCTCTTCCCGATACATTCAGACACTCGTCCTTGACCAACATACACACGCTTCCTGTTGCCCATATATAACACTCTCTTTCTTGCCCAGACATAACACGCCTCTCCCTTTCCTTGCCCAGACCTACACACACCTCTCGCATGCCAAACATACACACACACATTCTTGCCCAGAATAACACACTTTCCTTGACCAGACATACAGACGCTCTGTTCAAACACAAACAATCCGTGCTCAGAAATACAGATAGATCAAACCAATTCTTCTCGCACTGTACAACACCAAGGAATTATTAGATTTCCGCCCGGAACCTCAGTCCAGGGTGTTAACAATCAATACAAGCGATGGAATATAGATTCTCGTCTAGTGTCAAGCCCTCTAAATTTTCTCGCTGTCTGGCCATCGTTTTTCAGTGGGTCGCGGAGTGTTGGAAGCAAGAGTGGGGTGGCAGCTGCGTGGTAGGTAAGTGTGTACTCACCCATTGAGATTTCAAGGGGTCGATTCACAGCTCCTGATGTGGGGGTTAATGAAACAATGAATCCTTTGCACTAATTCCAATGACATGAACCACTGTTATATAGATTTATATATCTTCAAGAATTTATTGAAAGTCAGTAGTACATCATTCAACTCAGGCCTGTATAAAAAAAAAAAAAAAAAAAAAACAAAAAGGGATCACAGTTTATTTTTCCTGAGTCGAAAAAAAGGCCCCAAAAAAAGAAAAAATTCAAAACTCATCTTCGAGTCATTGTAGACATGCAGGAATGATTCAGTCATCTCATATATCTTATATAGAAGCCGTATATCTCCTTGGTTTAGCCCGTTCCTAAATTTAATAAGAAAAACAACGCTATATCCAACACTGTCTAGTGTAAATCCTACCTGTCTATGTAACCAACACTGTCTATGTATCCTACACTGTCTAGTGTGATCTTTACACTGTCTAGTGTAATCCGACACTGTCAGTGTAATCCTACACGTCTAGTGTATCCTACACAGTCTAGTTTATCCTTACACTGTCTAGTGCATAATACACTGTCTAGTGTAATCCTACACTGTCCTGTGTAATCCTATACTGTCTAGTGTATCCTACACTGTCTATGTATACCTACACTGTCTATTGTATCCAACACTGTCAGTGTATCCGTACACTGTCGAAGTGTATCCTACACTTTCTAGTGTATCCCACACTGTCCTATTGTATCCTACACTGCTAGGTGTATCCACACTGTCTAGTGTATCCTACAACCTGCCTAGTGTAACCCTACACTGTCTAGTGTATCCAACACTGCTAGTGTACCCGCACTGACCATTGTAATCCAAACACGGTCTATGTATCCTTCACTGTCTAAGTGTATCCTACACTGTCTAGTGTATCCTACTCTGGTTGCTAGTGTAACCTACACTGTCTATGTATCCTAACTGTACTAGTGTTTCCCACACTGTCTAGTGTATCCACACTGTCTAGTGTATCTTACACTGTCCTAGTGTATCCCTACACTGTCTTAGTGGTTATCCGACATCTTGTCTAGTAATCCCACACGTGTCTAGTTATCCCACACTGCCTAGTGTATCATACACTGTCTATTGTATCCTACACTGTTTTTAGTGTATCCTACACTGTCTAGAGTATCCTACCAAAACCTGTCCAGTTTACCTACACAGCCTAGTGTATCCTACACTGTCTAGTGTATCCTACACTGTCTAGTGTATCCTACACTGTCTAGTGTATCCTACACTGTCTAGTGTATCCTACACTGTCTAGTGTATCTTACACTGTCTAGTGTATCCTACACTGCCTAGTGTATCCTACACTGTCTAGTGTATCCTACACTGTCTAATTGTACCTACACTTGTCTAGTGTACCCTACACTGTCTAGTGTAACCTACACTGTCTAGTGAATCCTAACGACTGTCTTTGTATCCTACACTGTCTAGGTATCACACTGTCTAGTGTATCCTACACTGACTAGTGAATCCCACACTGTCCTAGTGTATCCTACGCATTCTAGTGTATCTACACTGTCAAGTGTATCCTAATCCTACACGTCTAGTGGTATCCTACTACTGGTCTAGTGTACCCACACTGTCTAGTTGTATCCCACACTGCCTATTGGTATCCAACACTTGTCCTATTGTATCCTACACTGTTTAGTGATATCCTACACTGTCTAGTGTATTCCTAAACACTGTCTAGTGTATCCTACACTGCTATGTATCCACAACTTCTATGTATCCTACACATCTATTTATCCTACACTGTCTAGTGAATCCTACACTGGTCAAGTGTATCCTACACTGTCAAGTGTATCTTAACACTGTCTGTGTATCCTACACTGCCTAGGTTTATCTACACTGTCTAGAGGTATCCTACACTGTACTAGTGTTTCCTACACTGTCTAGTGTATCCTATCACTGTCTAGTGTATCTTACTCTGTCAAGTTTATCTAACTGTCTAGTGTATCTACACTGTCTAGTGTAATCCTACACCGTCTATTTATCCTACACTGTTTAGTGTAACCTAGACTGTCCAGTGTAATCCTCAACTGTCCTAGTGTACTCAAAACTGTCCTAGTGTATCCTACACTGTTCTAGTGTATCTTACACTGTCAGTGTATAATTCCTACACTATCTATGTATCCCTACACTTCTAGTGAATCCTATCCTACACTGTCCCTAGTCATCCCACACTGTCTAGTGAATCCTACACGATCTAGTGTAATCCTACACTTCTCCTGTAATTCCCACACTGTCTAGTGTATCCCACACTGTCTATGTATCCTATCACTGTCCTAGTGTATCCGACACTGTCTAGTGTATCCCACACTGTCTAGTGTATCCTACACTGTCTAGTGTATCCCACAATGTCTAGTGCATCCCACACTGTCTAGTGTATCCTACACTGTCTAGTGTATCCCACACTGTCTATGCATCCCACACCGTCTATGTAATCCTACACTGTCTAGTGTATCCCACACTGTCTAGTGTACCCACACTGCCCTAGTGCATCCTACACTGTCTAGTGTATCCCACACTGTCCTAGTGTACATCCCTCTCTGTGTAGTGTATCCTACACTGTCTATGTAGCCCACACTGTCTAGTGTATCCCACCCCCCCCAAACTTCCTAGTGTAATCCTACACTGTCTAGTGTATTCCACACTGGTCTAGTGTAATCCCACACTGTCTAGTGCATCCTACCCTGTCTAGTGTATCCCCCACACTGGCTATTGTATCCCACACTGTCTATTAACCTCCACTGTCTAGTTTACCCCACACTGTCTAGTGTAAGCCCACACTGACTGTGTATCCTACACTGTCTAGTGTATCCCACACCTGTCAAGTGTATATCCCACACTGTCCTAGTGTACCCACACTGCTAGGTATCCCACACTGTCTAGTTATCCCACACCTGTCCTAGTGGAATCCCGCACTGTCTAGTGTATCCCGCACTGTCTAAGTGTATCCTACACTGTCTATTGTATCCTACACTGCCTTAGATGGAATCCCTACTCTGTCTATTGTAACCTACACTGTCTAGTTTTGCCCACAGCTGTCTAGTGTATCCAACACTGTTCTAGTGTATCCTACACAGCTACTGTAACCCACACTGTCTAGTGTATCCCAACTGTCTAGTTTTATCCTACACCTGTCTATTGGATCCTACACTTCTAGTGAATGCCACCCAGACTAGTGTAATCCTACACCTGTCTATTTTATCCCACAATGACTAGTGCCTCCCACACTGGTCTATTGTAAACCTACACTGTCTGTGTAACCCACACTGTCAGTTGCATCCCACACTTGTTCTATGTAACCTACACTGTCAAGTGTAACCTCCCACACTGTCAGTGTGTAGCCCACACAGTCTATTGCATCCTACACTGTCTAGTGTATCCCCACACTGTCCTATTGTAACCCACACTGTGTAGTGTAAGTCCAACACTGTCTAGTGTATCCCACACTGTCAAGTTTATCCCATACTGTCTAGTTGTATCCTACACTGTCCTAGTGTAATCCCACACTGACTAGGTATCCCACACTGTCTAAGAGCATTCCTACACTGTCTATTGTAAATCCCACACTGTTGTGTATCCCCACACGTCTAGTGTATCCTAACACTGTCCTAGTGTACCCCACACTGTTTCTAGTGTATCCCACACTGTCTAGTGTATCCTACACTGTCTAGTGTATCCCACACTGTCTAGTGTATCCCACACTGTCTAGTGTATCCCACACTGTCTAGTAGTATCCCACACACTGTCTAGTGTGTAACCCACACCCTGTCTGTGTGATCCCGCACTGTCTATTGTATCTCCGCAACTGTCGAGTGTATCCCTACAACTGTCTAGTGTTATCCTACACTGTCTAGTGTAACCTACACTGTCTATTGGAACCCCACTGTCTAGTGTATCCAACAATGTCTAGTGTATCCACACTGTCCTAGTTACCTACACTGCAAGTGTATGGTGCGCTTAGCTCTGTCTAGTGTTATCCTACACTGTCTAATCTAGTGTATCCCACACTGCCTAGTGTATCCTACAGTCTAGTGTACCTACACTGTCTATGTATCCCACACATGTCTAGTGTATCCGACACTGTCTAGTTATCCTACACTGTCAGTGTATCTACACGGTCTAGTGTTCCTACACTGTCTAGTGTTATCCCACACTGTCTATTGTAATTCCCCACACTGCCTAGTTATCCTACACTGTCCTTAGTTGTGATCCTACACTGTTTTAGTGTATCACTACTACACTGTCTAGTGAATCCTACACTTTCTAGTGTATCCTACAACTGGCCTAGTGATCCTACACTGTCTAGTGAATCCTACACTGTCTAGTGATCCCCCTACACTGTCTAGTGTATCCTACACTGTCTAGTGTATCCTACACGTTCTAGTGTATCTTACACTGTCTAGTGTACCTACACTGCCTATGTATCCACAACGCGTCTAGTGGTATCCTACACTGTGCTGAGAGTATCCTACACTTTTTTAGTGTATCCTCCACTTGTCTATTGAATCCTACACTGTCTAGTGTAGTCCCTACACTGACCTATGTGTTATCCTACACTGTCTAGTGTAGCCTACCACTGTCTATGTATCCTACACTGTCTAGTGTATCCCACACTTCCTAGTGTATCCACACTGTCCTAGTGTATCCTACACTGTCCTAGTTGTATCCCTACACTGTCTAGTGTATACTACACTGTCCTAATGTATCCCACACTGTCATGTATCCCACACTGCCTAGTGTATCCTACACTGTCTAGTGTATCCTACACTGTTTAGTGTATCCTACACTGTCTAGTGTATCCTACACTGTCTAGTGTATCCCTACACTGCCTAGTGTATCCTACACTGTCTAGTGTATCCTACACTGTCTAGTGTATCCTACACTGTCTAGTGTATCCCTACACTGTCTAGTGTATCCTACACTGTCTAGTGTATCCTACACTGTCTAGTGTATCTTACACTGTCTAGTTTATCCTACCGCCTAGTGTAATCCTACACTGTCTAGTGTAACCTACTCTGTCTTGTGTATCCTACACTGTTTAGTGTATCCTACACTGTCTAGTGTATCCTACACTGTCTAGTGTATCCTACACTGTCTAGTGTATCCTACACTGTCTAGTGTATCCTACACTGTCTAGTGTATCCTACACTGTCTAGTGTATCCTACACTGTCTAGTGTATCCTACACTGTCTAGTGTATCCTACACTGTCTAGTGTATCCTAACAACTGTCTAGTTATCTTACAACCTGTCTAGTTTACCTACACTATCAAGTTATCCTACACTGTCTAGTGAATCCTACAACTGTCTAGTGCATCCACACTGTCAGTGTATCCTACACTTTCTGGTGTATCCTACACTGTCTACTGTATCCAGCACTGTCTATGTAATCCCACACGGTCAGTGTATCCTACAACCTGTCTAGTGTATATCCCCTACACTGTCTAGTGTATCCCACTCTGTCTAGTGTATCCTACACGTCTAGTTTATCCACAATGTCCTAAGTGCTTCCCAACACTGTCTATGTATCCTACACTGTCTAGTGTATCCCACACTGTCTATCATCCCAACCTTTCTAGTGTAACCTACACTGTCCTAGTGTATCCACACGTCCTAGTGTATCCCACACTGTCTATTGCATCCTACAGACAGTCTAGTGTATCCCACACTGTCTAGTGTACCCACCCTGGTCCTAGTGCATCCTACACTGTCTAGTGTATTCCCACACTTCCCTATTGGTATCCCACACTGCTATGTATCCTACACTGTCTAGTGTATCCACACTTCTAGTTTATCCCACACCTGACTATGCCATCCCTACACGTCTAGTGTATCCCACACGCTGTGTATCCACACTGTCTAGTGTATCCTACACTGTCTAGCTATCCACACGTCTAGTGATCCACACTGTCTAGTGTACCTACTCTGTCAAGTTACCCCACACTGTCTAGGTATCCCACACTGTCTAGTGTATCCCACACTGTCTAGTGTATCCCACACTGTCACTAGTGTATCCCACCACTGTTCCCTAGTGTATCCCGCATGTCTAGTGTTTCCCGCACCTTTCGTATGTATCCTACACTGTCTAGTTATCCCACACTGTCTATTGTTATCCCGCACTGTCTAGTGTATCCCTACCTGTCTAGTGTATCATCCCGCACTGTCTAGTGTAACCCCACACTGTCTCAGTGTATCCCACACTGTCTAGTGTATCCCACACTGTCTAGTGTATCCCACACTGTCTAGTGTATCCCACACTGTCTAGTGTATCCCACACTGTCTAGTGTATCCCACACTGTCTAGTGTATCCCACACTGTCTAGTTATCCCACAGCTGACTAAAGTGTATCCACACTTTATAGTGGTATCCCTCACTGTTAGTGTTCCCCACGTCTAGTGGATCCACACTGTCCTAGTGTATCCCACACTCCTCTAGTGTATCCCATACTGTCTAGTGTATCCCATACTGTCTAGTGTATCTCACACTGTCTAATGTATCCCAAACTGTCTAGTGTATCCCACACTGTCTAGTGTATCCCCCACTGTCTAGTGTATCCTACTCTCTGTCTCGTGTATCCTCACTGTCTAAGTGAATCCACACTTATAGTTACCTACACTGCCTAGTGGTAGTCCCACACTGTCTAGAGTATCCCACACGTCTATTGTTCCCTCACTGTCTAGTGTATCCTACACTGTCTAGTGTATCCTGAACTGTCTAGTGTATCCCACACTGTCTAGTGTATCCTACACTGTCTAGTGTATCCCATACTGTCTAGTGTCTCCCACACTGTCTAGTGTATCCCACACTGTCTATGTATCCCACACTGTCCTATGTATCCACACTGTCCTAAGTGTATCCCACACTGTCTAGTGTATCCCATACTGTCTAGTGATCCACACGTCTAGTGGTATCCCACACTGTCTAGTGTATCCCATACTGTCTATTGTATCCCACACTGTCTAGTGTATCCCTCACTGTCTAGTGTATCCCACACTGTCTAGTGTGTCCCACACTGTCTAGTGTATCCCACACTGTCTAGTTTATCCGCAAAATGGCTAGTGTATCCCACACTGTCTAGTGTATCCCACACTGTCTAGTGTATCCCATACTGCCTAGTGTATCCCACACTGTCTAGGGTATCCCACACTGTCTAGTGTATCCTACACTGTCTAGTGTATCCCATACTGTCTAGTGTATCCCACACAGTCTAGTTATCCATAACGGTCTAGTTATCCCAAACTGTCAAGTGTATCCGACACTGTCTAATGTATCCCATACTGTCTATTGAATCCCACACTGTCTGTGTATCCTACACTTTCTAGTGTATCCCACAACTGTCAAGTGTATCCACACTGTCTAGTTGTATCCAACACTGTCTAGTGTATCCATGCGTCTAGTGTATCCACACTGTCCTAGTGAATCTCATAACTGTCCCAGTGTATCCCACACTGTCTAGTGTATCCCCAACGTCTAGTGTATCCCACACTGTCTAGATGTATCCCACACATTCTAGTGTATCCCATACTGTCTAGTGTATCCCTCACTGTCTAGTGTATCCCACACTGTCTAGTGTATCCCATACTGTCTAGTGTATCCCACACTGTCTAGTGTATCCCACACTGTCTAGTGTATCCCATACTGTCTAGTGTATCCCATACTGTCTAGTGTATCCCACACTGTCTAGTGTATCCCATACTGTCTAGTGTATCACACTGTCTAGTGTATCCTACACTGTCTAGTGTAATCCGCATACTGTTCTAAGCTGAATCCCACACTGTCTAGATCCTACACTGTCTAGTGTATCCTACACTGTCGATTGTACCATACTGTCCTAGTGTATCCACACTGTCTAGTGTATCCTACACTGTCCATGCATCCATACTGTCTAGTGTAATCCCACACTGTCTAGTGTATCCTCACTGTCTAGTGTATCCTACACTGTCTAGTGTATCCCATACTGTCTAGTGTATCCCACACTGTCTAGTGTATCCTACACTGTCTAGTGTATCCCATACTGTCTAGTATATCCCACACTGTCTAGTGTATCCCATACTGTCTAGTGTATCCTACACTGTCTAGTGTATCCCACAGTCTAGTGTATCCCACACTGTCTAGTGTATCTCACACTGTCTAGTGTATCCCACAGTCTAGTGTATCCCACACTGTTTAGTATATCCTACACTGTCTAGTGTATCCCACAGTCTAGTGTATCCCACACTGTCTAGTGTATCCCAAACTGTCTAGTGTATTTTACACTGTCTAGTGTATCCCACGGTCTAGTGTATCCCACACTGTACCTAGTTGTAGCTCACACGTCTTTGTACCCACAGTCTAGTGTATTCCCACACTGTCTAGTGTATCCCATACTGTCTAGTTGTATAACGCCACACTCTCTCTAGTGTTACCTACAACTGTCTATGTGTTATCCCACATCTAGTGTATCCCCAGCACTGTCCTAGTGTATCCTACACTGTCTAGTGTAACCACAGTCTAGTTTATTCCCACACTGTCTAATGTATCCAACACTGGTCTAGTGTAATCCCACACTGTCTAGTGTAGCCTCACACTGACTAGGTATCCCACACTGTCAGTGTATCCACACTGTCTAGTGTACCCACACTGTCTAGTGTATGCCCACACTGTCTATGTATCTCACACTGTCTAGTGTTATCTCACACTGTTAGTGTAACCCACAACTGTCTAGTGAATCCCACACTGGTCTAGTGTATCCTACACTGGTCTAGTGTATCCCCACCACTGCGAGTGTATCCACACTGACTAGTGTATCCCACACGGTCTGGTGTTACCACACTGCTAGGTATCCCCACTGTCTAGTGTATCTTACACTGTCTAGTGTATCCCACACTGTCTAGTGTATCCCACACTGTCTAGTGAATCCCACACTGTCTAGTGTATCCCACACTGTCTAGTGTGATACCAACACTGTCTATTGTATCCCAACGTCTAGTGGTATCCCACACTGTCTAGTGTATCCCACACTGTCTAGTGTATCTCACACTCTCTAGTGTATCCCACACTGTCTAGTGTATCCCATACTGTCTAGTGTATCCTACACTGTCTAGTGTATCCCACACTGTCTAGTGTATCCCACACTGTCTAGTGTATCCCACACTGTCTAGTGTATCCCACACTGTCTAGTGTATCCACACTGTCTAGTGTATCCCACACTGTCTAGTGTATCCCACACTGTCTATGTATCCCACACTTCTAGTGTATCCTCACCCTGTCATAGTCTAATCCACACTGTCTATTGTTATGCCCACACTGTCTAGTGTATCCCACACACTGTCTAGGTATCCCACACTGGTCTAGGTGTATCCCAACTGTCCCTATGGAATCCACACTGTCCTAGTGTTATCCAACACTGTCTAGTGTATCCCACACTGTCTAGTGTATCCCACACTGTCTAGTGTATCTCACACTGTCTAGTGTATCCCACACTATCTAGTGTATCCCATACTGTCTAGTGTATCCTACACTGTCTAGTGTATCCCACACTGTCTAGTGTATCCCACACTGTCTAGTGTATCCCATACTGTCTAGTGTATCCCACACTGTTTAGTGTGTCCTACACTGTCTAGTGTATCCCACACTGTCTAGTGTATCCCACACTGTCTAGTGTATCCAACACTGTCTAGTGTATCCCACACTGTCTAGTGTATCTCATACTGTCTAGTGTATCCCATACTGTCTAGTGTATCTCACACTGTCTAATGTATCCCAAACTGTCCTAGTGTATCCACACTTCCTAGTGTATCCCACACATTCCAGTGGAATCCAACCTGTCTAGTGTATCCCCACTGTCTAAGTGGTATCCCTACACTGTCTATGTATCCTACTACTGTCTAGTTAATCCCACCACTGTCCCTAGTGTATTCCCACACTGTCTATTGTATCCCACACTGTCTATTGATCCTACACTGTCTGAGTGTATCCCTGAACTGTCCTAGTGTATACACCCCCACTGTCTAGTGTAATCCTACACTGTCTAGTGTATCCCATACTGCTATGTCTCCCACACTGTCTAGTGTACCCACACTGTCTAGTGTATCCCACACTGTCTAGTGTATCCCACACTGTCTAGTGTAATCCCACACTGTCTAGTGTATCCCCCTACAGTCCTAGTGTAATCCTCACACTGTCTATGTATCCCACACTGACTAGTGTATCCATACTGTCCTATTGTAGTCCCCCACTGTCTAGTGTATCCCTCAATGTCTAGTGTATCCCACTCTGTCTATGTGTGTCCAACACTGTCTAGTGTATCCGCAAACTGTCTATCGTAACCCAAATTGTCTAGTGTACCCACCACTGTCCTAGTGTATCCCACACTGTCTAGTGGTATCCCATAGCTGCCTATGTATCCCACACTGTCTAGGGTTCCCACACTGTCTAGTGTATCCCTACACTGTCTAGTGTATCCCATATACTGTCTAGTGTATCCCACGGTTCATTGTATCCCACACTGTCTAGTGTATCTCACAACTGTCAGAGGTATCCCACAGTCTAGTGGTATCCCACACTGTCTAGAGTATCCCATAACTGTCAAGTGTATCCCACACTCTCTAGTGTATCCAACACGTCTAGTGAATCCCGACAGTCTAGTGTACCCACACTGTCTATGTGAATCCTACACTGTCTATGTAAATCCCACAGTCTAGTGTAAGTTCCCACACTGTACTAATGTAATCCCACACTGTCTAGTGTATCCACAGCTGTTCTATGTATCCCCACACTGTCTAGTGTATCCACACTGTTAGTGTATCCCACACTGTCTAGTGTACCCCACACTGTCTAGTGTATCCCACACTGTCTAGTGTATCTCACACTGTCTAGTGTATCTCACACTGTCTAGTGTATCCCACACTGTCCTATTGAATCCCAACTGTCGAGTGTATCCTACACTGTCTAGTTAGTATCCCACACTGTCGTAGTGTATCCCACACTGTCTAGTGTCCTCCCACACTGTCTAGTGTATCCCACACTGTCTAGTGTATCCCACAGTCTAGTGTATCTTACACTGTCTAGTGTATCCCACACTGTCTAGTGTATCCCACACTGTCTAGTGAATCCCACACTGTCTAGTGTATCCCACACTGTCTAGTGTATCCCACACTGTCTAGTGTATCCCACACTGTCTAGTGTACCCACACTGTCTAGTGTATCCACACTGTCTAGTGTAACTCACACTCTCTAGTGTATCCCACACTGCTAGTTAACCCTTACTTCTAGTGTATTCTTACAACTGTCTAGTTGTCCCACACAGTCTAGTGTGTATCCCACACTGTCTAGAGTTCCCACCCTGTCTATGTAACCCAACTGTCTAGTGTATCCCACACTGTCTAGTGTATCCCACACTGTCTAGTGTATCCCACACTGTCTAGTGTATCCCACACTGTCTAGTGTATCTCACACTGTCTGTCTACCCACATGTCTAGATATCCCACTCTGTCCTAGTTTTTCCCACACTGTCCTAGTGTATCCCCACACTGTCTAGTGTATCCCACACTCAGTGAATCCTCACACTGTCTTGTGTATCCCACACTGTCCTAGTGTATCCCACAACTGTCTAGTGTAACCCACATTGTCTAGTGTATCTCACACTGACCCTATGTATCCCCTCTCTCTAGTGTATCCCATACTGTCTAGTGTATCCTACACTGTCTATGACTCCCACACTGTCTAGTGTATCCCAACTGTCTATGTATCCCATACTGTCACAGTGTATCCCACACTGTGTTTTTTTTTAGTGTGTTCCTACACTGTCCTAGTGTATCACACACTGTCAGTGTATCCCACACTGTCTAGTGTATCCACAACCTGTCTAGTGTATCCACACTGTCTAGTGTATCTCATACTGTCTAGTGTATCTCATACTGTCTAGTGTATCCCACACTGTCTAGTGTATCTCATACTGTCTAGAGTATCCCCACACTGTCTATTTGTATCCTCCACTGTCTAGTGTATCCTAGACTGTCGAGTGTATCCTACACTGTCCTAGTGATCCCACACTGTCCTTAGTGTATCCACAACTGTTCTAGTGTATCTCATACAGTCTAGTGTACTCAACTGTCTAGTGATCCACACACTGGTCCTAGTGTATCTCCACACTTCTAGTGTATCCCACACTGTCCATATGATCCCCCACCAACCCCAAACCTGTCCAGTTGTATCTCATACTGTCTATTGTACTCATACTGCTAGTGTATCCCACACTTTCTAAGTTTAGCTCAGTACTGTCTTAGTGTATCCCCACACTGTCTAGTGTATCCACACTGTCTAGTGTAATCTCATACTGTCTAGTGTATATCATAACTGTCTAGTGTATCACATACTGTCTAGTGTATCCGCACACTGTCTAGTGTATCTCAAACTGTTCCTAGTGTATCTCAGCCTGTCAAGTGTATCTCATACTGTCCTATTGTATCTCATACTGTCTAGTGTATCTCATACTGTCTAGTGTATCCCACACTGTCTAGTGTATCTCATACTGTCTAGTGTAATCCCACCACTGTCAGTGTATCCCACACTGTTCTAGTTGTATCTCATACTGCTATTGTATCTCATAACTGTCTAGTGTTTTATCCACAATGTCTAGTGTATCCCATACTGTCCCTAGTGTATCTCACACTGTCTAGTGTATCTCATACTGTCTAGTGTATCCCACACTGTCTAGTGTATCCCACACTGTCTAGTGTATCTCATACTGTCTAGTGTATCTCATACTGTCTAGTGTATCCCACACTGTCTAGTGTATCTCATACTGTCTAGTGTATCTCATACTGTCTAGTGTATCCCACACTGTCTAGTGTATCTCATACTGTCTAGTGTATCCCACACTGTCTAATGTATCCCACACTGTCTAGTGTATCTCATACTGTCTAGTGTATCCCACACTGTCTAGTGTATCCCACACTGTCTAGTGTATCTCATACTGTCTAGTGTATCCCATACTGTCTATGAAAATCCCACACTGTCTAGGTACCCCCACACTGTCTTTTAAATTCCACACTCCCCTAGTGTACCCCACACGTCTAGGGGAAACCCACACGTCTAGGGTATCCCACGCGTCAGGTATCCCCACGCCAGTGTATCCCACACGTCAGTGTATCCCACACTGTCTAGGTACCCCACACTTCGGGGGTATCCCACACGTCGGGGATCCCACGCGTCTAGTTTATCTCACACTGCCTAGTTTTCCCACACTGTCTAGGTCCCACACTGTCAGGGTATCCCACACGTCTGGGGTACCCCACACTTTCTGGGGTATCCCCACTCCTAGGGTACCCACACTGCGGGGGTACCCCACTGTCGGGGTATCCCACACTGTTAGGGTTCCCACCGTCAGGGACCCCACTTTTCCTAGGGTGTCCCACACTTTTATGTACCCAACTTCTAGTGTACCCACACTGTCTAGTGGGGGGTCCACACGTCTAGGGCATTGGTTCCCAATTTTTTTTTTACCCCCGCCCCCCCTAAAAAATTTTGCACAACCTCACAACCCCCTACAATTTAAACTTTGTTCAAGGATAAAGGGTTGGGAAACATACTAAACTTACAAAAAAGATATTTATTTCACTTTCTAATATAATATTAACCCAAAACAGACTTACAGAAAAAAACATATCCCAAAGATATTTTAATACACTTTTCAAAAAAATAACTCTTGCTTGAAATATATACAAGAAAGTCAAATCAAGAACTAGCTTTCAAACCTTTAGAAAGGAATTTTATTTGTTAATATGTAAAAAATCAAACATATGGACAAGAAAGGATGTCTCCGATTAACATTTGAATATAGCGTACAAAAAATAGTTACTTTCTTTAAATATGTATAAGATAATAAAATCAAAAGTCTGACTTCCAAAAAGTTTGCGAATCCATTTTAATTCAATGACTCTTTTGTTCCTGTGTCTTGCTTGTGAGTTTTTCAAAACGGGGAACTATGTTGGTGATAGCAACATACATGTCTGCCTGTGCATTCAAACGATTTCTAGATTTTGTCTTAATTGACAAAAGAGTACTAAATCCTGATTCACATAAGTAAGTTGTCGCAAATGGAATGGGCACAGTTAGTGCAGTTTGACAAAGTCTTGGAAACAGAACCATAACCGAGCACCAATACTCTTCCAAAGTTTTACTCTCAAATTGCATTTCAAGAGCACGATTTGAACGCAGATCTATAAGATCTTCTTTCAGCTCTCCATCATCTGACATTTTACCCAAATTGAAGGAGTAAGGATTCATAATTCATTATTCAGATGATTCCAGCTTCCCTACATCAAAATATCTATCAAATGACGCCGACGGCACTTCCAAATGAGTCACAATTTCTCCACAAACACTAGGAATCAAACTTGAAGATTCATTACCATCAGCTCTTTCTTCAAGTGATGGAAAATTTGAAAGATTTCCTCTTTTCACTCGTTGACACCACAGATATAACTTATCTGTGAATGCATTTAGCTTTTCATAGCAATTCAGCATGTTTATATTTTTACCTTGAAGTGATAAACTCAGATCATTCATACGAGTGAATATGTCACTCAAATACGCTAAGATTTGATTGAATTCTTGCAATTCCAACTCTTCAAGCAGATCACAGCGACGTTCCTTCAGAAATACTTTGATTTCTTCTCGCAGTTCGAAGAAGCGGGTTAAAACTCTCCCACGGGAGAGCCATCGGACTTCTGTGTGGAAAAGCAAAACTGTATGTTCACTTCCAAGATCTTCACAAAGTGACTTAAAAAGGCGGTGATTTTGAGCACGACTCCTAATCCAGTTGATGGTCTTTACTGAAGTATCAAGGACTTTCTTCAATTTTGGAGGCAAGGTTTTTGATGCCAAAGCATGACGATCAAGGAAACAGTGAGTACCTTGCAAGCATGGAATCTCCTGTTTCATCAGTGCAAATAAAACCCAGATTTATTTCCCAGCATAGCAGGAGCGCCAATCAGTACACACAGATCCAATAATTTGGATATCCAATTCATATTTTACAAAGAAGTCTTTCACAAACCGAAACACATCTTTTGCTTTGGTGGTTGCACTATCACCACATATACCACTACTGACCTGCATGCACTACGACCACACGCACCACTACCGACCTGCATGCACTACAACCACACGTACTACTATCGAATGAGGTTCTCCTTTATGGCACCATCATGAACATTCCTCACCAGTGCAATAAGTTGACTGCAATTAGAAACATCAGTAGTTTCGTCCAACTGAAGGGAGATTTTCAAGGGACTAGCCTTCATATGTGAGATAACTTGTTCCAAAATATCTAAGCTTAAATCGCCAGTTCGACTTCGAATAACATTATTTGACAGTGACACTAATTCAAGCTTCTTTCTTGCTTCATTTCCGAGAATAGTTGTAGCCATTTCTAATGCACATGGTTTGATAAGCTCTTCTGCAATAGTATGAGGTTTCTTAGACTTTGCTACTTTGTACACCACTTGGTATGAAACCATCAGCAGTGGTTTGTCAACAGATATAAACCCTAATTTTGGAAGGGTTGCTCGAGAATCAAAACGGGCTCTTTTAGCTTGCAACGACTTAAAATCATGGCCCGCAACAATGGCCCCACCATGTTGATTGTTGAAGTGTTCTTGAAGCTAGATGACTTCAAATTAGCGTTGGAGAAAACAATTCCACAGATTATGCACTGAGGCTTTTGCAGATCCTCAGTCTTTCCGTTGCAAGTGAAACCAAAACGAACGTAGTCATTATTCCATTTCCTTTTCTTCGACATGGTGAAGGGTTATGATGATAATCTGAAATAAAGAGATGAAAATAAAGATAATGGTAATTTTACTATGATTATTGAATATTAATAAGTAATAAATGAATCAATTTCCTGTTATTAAGACGGACGCTTCTCGCACCCCCTGGAATGATGTCTCGCACCCCTGGTTGGGAACCCCTGGTCTAGGGTATCCCACACTGTCTAGTGTATCCCACACTGTCTAGGGTATCCCACACTATCTAGTGTATCCCACACTGTCTAGTATATCCCACACCGTCTAGTGTATCCCACACTGTCTAGTGTATCCCACACTGTCTAGGATGTCCCACACTGTCTAGGGTATCCCAGACTGTCTAGTGTATCCCAGACTGTCTAGTGTATCCCACACTGTCTAGGGTATCCCACACAGTCTAGGGTAACCCACACTGTTTAGAGCATCACTCACTATTCCTCTACAAAAATAACCCGCACATATGAGAGAGGAAAAGCTTACGACGTTTCGGTCCGACTACAAAGTCACACTGTCACAATGTGACTTTGTAGATGGTCCAAGTCAGACCGAAACGTCGTCGCAAGCTTTTATGTTCTATGTGCGATTTATATGTGTTTTGTTCCAGTCACGGTATTGTGCATTTTTGTTCCTTACTGTTCCTCTACACTGTCTAGTGTATACCACACTCTCTAGGCTTTCCCACACTGTCTAGTGTATACCACATTGTTTCTCTACACAGCCTCGTTTATCCAACACTAGTTTCCGTATTGTCTTGTGATGGAGTATGACAGGAGAACTATCCTATGTGATGGAATATGACACGATAACCATACTGTTCGATGGAGCATGACAGGATAATCATCCTGTGTGATAGAATATGACAGGGAAGCCATCCTGTGTGATGAAGTAAATGCTAGGTGCTTTTAGCAATTTCGTCCTATAGAAGTTAACCACGGTCACTATCATGTTAGGGAAACCTGTAGATAACATCCAAGATTAGCTCTTTTTTGCGTCCTCCGACACACTGCAGCCACATGAAATTCAGTTTCCATCTCTTCTACCTTTACACTATTTCTGAAATAAAGGCGGAATCGTTGTTCAAGGTTTATGTAACAATTAAGGTGTACAGGTGCCTTATGCTCAGTTTTATATGGGCCGTCCCAAATTTTGGTTTCCGTACGATAGCATTACAAAGCTTCTTCCGGCTGGCAGCAGATTTTAAACACTCGTGTTTCCTACTTGGAAGAATGTTGCTGTTACAGTGTGTAAGTGTCAGTTTTTATTTCGAAATGGTACACCCTTTTTTTCTGTTAAATACCTGGCATTAGTTTTCAATGACTGATGCGTCTTATAAAATATAAAATATTTTGGGTTTTCGGCTGTTTAGGTGCAGATTTCTTAAGTTTACAGTCAAGTTGATAAACTTGAAATTGTTGGATTCTGTGCAATAGCTGCAGAATACACCTGGTCAGCTTTAATCTTTAAGTGCTGATGTGTTTCCCTCAAAGAAATCCTCATCTTGATTTTGGGGTTTGTAAGTTTTAACTTGCTGATTTTATAGAACACATTGTGTTCTGTGAAATAAATGAGAATGTCTCTTGTGATTAGAAGATAAGATAAGATTTCGTTCGGATTTTTAACCCCGGAGGGTTAGCCACCCAGGATAACCCAAGAAAGTCAGTGCGTCATCGAGGACTGTCTAACTTATTTCCATTGGGGTCCTTAATCTTGTCCCCCAGGATGCGACCCACACGAGTCGACTAACACCCAGGTACCTATTTGCTGCTAGGTGAACAGGACAACAGGTGTAAGGAAACGTGTCGAAATGTTTCCACCCGCCGGGAATCGAACCCGGGCCCTCCGTGTGTGAAGCGGGAGCTTTAGCCACCAGGCCACCGGGCCTTATTTTATTGGGCTATTCTATGTTAAATCTACCTAATGTACCCATTACGTCTACATGACCTTATGCTATATATTCAAAGATTAAATGAAAGTTACTTAAGCTTAAACGTTGGTCACTCTTTCCTTCAATAATAATAATAATAATAATAATAATAATAATAATAATAATAATAATAATAATAATAATAATAATAATAATAATAATAATAATAATAATAATCTTTATTTCTGCTAGTACATGTACAACGTATGCAGACAGTTAACATCAATGACAAAACTGACCTAATTTCCCCGAAATCCTCTGCATAACAAGGGTTTTCTGTATAGTAGTATGTCATTGATGTCAGCTATGATCTGTTTACTTTGTACATCTAATTATAGAATTAGATTATTATTATTATTATTAATAGCGTTCAGTTCCCGGACGAATGGAACATGTTGGGCATGTTTCCTTACACCTGGAGTTTACCTGGAGAGAGTTCCGGGGGTCAACGCCCCCGCGGCCCGGTCTGTGACCTGGCCTCATGGTGGATCAGAGCCTGATCAACCAGCTGTTACTGCTGGCTGCACGCAATCCAACGTACGAACCACAGCCCGGCTGGTCAGGTACCGACATTAGGTGCTTGTCCAGTGCCTGCTTGAAGACAGCCAGGGGTCTATTGGCAATTCCCCTTATGTATGCTGGGAGGCAGTTGAACAGTCTCGGGCCCCTGACACTTATTGTGTTGTCTGGTAACGTGCTAGTGACACCCCTGCTTTTCTTTGGAGGGATGTTGCATCGTCTGCCGAGTCTTTTGCTTTCGCCGAGTCTTTCTTTTGCTACCCTTGTTCACCTAGCTGGAAGCAGGTACCAGGATGTTAGCCAACTCTTGTGGGTCGCATACTGGGGGAGACGATTCAAGGACACGATGGAAGTAAGATAGTCCGGTGGCCCGGTGGCTAAAGCTCCCGCTTCACACACGGAGGGCCCGGGTTCGATTCCCGGCGGGTGGAAACATTCGACACGTTTCCTTACACCTGTTGTCCTGTTCACCTAGCAGCAAATAGGTACCTGGGTGTTAGTCGACTGGTATGGGTCGCATCCTGGGGGACAAGATTAAGGACCCCAATGGAAATAAGTTAGACAGTCCTCGATGACGCACTGACTTTCTTGGGTTATCCTGGGTGGCTAACCCTCCGGGGTTAAAAATCCGAACGAAATCTTATCTTAACGAGGGTGATTTTATTGGATTATTCTGAATGGTTTATTAACTCTCCGGGGGGTTAATAATTCGAACAAAATATTTATTTCTCCAACAAGGAGTAAACAAGGTCCCAGGATCCAAAGTTTTCCTAGTAAAATGTCTCACGTGTTTGCTCGCTTAACCTTCCCCTTTAATTCTTTCTTTCTATTTACCTTTAAATTGCCTTTAAATTAACGGTGAAGTATTAATACATTCCAAATGGAAATACCTATACGCATGTTAAATTGATGCTATTTATGGCTTTCCTGCTGTCATTCATTGCAAATTTATTTTAAAAGATTGACATTTCCAAAATATATTTATTTAATGATCAATTTATCCCTTGACCTTTAAGGAGAAAATTCGGGGGAGAAAATTTATTTCCCCAAGTCAGGCATTAAAAAATAACACTTCTTGCTCCTCCCCTTCCACGAATTAAACCTAATTAGTTCCCAGTTTCATAGCTGTTGCATTACCCCTACAGGTTTAGCTCTTCCCCATGAATATAACGATAAAATAAGCCATAACAGTCACAGGGAAGAGAAGTGTGACCCGGAGTGTAACCGCTGGTTCAGTACAGTGTTGGGGGTCGAGGAAGTGGGATGTTCTTCTTCCTCAAGGTAAATAAACTTGCATTATTCACCTGTGTTTACCTTGATCACTGGTTAATTATTCCTGAAGTACTCTGTATGTTGTGGCCTCAGAGTTGCGAGTTGAATCAATGCTCGAAAGGGCCTGGTTTGGTTAATTATGAAGGATTTTACGTAAGAAACGGAAGCTTCCAGTCCTTGACGTTCAATATGTTAGTGTAGTTACAGTTGTGTTAATACAATATATACACTGAAAGGTGTATGTCTCTCAGCGTATTTATGCTGACAGTTCAATTTAATTTCCATTTTAGGAATTAAAGTGTTCTTAGTCTAGTGGCGAAGAAGGTTATATGCAGCCATAATGACTTAAGTTGTAGTCGATAGTCTTTAAACCCCATTTACTAACCAATTATCTTTATTCTTTATTTTGAAACAGCCATTTTTCACCAATAATGTGTGATGCTTCAGTAAATATTGCCTACGCCTTTGTAAATTTTCTCCTGCAACATGTATAGTTGCAATTAATGGACAGATGGACGAGCTGGACAAGTATCTTCTCCGGGTGCCAGATCAACCAGGCTGTGATGGATGTGTGGGGCAGTTGGCCTCCAGCAGCAGCAGCCTGGTTGAGCAGGCAAGCACCAGACGAGCCTAGTCCATGGCCGGGCTCTGAGAGTAGTTTAACTCTCGAAACTCTTCAAAGGTATATCATAGGTAAAGGCCTGCTCCAAGGTGCTGACTAGTATATATACACCAAGAAGTGTGTGTATATCAGTATATATATATATATATATATATATATATATATAATATATATATATATATATAATATATATATATACACACACACACACACCGAGGTCCGAGAGGTGAACATATGTTTATTTGTATGTGGACATTGCATGCTTACACGAGTTCAATGATTTAGATGAAAATTATCAGTATAGTATTCTGAAGTGTTAAACATAAGATGGCATACATAGGCCTAAATAAAATACATAGTAAAGAAGACCTCAGTGGAAATAAAACATTGTTATTTTTCTTTATAGGTTTACTGTAGGTTATATCTATGTTGTATTATTTTGTGTTTCCATAACATGTGCCTCCAAGACCATTGTAACAAATTGCATTATGTTAACTGTGTATACAGTATGTATATATACCTAAATATAAACTCATTTTTTTGGTTATGCCAAGTTATTCAAGGTTAAACCACTTTAATGTGTCGACTGTATACTTAGTTTTAAACAGCTTAACAGCAGTCTGTAGAAACATCTGTATATTTAACCTCTATTTCTTTGATGGAACATTCGTCCCATTATGACCAACCTGCTGAATGACCCTAACAGATTTATGGCTTCCTTTAAATAATAATTATAATACAGGCATGCCCCGCTTATATAATTAACAGGTTAGGCTCCGGGCAACTGCTTTTAATTGAAAATTGTTGTAAAGTGGAACATAGCCTTTTTTTGCTCTCAAATGCAAGTTTTATACTATCATATAAGTGCACACATTACTTACCTTAAAGTGTTTTCATCCTTAGCTTATAGTGAGTGGTGAATATATTTATTGTAGGATGTCTGAATAAATAAAGAATGACATATAATTGAAAACCGCTGCATTAGTGCTGTCAAGCGGGACCCTCCTCTAATAATAATCACAATGACCCATAAGTGCTTTTGGTTATCTGCATTATATTTATCAATAATTGGGGAGTACAGTGGACCCCCGCTTAACGATCACCTCCAAATGCGACCAATTATGTAAGTGTATTTATGTAAGTGCGTTTGTACGTGTATGTTTGGGGGTCTGAAATGGACTAATCTACTTCACAATATTCCTTATGGGAAAAAATTCGGTCAGTACTGGCACCTGAACATACTACTGGAATGAAAAAAGTTCGTTAACCGGGGGTCCACTGTATTTGTTGATTTTATAATTGGCAATTATACATGCATTGTATCATCTATATACTAGCAACTTTTGTGTTACAGATGGCGACTGTGTTGTGGACCTCTTTGGCCGCCCTGTTTATTAGTTTGGCTCATGCAAGACTTGTGTTCCCTCCAGGAACTGACATGGGTTATATTGTTCCAGGTTTGTGTTAGCTACGAGATAAGTCATGAAATGAAATTCATTCTGAAGTCTGTAATAATCAGTGCAGTTATATATACTGTATTTCATATATCTATCCCTCACTGCATTTGTTTTACTAAAACAATTCCTTCAAATTTCATTTCAAGTAAATAAAATTTGTGAGTAAAACTTTTCCTAAAATTTGCATTAGTTTGGTTCTGTAGTCTGTCAATGCTGTATAGCCTTGTGGCTTAGCGCTTCTTTTTGATTATAATAATAATAATGTAGTCTGTCAAATGTTACTTCAATGAATAGTTATTCAAGAAAAAGATGGGCTGAATGCATTTACTGTATTGTATATACTGTATTATTGGATTGGTAGATGTTATAATGTCATTGTCAGATTTTTTAGGCAGTGGGAATAGAGATAGGCTTATTTAAATGTAATATTTTTTGTGAAGTTAAATACATGCATTTAATTACCTATTTGTAGCCTCCTGGATGCTCATGCCCCTAAAATTCAAAGCCTCCTCTAACCCCCTCCCACCATCTTTTTCTGGGATACCCCTACTCCTCATATTTTTCACCCCGGATTTATACACCCTCATCATCATCCTATACCTCCTATGAATGCCCAGATCACTTTGATAACCCCTCCTCCTTTCTCTGAATTTACCCTTGGTAATCCCACACTGTCTTAATTTCTATGTTCTGAATTGTCTTACAATATTCACACTACACATTGCTCTCAAATGTGACATCTCCACTACCTCAGAAGGGAAAATGATTAACTTTTTTACTTTGTAATATTTTTTATTTATTAGTTTTTTAGCTAGTTTTAATATCTAAGTCTTTTACTCTTGATTTGGGGGTTGGATTTTTCATTATCTGTATTTTTCAGAATGATCCTTTTGTTAAAGCAATATTAATTTTTCAGATGATCCTGGACCTCGAAAATTCGAAGATGATACAAACTGGTTGAATGAGATAGATGCTGACGTTTATGACCAACCTGTGCTACAGAGAGGTGAACGAGAGATACTTAATGACATTGAATCTGCACTTTGGAAGACTGTTGAAGATCGTGCAAGACAAGAGGAAGCACGAAGTGCTGGGGAGGATGAAACTGACGTTCAAGTTAGTTTACCTGGCATCAAAGTTTCTGTATTTATAAATTTAAGGGCAGTAGACATATTTAAAATGTTTTTGAACATCACAAGTTTACACCACAATACAATGTGAGTTATATTTTGATATCCTCAATTGCCTTAGCATGACACATTTTTGTTAGTTTGAATCCTAGGGTGAAATATGAGAAATTTTAATTAAACATTCTGAGATGCCACAGACAACTTACATATTGTCCAGGTACCTGACCCATGCTGTGTCACACTGCCATCTTTTCATGTTTGTCTTGTCCACCTAGGTATTTTAGGTCTTTACCACCCTGCTCCACCCTACCCTTTGTAACGTTATTACCCACAGCACCCAAGAAGATTGCTAATGATGCTGCTAAAGAAAATGCTGAATAACCTGCAAGCATGTCATGAATTTTGTTCATGGTGTCGTATAATCATTAACCCTTTGACTGTTTTCGACGTATAAATACGTCTTACGAGCCAATGTTTCTGACGTATATATACTCAATAATTCTAGCGGCTTCAAATCAAGCGGGAGAAAGCTGGTAGGCCCACATGTGAGAGAATGGGTCTGTGTGGTCAGTGTGCACCACATAAAAAAAATCCTGCAGCACACATTGCGTAATGAGAAAAAAAAAACTCTGATCGTTTTTTTGGAATAAAACGCCGACTTTGAGGTGTATTTTCGTATAGTATTTATCGTTGTATTCGCGTTTTCATGGTCTTAGGTGATAAAATGGAAAACATATTACAGAAATAGAGATGATTTTCATTACTTTTACTTTGAAAACGACCTTGAAACTGAGCTCAAAGTAGCGGAAATGTTCGATTTTTACCAATGTTCAAGAGTACATAAATCACACCACACGTCCAATACACGTCAACTGGGGAGTCTAATATTCTTTCACTAGTGCACTGATATTATTTATACCATTTTTACAATAATGCAGTCGTCTGCATAACAGTAAATTTTGTATTTTTTTGTATGAATAAAAAATCAAAATAGAAAGCAATAATAATATAAGAGGGGCCTAGAGATGTGACTAATGAACAGAGCATATGTTATTTTAGTGCCACGAATGTCTACCTTGTTTATTCTGGACCCTATTTTGAAATTGGCATCTTTTTTATTTTGCGTGAAATTGGCCAAATTGCCAATTTCTGACCACCATATTGGGTAGTCCAAATTAGTAAATGGGAGGTTTCTTGTACTCAGCTGATAGATAAAATGGAGTTCTAAAGAAATAGCTATGAGTTTGGTCAACTGGAACAATGGAATTGGCTGAAAATTGGGCTCAAAGTCGGCGAAATCGCCGATACGCATATGTCGCCGAGACCGCTAACTTCGCGGGAGCATAATTCCACGAGTTTTCGACCAAATTTCGAACTTTTGGTGTCATTACCATCGGGAAAAGATTCTCTATCATTTCATAAGAAAAAATAATTTTTTTTTTTTTCAAAAATTGAGCGACATAGAATGACAGTTTCAGAGAGGGGCCTGAAACAGTCAAAGGGTTAAGAGAAAATCCTTTAGTAGCACTTGTTACCTCTTATAACACATTTTATTATTCTAATACTGTTTGAGGAGAAAATGTTTTTATATTTTTGGCACTATATTTTTCCTAAGTTTGCAGTTGCAGCCTCTTGCTTTGTGCTAATGGTGCAAAGAAGTCTTTTATTTTCTCATACTTTTATAATCCTGTACAGAAAGTACTTTATGTAGTTTTTATATCCCTTGTCCTATCAGCTAAGACCTCACTAACATAGCGGGTTAAGTTCCAGGCTACCACTGTAAAGTGAATCGCCCCTCTTTTTTTTTTTAAATATAAATACACACCTCCATGGGGAAGTGGAACAGAATTCTTCCTCTGTAAGCCTTGCGTGTCGTAAGAGGCGACTAAAATGCCGGAAGCAAGGGGCTAGTAACCCCTTCTCCTATATATATTACTAAATGTAAAAGGAGAAACTTTCGTTTTTTCTTTTGGGCTACCCCGCCTCTGTGGGATACGGCCGGTGTGTTGAAAGAAGAAATGCATAGTAAGATATTTACACTATCATATATTAAGTTAGTAGAACTATGCATTAAAAAATAAAGTAAAATGCACATGCAGTACACTCATTACTTACCTTAAAACATTTGTAGTTTTAATGTAGGGCGAGAGGGGAATAGTATCTACTGTAACAAGTCAGGTGTGGTAGCCCGGCCTGCTACTATACCTCACAATTGTTTGTTTTACCATGATTGTACAGTAGACCGTTACATTACACGGTAGTTACGTTCCTGAAAACGCCATATTAGGTAAAGCCGTGTTAGATAAACTGAAGAACTTATGGGAAAAATAGGGTTATGTTCCTGCAAGCCCCCAAAAAGCCAAGCAACTTTTTTTTAGACCAACAAATCTTACAAAAATAAAAGTGAATATGTAATTTTAGTTCATTGTCATGATATATTATGTTTTTACTGCTTAAGACTACAAATGCAATAGAAATAATAGTATTTCTTACCTTAAATTGTGGGTACTGGTGTTTGTGGATGATTGTGAAGAGAGTGGAGATGCATGGTTTGGCCCTACTGGGCTGAGGTAGATGGTTGTTGGTTGTCGGCAGAAGTGGATGGTAGAGGTTCTGGTACTAAAGGCGATGGTTGTATTGGAGAGTGCATAAATTCTGTAATGGATTTTTCTGGGCTCTTTTACCCTGCAGTACATTATACAGCTGACAGTAAGGCATCATCAGCTTGTCTAGACCCCATTTCAAAGTACTGCTTCTGGATTTGTCAGGGTCTTCTTCAGTGAAAAAGTCTGCTGGTTTAGCAGCAACATGGAACTGCTCACATAACTGCTGCAATGTTAACTGTTTTTCTTCAGGTTTTTCTTCATCTTGTGTTATGTGGCTCCCCTGTATCTGTGCATTGAGCTCTGCCAACATTTCCTCTGGACTCCTGTCTTCATCATTATCATCTTCTAACAGCTCATTCACTTCATCTTCATTCATATATTCAAAACCATCACCTGGTAATCTTGCCAGCTGAACAGTTTCCTGAACCTGACTCTCCAGCAAGGGAAAACCAGTGACTGGTTTGTCCTCCAAATTACTGGTAAGGTGTTTTTATCTAGACCTTTCAAAGCATGAGGATTTTTAGAACGGTAAATAACCATGGGTTACACTTGAAATCACCTGACGCATTACCGCAAAGGAGCAAGGGAAGCAATCCTTAGCTGTCTTGAAGCCTGGTGTACTTTTCTCTTGCTTACTGATGTAAGATCTTGTTGGGATTTTATTTCAAAAGCACTTGTCTCGTCAGCATTAAATACTTGATGTGGTTCATAGCCACCCTCAGAAATAATTTCCTGCAATTCAGCAGGGGAATTACTTCTGCTGTATGATCAGCTGAGGTACTCTCACCAGAAAACTTAATATTATGTAACTTATTACACAACCTAAAGTTGTAGAACCAACCTGTGCTAAACATACACTCTTTCAGGCCTTCCTTATCACACACTGCTTTAAACAACTGTAAGACCTTTTCCCTAATTAAGATGAAATTAAGTGGTGCACTTTTCTTTGTTTTTTGTTCAATCCACTCAAGCAACAAGTTTTCAGTTTTATTTACTTGTTGTGATCTATTTGTCATTCTTTTCATGAGATGACATCCTGGGTTACTCATTACACAAGCTCATATATTCACCTCATTCTTTTTAATTGTATGAACTGACTCTTCATTAGGGCCGTAGGCCCTCACTATATCCACCACATGTGAGCCACTCTTAAGCTTGTCTAATATCTCGATTTCTTCGTAACTCCTAGACTGAAATGCTTAAACCTTTTCTTGCCACTTTCAGCAACACTTGTATGCCTGCTGGGTGCTATGATTGCTTGGCAGATACAAGGCATGGCAATTAAAAGATCTAAACTCAATCGCAAACATAATAGGAGAAGTATCCCACAGGCGACACTCCAAATTTTTTCCCCTCCCACAAACTGAACAGTGTTAAGTTAGTTTTATGAAGTGTTGTTTAAAATTGTGCCGCAATTTTTCAATAGTGCAATAACCAAAACGTGCCAAATAAAACCATGTAATATAACGGTCATTTGTATATATTTTGTTTATATGATATGTAGCAATTTCTTTTTTTTTTTTTATTTTTTTTTTTTTATTATCACACCGGCCGATTCCCACCAAGGCAGGGTGGCCCGAAAAAGAAAAACTTTCACCATCATTCACTCCATCACTGTCTTGCCAGAAGGGTGCTTTACACTACAGTTTTTAAACTGCAACATTAACACCCCTCCTTCAGAGTGCAGGCACTGTACTTCCCATCTCCAGGACTCAAGTCCGGCCTGCCGGTTTCCCTGAATCCCTTCATAAATGTTACTTTGCTCACACTCCAACAGCACGTCAAGTATTAAAAACCATTTGTCTCCATTCACTCCTATCAAACACGCTCACGCATGCCTGCTGGAAGTCCAAGCCCCTCGCACACAAAACCTCCTTTACCCCCTCCCTCCAACCCTTCCTAGGCCGCCCCCTACCCCGCCTTCCTTCCACTACAGACTGATACACTCTTGAAGTCATTCTGTTTCGCTCCATTCTCTCTACATGTCCGAACCACCTCAACAACCCTTCCTCAGCCCTCTGGACAACAGTTTTGGTAATCCCGCACCTCCTCCTAACTTCCAAACTACGAATTCTCTGCATTATATTCACACCACACATTGCCCTCAGACATGACATCTCCACTGCCTCCAGCCTTCTCCTCGCTGCAACATTCATCACCCACGCTTCACACCCATATAAGAGCGTTGGTAAAACTATACTCTCATACATTCCCCTCTTTGCCTCCAAGGACAAAGTTCTTTGTCTCCACAGACTCCTAAGTGCACCACTCACTCTTTTTCCCTCATCAATTCTATGATTCACCTCATCTTTCATAGACCCATCCGCTGACACGTCCACTCCCAAATATCTGAATACGTTCACCTCCTCCATACTCTCTCCCTCCAATCTGATATTCAATCTTTCATCACCTAATCTTTTTGTTATCCTCATAACCTTACTCTTTCCTGTATTCACCTTTAATTTTCTTCTTTTGCACACCCTACCAAATTCATCCACCAATCTCTGCAACTTCTCTTCAGAATCTCCCAAGAGCACAGTGTCATCAGCAAAGAGCAGCTGTGACAACTCCCACTTTGTGTGTGATTCTTTATCTTTTAACTCCACGCCTCTTGCCAAGACCCTCGCATTTACTTCTCTTACAACCCCATCTATAAATATATTAAACAACCACGGTGACATCACACATCCTTGTCTAAGGCCTACTTTTACTGGGAAAAAATTTCCCTCTTTCCTACATACTCTAACTTGAGCCTCACTATCCTCGTAAAAACTCTTCACTGCTTTCAGTAACCTACCTCCTACACCATACACTTGCAACATCTGCCACATTGCCCCCCTATCCACCCTGTCATACGCCTTTTCCAAATCCATAAATGCCACAAAGACCTCTTTAGCCTTATCTAAATACTGTTCACTTATATGTTTCACTGTAAACACCTGGTCCACACACCCCCTACCTTTCCTAAAGCCTCCTTGTTCATCTGCTATCCTATTCTCCGTCTTACTCTTAATTCTTTCAATTATAACTCTACCATACACTTTACCAGGTACACTCAACAGACTTATCCCCCTATAATTTTTGCACTCTCTTTTATCCCCTTTGCCTTTATACAAAGGAACTATGCATGCTCTCTGCCAATCCCTAGGTACCTTACCCTCTTCCATACATTTATTAAATAATTGCACCAACCACTCCAAAACTATATCCCCACCTGCTTTTAACATTTCTATCTTTATCCCATCAATCCCGGCTGCCTTACCCCCTTTAAATTTTACCTACTGCCTCACGAACTTCCCCACACTCACAACTGCTCTTCCTCACTCCTACAAGATTTATTCCTCCTTGCCCTATACACGAAATCACAGCTTTCCCTATCTTCAAAACATTTAACAATTCCTCAAAATATTCCTTCCATCTTCCCAATACCTCAAACCCTCCCATTTAATAACTCTCCTCTCCTTTTTTTTAACTGACAAATCAATTTGTTCTCTAGGCTTTTCTTAACTTGTTAATCTCACTCCAAAACTTTTTCTTATTTTCAACAAAATTTGTTGATAACATCTCACCCACTCTCTCATTTGCTCTCTTTTTACATTGCTTCACCACTCTCTTAACCTCTCTCTTTTTCTCCATATACTCTTCCCCCCCTTGCATCACTTCTATTTTGTAAAAACTTCTCATATGCTAACTTTTTCTCCCTTACTACTCTCTTTACATCATCATTCCACCAATCGCTCCTCTTCCCTCCTGCACCCACTTTCCTGTAACCACAAACTTCTGCTGAACACTCTAACACTACATTTTTTAAACCTACCCCATACCTCTTCGACCCATTCCTATGCTCTCATTAGCCCATCTATCCTCCAATAGCTGTTTATATATCTTACCCTAACTGCCTCCTTTTTTAAAGTTTATAAACCTTCACCTCTCTCTTCCCCTGATGCTTCTATTCTCCTTGTATCCCATCTACCTTTTACTCCCATGTAGCTACAACTAGAAAGTGATCTGATATATCTGTGGCCCCTCTATAAACATGTACATCCTGAAGTCTACTCAACATCTTTTATCTCCCAATACATAATCCAACAAACAACTGTCATTTCGCCCTACATCATATCGTGTATACTTATTTATCCTTTTTTTCCCTTAAAATATGTATTACCTATAACTAAACCCCTTTCTATAAAAAGTTCAATCAAAGGGCTCCCATTATCATTTACACCTGGCACCCCAAACTTACCTACCACACCCTCTCTAAAAAGTTTCTCCTATTTTAGCATTCAAGTCCCCTACCACAATTACTCTCTCCTTGGTTCAAAGGCTCCTATACATTCACTTAACATCTCCCAAAATTCTCTCTCTCTCCTCTGCATTCCTCCTTCCAGGTGCATACCCCGCTTATAATGACCCACTCCGCATCCAACCTTTACTTTAATCCACATAATTCTTGAGTTTACACATTCATATTCTCTTTTCTCCTTCCATAACTGATCATTTAACTTTAAACTGCTACCCCTTCCTTTCCCTCTAACTCTCTCAGATACTCCAGATTTAATCCCTTTTTATTTCCCCCACTGAAACTCTCCTACCCCCTTTCAGCTTTGTTTTGCTTAGGGCCAGGACATCCAACTTCTTTTCATTCATAACATCAGCAATCATCTGTTTCTTGTCATCCGCACTACATCCACGCACTTTTAAGCAACCCAGTTTTATAAAGTTTTTCTTTTTCTCTTTTTTTAGTAATTGTATACAGGATAAGGGTTACTAGCCCATTGCTCCCGGCATTTTAGTCGCCTCATACGACACGCATGGCTTACGGAGGAAAGATTCTTTTCCACTTCCCCATGGACAATAGAAGAAATAAAAAAGAACAAGAGCTATTTAGAAAAAGGAGAAATACCTAGATGTATGTATATATATATATGCATGTGCGTGTCTGTGAAGTGTGACCAAAGTGTAAGTAGGAGTAGCAAGATATCCCTGTTATCTTAGCGTGTTTATGAGACAGAAAAAGAAACCAGCAAATTTCTTACCTTTAAAAAAAAAGTTATAGATGAATTAATGGATGTCTATAATAACATAACATACAATATTTGTAGTGCCCCAGAGTGATTGTTATTATTATTATTATTATTGTTATTATGTTTATTGCCATCGACATACCTTGTTCACTGGGTTTAATAATTTCTAACTTGGCATTTAAAGTAAGAGGGTTACGACTCCTCTTTTTATCACAACTACCTTCACAAACTACCACAAAAGAGAGAGAATGAGAGACACGGAGAATCTAAACAGAGTGAGTGGGTGTTGGAAGGTCAAATGGATGCATATTAGTACCTGTCTAGTTACTGCTCATATTCATTTTGCATTATGGATCTGTTTGTGCAGCTTTTACCCCACAATACAAATTCCTTACATTGTGTACAAGTTGTCTTCACGTTGGTGCAGTAGAATAAATAACAGCAAAGCCTCCATTCTCATGCAACACGCCATTTATAGAGAGAATGATGCTATGAGCAAAGGCATGTGAAAGGAATATTTTTCTACAGTTACCCCCAGTAATACTGTACTGTACACAGCTTCTCTTGTGTTGGACTAGATGGACTACAGAAAATGTAATTCTTGCTGTCACTCCTACAAGCCACCTGGCTACCCAGTCTCATATTTGTCAATTTCTTCTACTATGGTTGTATGTACAGCCTCTCCTCACTTAGCGAAGTACTTGTTTACCGATGCCTCAGACTTACGACCAGTATTCATGTCTAAATAATGTATATTAGAGCTGATTTCCTCTATTCTGTTCATTTCAATATACAGTACACTACTGTACAAGCATTTAAGAATATACCAGAAATGTTACAAATGGTGCAAAGGCGACATTAAAACAAAATCAACGATGGTTGGCACAAACTCTCTACAATTATAGTATGCTCCTCACTTAGCGACGAATTCGTTTAACGGCTTGGTCTTAGGAACGGAACTCTATCATTAAGTGAGGAGATGCTGTATTACATTTATATGATATGTAGCCTGTTTCTTGTATAATTTTGAAAAAATATAGATGGATTAATGAAGTTGTCTGTAACAACATATATGACGTTTAAAGTGCCCCAGTTATTTATTATTATTATGCTTATTGCATCTTCAGTGCTAGTGAGATAATCTTAGTGATTTTAATGTGTACCTGCAGCCATCAGTGTGTAAATTCATTTATGTACAAGTACACATAAGTTCAATTATCCGAGTATGTATAAAATATGTAATAACTTTAAAGCACTTGAAATTGTGGAAAGTTTCTGGACATAATCAAGAGATGCAGACCACATAGAGAATGACAGCAGAGTGGTATGTGGACACTGTAATAGCAAATCTGGGAGCCATGTAAATGAATTTTTGGTTATACATGATCTGAAATGTTCGTATTAACGAATTGCTGTAAAGCGAAGTGCCATGAAGCGGGGCCCTCCTGTATTTTTTTTCTTCTCCGGTACAGCTGGAAAACATTAGGGATGTGTTTCCATAAGACACCTGCCGTCCATGTTCACCTATCAGTATAAAATGGGTACCTGGGTATTAGTTGACTGTTGTGGGTCACATCCTGGGACAAAACTGACCTAATTTGCCTGAAATGCTCAGCATAACAAGAGGCTTTCAATATAGTAGTATGTCATTAATGTCAGCTAGGCCTGTATACCTTGTACTTTTTTTTTTTTTTTTTTTTTTAAGTTGGCCGTCTCCCACCGAGGCAGGGTGACCCAAAAAGAAAGAAAAAATCCCCAAAAAGAAAATACAGTGCTCCCCCGGTTAACGATATTTTTTCATTCCAGAAGTATGTTCAGGTGCCAGTACTGACCGAATTTGTTCCCATAAGGAATACTGTGAAGTAGATTAGTCCATTTCAGACCCCCAAACATACACGTACAAACGCACTTACATAAATACACTTACATAATTGGTCGCATTGGGAGGTGATCGTTAAGCGGGGGTCCACTGTACTTTCATCATTCAACACTTTCACCTCATTCACACAATCATGTACTTGTAGTAAATAAAGATATTATTATTATTATTATTACATTTTTACAGATTTTGACACCACACCTCATGGGCATAGTCTAATTTTATCATTGTGAACACTATCTTACACCTCTCACTTTAGAGATATGTTCCTTCTCTCTCCTCTGCTGTGCTAAATGACATTTTGGGTTTGGTAATTTTTATGATTTAAACTTCAAATTGGACAATGCTTGCAATGCCGAGATAAATTTGAGATATAGTGTGAAACACAATTGAATTAATATATACATATAATTAACTAATTACCCTTTAAACCATGTCTGATGCACTAGTAAGTACGCTCCTGATGACTGTGTCCAACTTACTAGTAGGCACCATTTTTCTTGTCTTCAAATCTGCCACCTGCCAGTATTTTTAACCTCTTCACAACTCTATGGGTCTTTAATCTGTTTATACTTTAAAAAAATCTAAAGCCAGTAGGGTCCACACATTACATCATTGTTAACTATACAGGTGATGACTGTGTGTCTGACAGTCTAGTTTGTCTAACTAGCAAAAGTAAGCAGTGAAATAAGGTGGTGGTATTCCTTCACCAGCTTCACTACCAACAAAGTGTGTGTAAGTGGCACAAAGATGATGTATTCATTCCAAATTTATTAAAATTTCATGATCCTGACAGTGGAATTCAGCTACAAGGCACACTAAATATGCTGAACCTAGGATAACCCAGTAAAGTCAAACAGTGTGATTTATTTCCATGTTTTGAGGAGTATTATACTTTGAAACAATTGTAATATTATAAGTATTCCTTGTACATAGCATTAGAAGACAAAATAGTAAAAAAAAGATTATACCATTCATATACCGCATTTTCCAAGGAGCTATATCGGGCTAAGCATTTCCCCACGTTTGAAGTGCTAAAACGTCTAATTTCATAAGAAACTAATGTGCACAGTGTTAAACATTAAAGCAATTAATGAGTGATCATTTTCCTCCAACTTCAACACACTATAAAATTGTAAGGCTTTATCAGATTCCACTCATTTTGGTCTTATTAAATTAAAAATAAAAATACACTTTCATTCTTTGAAAAGTAAAGACTTTTTTTTTTTTTTTAAGTCATCCCCCCCCCCCCCCACAGGAATTTTATTTGGGGGTATGCCACAGTTTAAAGGTTAATTTAATTCTACAAGCATGCTCGTATCATAATAGGCATCTTTGTCCAAAGATGGGGTTACGTTCAGAAGAACCCATTGTAATTCAGAAATAAAAAATATCAAAAGTTGAATATGAATATATGCTAAATAACTATTATCACTGAGTAAGTAAATAAATAATTTCAGTAACTAAATACCAGTATTGAAAAATAAATAAATGAATACAAAAACAGTGATTATGTGCGAGTGAGGTGAAAGTGTTGAATGATGATGAAAGTACAGTGGACCCCCGCTTAACGATCAGCTCCCAATGCTACCAATTATGTAAGTGTATTTATGTAAGTGCGTTTGTACATGTGTGTTTGGTTGTCTCAAATGGACTAATCTAATTCACAATATTCCTTATGGGAACAAATTCGTTCAGTAATGGCACCTGAACATACTTCTGGAATGAAATAATATCATTAACTGTGGGTCCACTGTATTTTCTTTTTGGGGATTTTCTTTCTTTTTGGGTCACCCTGCCTCGGTGGGAGATGGCCAACTTGTTAAAAAAAAAAAAAAAAAAAAAAAAAGTTACGGACTTGCTGCCTTCGTGCTGGGTAATCATCTTACATTTCATCTCCAAAGTAATTGCATTTGCACCATTCTAAAGTTGAAATATCGAGTCCAACCATCGTAGATTGAAAGGCACCTGTATTAGCATGAATTGGCTGAAGTTGAGTATATAAATTTAATATTTTGGACCAAGGGCTCTCTTAGTAATAATACTTTGTTTGATTATTAGTTATATTTTTTTCTTTAAAAATATGCATTTTATTGCCTTAATACGTGCACATTTTGATCTTAATATTTTTTTCAGGTGGAGCCCATTGAGAACTGGCATGGCCGATGGTTTCCTCATCCTCCTGAGGAGTTAACCAGAAAAGGGAATATTCCAGCTGACCTGCCAGACTATTTAAAGGATGATAAACATGGAGTTGTAATGGGAATTCCTAGTTCAATGTGTGATAATGGCAAGGTATTTAATTAAACAGAAACATGTGGTCTCATTACTTAAGTATGTAGGTAGATAATGGTACAAAATACCAACACATTGGTAGACTAGGAATAGGACTATTTCAGAATTTTTGCTGATTCTGGTACTCTGTTTGAGGTGGATACCAATACTCTTTCAATTTTTTTTATATTTAAAATTGATAACTATGTTCAATATGTAAGGAATGCTTATTGTTTAATTGATATTAAATAACCCAGGAAGGATAAATATTAAATGACTTAATTCCTCTGAGATCCTTTTGATGAGTTCCAAGAGTTTATCTACTCCAGTGCCAAGTATGGGCCAGCCTCGTCTGGTGACTTGCAAATTGAAAAAATAAAACAGAATTTTTGAATCGGTTTATATATTTAGTAATCTGATAAAGACATTATGAGAATTCAGTTAGAAAAATAAAATCCTGAATAATTTCCAGTTTTCATAAACATGAAACTAAAATATCCAACACTCATAATACTGTTGATTTAAAGCTTTAAAATATATTTTGAAACCTAAATAAAACATAAAACATTAGGGTGGCCCGGTGGCCTGGTGGCTAAAGCTCCCGCTTCACACACGGAGGGCCCGGGTTCGATTCCCGGCGGGTGGAAACATTCGACACGTTTCCTTACACCTGTTGTCCTGTTCACCTAGCAGCAAATAGGTACCTGGGTGTTAGTCGACTGGTGTGGGTCGCATCCTGGGGGACAAGATTAAGGACCCCAATGGAAATAAGTTAGACAGTCCTCGATGACGCACTGACTTTCTTGGGTTATCCTGGGTGGCTAACCCTCCGGGGTTAAAAATCCGAACGAAATCTTATCTTATCTTATCTTATTCTTTATTGCAGTAACTAGAAAATTAATACATATGTATTTAAAATTAGTTTAGAATTTGAACAACAACCTCTATCCATTTATTAAACTGAATTAACACCCATTTCCATTATACAGTTTAATGTACAGTAGGATCCCCGTATCCATGGGAGACGAGTTCCAAGAACCTACCATGGATACCAAAACCATGTATTGTTGTGAACAATATGTATAAGTCCTATGCATACCTATTATAAATTTTAACTGATAAATTAAGCACAATAAGTGAAGAATTATCACATTTTCACTGCTTCTCTTAGGTTTTGAAGAACTTCCCTCGTCACTACTTTTGCACTTTGATGCCGTTATTAAGCAAAATTAAGGGTTACTTTTGGGCTGCAGTAAACCACAGATACAGTGGATCCCACCTTATGAACGCATCGTGTTACGTTAAATCCGCCATACGAAGCATTTGAACACAAAAATTTTGCCTGGCCTCACGATAAAAAACTTGCCTTACGTGATTCGTCCGGGACGCGTCCCACATGCGGCCTCAGTGCCAGTGTTTACAAGCCAGCCAGTGCGGTTGCATCTATGCATACTTTAGGTACATTTCACATTATCCCAGTGTTTTTAGTGCTTGTAACTGCAAAATAAGTCACCATGGACTCCAAGAAAGCTTCTAGTGCCATCCCTGTGGTAAAAAGGGTGAGAATTAGTATGGAACTGAAAAGAGAGATTAAGGAAATGTGGGCAGGGGGTTGAACTGCAAACCTTTATGGATGAAAATCACCCTGACACAGCTACTGCAAGCCGTGTTGGCAACCTGTACACTGACAATGTTATGGCCCATTTTAGGAAAGTCTTAAAGGAACGGGAGGTACAGCACTCTATGGACAGATTTGTTGTGCGACAGAGGTCCAGTGACTCTCAAGCTGGTCCTAGTGGCATTAAAAGAAGAAGGGAAGTAACCCCAGAAAAGGACTTGCTACCTCAAGTCCTAATGGAAGGGGATTCCCCTTCTAAACAATAATTTCCACACACTCCCCTCCTCCCGTCCCATCAATCATCACCAGATCTTCAATAAAGGTAAGTGTCATGTATTCTATTCTTAGTAGAGTAGTAATTGTGCATGTCTTCTTCAGTTTGTGTGTATTAAAATTAATATTTCATGTGGTAAAATTTTTTTTTTCATACTTTGGGGCATCAGGAGCAGATTAATTTGATTTCCATTATTTCTTGTGGGGAAAATTAATTTGGCTAACGATAATTTCCACTTACGATGAGCTCTCGGGAACGGATTAATATCGTAAGGCGGAGGTTCACTGTACTGGACCTAAAGATACAGGGGTCCTGCTGTATTATTATTATTATTATTATTATTATTATTATTGTCTGTCGTGTCTTTGATAGTAAAGGCAGTGGTAGCTATAATGAGTTTGGTGGTAGAGGAGATTTTGAGGATGTATTTGGCAGTGAAGTTGAGAACTATGTATTTCTTTGGTGGTGTCAAATCTGAGTGAATTGATATTTTGGGGTGCATAGTCTGCAGTCCATAACGAAACTTGGTTAGAAACAATACAAGTCTTCTACAAGACATTTAATACTGTGGTATAAACCTTGGTGATAGATACCAACAAATTGGTTTAAAAAGATGTGAGCAAACACTAGAACATATTTATTAGAAAATGCTTTGGTTGTGGGACCTTGATCACTTCTAACACACACAGGTTAAAATGAGAGTATACGTAGGTGGAGTGGGGTGTGAGTGACTCTCACCCATCTCTCTTTGGTCTTTCGTCGAAGTCTTAAAGATTTTAATAATACTACATTAGCCATTATCCAAAATTAGTTTTTTTAACTTTGGATTACACTGCACTTAATAATTGAGCTTTAGATGTGTTCACCCTCGGGTATGGTGGATACTTAAATTCTCTTAGTTATTATGAATTTGAAACAAGTCTTTCTGTTATCTTTTTATTTTAGCTAGAGAAATGTTACAGTACATTATTTCATTTTCTCTGCAGGTTAACCTAACAGTAGACTGGAACTTCTCTCCCATCAACTACACGTGTTTTGACCCCAAGCACCATCGAATACCAGTCCAAGATAGTCTGCCTTCAGTAGAAAAATGTGTTTATGTACCACAGAATTACACTCCTGAACACATCTGCATGAATCGTGAAATTATGTATAACACGAGCTTGCCAACGTTTGGACCACATCGCCCCATTTGGCCTGTTTTTGGAGAATATAAATTTGTACCCGTTCAGAGATGGCTTCACAATATAGAGGTAAGTTTTTTTTTATTTGTGAATAGCTTTAACCCATCAAAGGGAAGTTCCTTGACATTGGTAAGGGGCTCTACATTCTAGGAATTAAAGCTACCCTCCCCATGCACTGATGAAATTTGATTGCCTCTCACTCTTCAGGTATTTTATGATCCTTACAGGTTTAAAACTTCTCTAAGACTATAACACTGTAATAACAATTAGTTAAGACATAGAGACTACATGTACTAGATGTGTTTTCAGTAAATAATTTTTACATGCATTGGTCATTGTAGTCAGTTCAGTAAGAAGGTCCAGGACTCAAATCCTATACAGTATGAAATGTATGGAAAAATTCCTTACAGTTAATAAGTTGATGGGTGTTAATCCTTTAACTGTTTTTGATCTAGATCTACATTATTGATGCCAGTGTCACTTGTGTGGATCTGCATTTTTCGCACAGCCTATTTTGATCTAGCAGTAAATAATTAGTTGGGTGTTAACCCATCTAGATCTATGTTATTGATGTCACTGTCATTTGCTTAGGTCTACGTTTTTTGCACAGCACCCTGAAATGTGCTGTGAGTGGTAAATTTTGGCATAGACTTTAGAGAATGGGTCTGTGGAGTGAGTGTGCACAGTGTAAAAAACAAAATCCTGCCCCATTCAGTGTATGATGGGAAAAGCAAATTTCTGACTGTTTGGTTTAAAATAGTGACATAGAGATGTTTTCTAAGATGGTTTTTATGGTTTTATTAGCAGTTTCTTGGGACTCTTTTGTTGCCGTTTTGACAGTCCTGTGGTTGTTGCCATAGAGCATTACGTGATTAATTCATTATTCTGGTGTCAAGATGTTTGGTATGCATTTTATTCAGAATATTCAATTAGGATTCGTGAAGAAAACACAGTATTTAAGCAGTGTCATTGCTGTACAATTGAAGGATGTGATTGTATATAGAATAAGCATTTCCATGAGGAAATTGAGAAGAATCCCTCCTCCATAAGCCATGTGTTGAAAGAGGCGACAAAAATGCCAGGAACAAGGGTTCAGTAACCCCTTCTGTATAAATTACTAAATGTAAAAAGAAGAAAAATTTTACGTTTCTTTTTTGGGTCACCCTGCCTCGGTGGGAGATGGTGGGTTTTTTTTTTTTTTTTTCCTCAAGTCAGCAGTCTCCCACTGAGGCAGGGTGACCCAAAAAGAAAGAAGAAAATACTTTAATCATTCAACACTTTCACCTCACTCATACATAATCATTGTCTTTGCAGAGGCACTCAGATACAACAGTTTAGAAGCATATATAAAGATACTGTATATGACATATCTCTCCAAACTGCCATTATCCCAAACCCCTTCTTTAACGTGTAGTCATGGTACTTCCCATTTCCAGTACTCAAGTCCAGCTATATAAAAATCACCAGTTTCACTAAATATTACCCTGCTCACACTCCAACAGCTCATCAGGAATATGATGGTTTTCTTCTTTTTCTTTTTAGTAAGCTATAGGGGAAAAGGGGTTACTAGCCCATTGTTCCCAGCATTTTAATTGACTTTTACAATATGCATGGCTTATGAAAGAAAGATTCTTATTCCATTTCCCCTGGGATATGAAAGGAAAAGCAATAAGAATAAGAACTATTAAGATAAAATCTAAGAAAACTTAGATGAGTGTGTATATATAAACATGTACATGCATGTGTAGTGACCTTAGTGTAAGTAGAAGTAGCAAGATGTACCTGAAATCTTGCATGTTTGAGACAAAAAAAAAGACAGCAGCAATCCTACCATCATGTAAAACAAAATACATGCTTCCTCTTTATACTCACTTGGGAGGACAGTAGTACCTTCCTGAGTGGTTGCTGGTGGTATTAAAGAAAAAATTACTGATTTTCAATCTTGTTGGTATTGTATACCATTCTTGTAAAAAAAATATTTAAATTTAAGCATAAAGCTCTATGGTCTAAAAGTAATATATCTTGTTGCAGCATGGAGCAGTAGTCATGTTGTATGATCCCTGCACAGAACCTCTTGTGGTACACAGACTTCGTAAGTTGGTTACTGGGTGCATACGGAAGCACATCATCACCCCATATACATTTCTGTCTAAAGAACGAGTAAGTAATTTAATATTCTGTACCAACTAGAGATTAGTGAACTGAGCAGTTGAACTGTTTTCTTTTTCTAATAATATATCCACCATTCTTTATTTATGCCATTCCAGTTATGTATGACAGTAATTACAGACAGATTATTAAAAAATTTGTACAGACTTTATAGGAAGATTTTTTTTGCAAGTTTATCTTCACCTGCTGGTAGAAGAGACTGGCTGTGTATTGCCTTTGAATTTTTATTATTAAATATTATGGACCTGTTGAATTAGTAATGTAAAATAATTCTTCAGGAGTGATTATTTGCACCTAGAGAAGAGAGAAGTGCAGAGGAGAGAGAGAGATTTTGGGAAATGTTGAGTGTGTGGGGAGTTTTGAACCAAGTGAGAGAGTACTTGTGGCTGGGGATCTCAATGCTAAAGTGGGTAAAAATGTTGTGGAGGGAGTAGTAGGTAAACTTTTGGTGCTAGGGGTAAATGAAAATGGGGATCCCTTAATTGAAGTAATACATATTTTATGAAAAAGAGAATAAATAATTATACAAGGTATGATATAGCACATAATGAAAGTAGTTTGTTGGATTAGGTATTGCTGGATAAAAGGTTGATGGGTAGGTATCAGGATGTACATGTTTATAGAAGGGCAACAGATATATCAGATCATTATTTAGTTGTAGCTACAGTTAAAGTAAGAGGTAGAGGAGACAAAAGGAAAATGGCAACATCCAGTAAGAGAGAGGTGAAAGTGTATAAACTAAGGGAGTAGGAAGTTAGGGTGAGATATAAGCAACTATTGGCAGAAAGGTGGGCTAGTGCAAGCATGGGTAGTGGAGGGGTTGAAGTTAGTGTGAGATATAAGCAAATGTTGGCAGAAAGGTGGGCTAGTGACATTCCAATTCCCACAGTTCCAATACTTCAGTATTGGAATGTGTATAAAGGGCCTATATAGATATGTAGTGTAGCTAACAGTAGAGTATATGGTGAGGAGAAAAAGGAAATGGAAACAGAAAGAAGAGGAGAAAAGTATAAGCTAAGGGGAGGCAGTAGTAGAATTGATGAAATAAGAACAATTTGAAAGGTGGGCTAAGGCAAGCATGGTAGTGGGGTTTGATAGAGCGATGGAGAATAAGTTTTAATTTGACAGAGGTGGGCTAGTGGAAGCTTCCAATTTAAAGATCAGTAATACGGAAGGGGACGAAGTTCTGGAGTAGGAGTTAGTGCTGATGAAGGAGGAGTGTTTGTGATATTAAATGAGTAAGCCCCTTGGAAGAGGGCATGAAAGGAAAAGGTAGCTTGAAGATTTCTTTTGGGGACATGCCTGTGAGAACGTGTGATAATAATAAAATATTGAATAATGAACAAGTTAAGAAAGCCTAGGGAACAAATTGGATTTGTCAGTTAAAAGCAGAGTAGGGTAGTTAGTAGATGGGGAGCTGGAGGTATTGGGTAGATGGCAGGAATATTTTGAGAAATTTTCAGATGTCGATGAAGAAAGGGAGGCGGTAATTTCATGCACTGGCAAGGGAGGTATAACATCTTTTAGGAATGGAGAAGAGCAGGATGTGGGTGTGGGGCAGGTGCATCAACACTATGTAGAATGAAAGGGGATAAAGCAGCTGGAGCTGATGGGATCATGACAGAAATGTTAAAAGCAGGGGGGATATAGTGTTGGAGTGGTTGGCATTTTTGTTTAATAAATGTATAAAAGAGGGGAAGGTACCTAGGGATTGGCAGTGTGTGTGTATAGTTCCTTTATATAAATGGAAGGGGGACAGAAGGGATTGTAAAAATTATAAGGGAATAAGTTTACTGAGTGTAGGTAGTAGGTTGGTAGACAGCAACCGCCCAGGGAGGTACTACCGTCCTGCCAAATGAGTGTAAAATGAAATCCTATAATTGTTTTACGTGATGGTAGGATTGCTGGTGTCCTTTTTTTTTGTCTCATAAACGTGCAACATTTCAGGTATGTCTTGCTACTTCTACTTACATTTAGGTCATACTACACATACATGTACAAGCATATATATACACACCCATCTGAGTTTTCTTCTATTTTCTTTCTAGTTCTTGTTCTTGTCTATTTCCTCTTATCTCCATGTGGAAGTGGAATAGAATTCTTCCTCCGTAAGCCATACGTGTCGTAAGAGGCGACTAAAATGCCAGGAGCAAGGGACTAGTAACCCCTTCTCCCGTATAAATTACTAAATTTATAAAGAGAAACTTTCGTTTTTCTTTTTGGGCCACCCTGCCTTGGTGGGATACGGCCGGTTTGTTGAAAAAAAAAATGTATAAAAGAGGGGAAGGTACCTAGGGATTGGCAGTGTGTGTATAGTTCCTTTATATAACGGGAAGGGGGACAGAAGGGATTGTAAAAATTATAAGGGAATAAGTTTACTGAGTGTAGGTAGTAGGTTGGTAGACAGCAACCGCCCAGGGAGGTACTACCGTCCTGCCAAGTGAGTGTAAAATGGAAACCTGTAATTGTTTTACATGATGGTAGGATTGCTGGTGCCTTTTTTCTGTCTCATAAATATGCAAGATTACAGATATGTCTTGCTACTTCTACTTACACTTAGGTCACACTACACATACATGTTTTTTTTTTTTTTTCCAACAAGTTGGTCGTCTCCCACCGAGGCAGGGTGACCCAAAAAAAGAAAGAAAATCCTCAAAAAGAAAATACTTTCATCATCATTCAACACTTTCACCACACTCACACATTATCACTTCTTTTGCAGAGGTGCTCAGAATACAACAGTTTAGAAGCATATACATATAAAGATACACAACATATCCCTCCAAACTGCCAATATCCCAAACCCCTCCTTTAAAGTGCAGGCATTGTACTTCCCATTTCCAGGACTCAAGTCCGACTATAAGAAAATAACCGGTTTCCCTGAATCCCTTCAATAAATATTACCCTGCTCACACTCCAACAGATTGTCAGGTCCCAAGTATCATTCGTCTCCATTCACTCCTATCTAACACGCTCATGCACGCTTGCTGGAAGTCCAAGCCCCTCGCCCACAAAACCTCCTTTACCCCCTCTTTCCAACCCTTTCGAGGACAACCCCTACCCCTCTTTCCTTCCCCTATAGATTTATATGCTTTCCATGTCATTCTACTTTGATCCATTCTCTCTAAATGACCAAACCACCTCAACAACCCCTCTTCTGCCCTCTGACTAATGCTTTTATTAACTCCACACCTTCTCCTAATTTCCACACTCCGAATTTTCTGCATAATATTTACACCACACATTGCCCTTAGACAGGACATCTCCACTGCCTCCAACCGTCTCCTCGCTGCTGCATTTACCACCCAAGCTTCACATCCATATAAGAGTGTTGGTACTACTATACTTTCATACATTCCCTTCTTTGCCTCCATAGATAACGTTTTTTGACTCCACATATACCTCAACGCACCACTCACCTTTTTTCCCTCATCAATTCTATGATTAACCTCATCCTTCATAAATCCATCCGCCGACACGTCAACTCCCAAGTATCTGAAAACATTCACTTCTTCCATACTCCTCCTCCCCAATTTGATATCCAATTTTTCTTTATCTAAATCATTTGATACCCTCATCACCTTACTCTTTTCTATGTTCACTTTCAACTTTCTACCTTTACACACATTCTCAAACTCATCCACTAACCTTTGCAATTTTTCTTTAGAATCTCCCATAAGCACAGTATCATCAGCAAAAAGTAACTGTGTCAATTCCCATTTTGAATTTGATTCCCCATAATTTAATCCCACCCCTCTCCCGAACACCCTAGCATTTACTTCTTTTACACCCCATCTATAAATATATTAAACAACCATGGTGACATTACACATCCCTGTCTAAGACCTACTTTTACCGGGAAGTATTCTCCCTCTCTTCTACACACCCTAACCTGAGCCTCACTATACTCATAAAAGCTCTTTACAGCATTTAGTAACTTACCACCTATTCCATAAACTTGCAACATCTGCCACATTGCTCCTCTATCCACTCTATCATATCCTTTTCTTAAACAGCCATAATGCCAAAAGAAAAACAATTCCTACCTTTATCAATTAGTTACATATATTTCAATATAACACTTGATTTACATCCCCTCCCCATTCTGAATGCCTCCTTGACATACCGCAATGCTACAAAATTCTGTCTTACCTCTAATTTCAGATAATAAACTTACCGATATATTTGAAGTAAATCAGAACTTATTACCTCTAAGGTTTGTACAATTCTTTATGTCCCGTATTACCTATTAATAGATAGGGACGTACCTAATGCTCTCCGCCAATCCTAGGTAGCCCCCATCTACATTTATGTAAACAAAAGTACCAACCACTCCAACACTATACCCCCCTGCTTTTAACATTTCTGTCATGATCCCATCAGTTCCAGCTGCTTTACCCCCTTTCATTCTACGTAATGCCTCACGTACCTCCACCACACTTACATTCTGCTCTTCTTCACTCCTAAAAGATGATATACCTCCCTGGCCAGTGCATGAAATTACCGCCTCCCTTTCTTCCTCAACATTTAAAAATTCCTCAAAATATTCTCGCCATCTACCTAATACCTCCCTCTCCCCATCTACTAACTCCCCTACTCTGTTTTTAACGGACAAATCCATACTTTTCCTAGGCTTTCTTAACTTGTTTAACTCCAAAATTTTTTTCTTATTTTCATTAAAATTTCTTGACAGTGCCTCTCCCACTCTTTCATCTGCTCTCCTTTTGCACTCTCTCACCACTCTCTTCACCTTTCTTTTACTCTCCATATACTCTGCTCTTCTTATAACACTTCTGCTTTGTAAAAACCTCTCGTAAGCTACCTTTTTCTCTTTTATCACCCCTTTACTCATCATTCCACCAATCACTCCTCTTTCCTCCTGCCCCCACCCTCCTATACCACAAACTTCTGCCCCACATTCTAATACTGCATTTTTAAAACTATTCCAACCCTCTTCAACCCCCCCACTACTCATCTTTGCACTAGCCCACCTTTCTGCCAATAGTCGCTTATATCTCGCCCGAACTTCCTCCTCCCTTAGTTTATACACTTTCACTCCCTCTTACTTGTTGTTGCCACCTTCCTCTTTTCCTTCTACCTCTTACTCTAACTGTAGCTACAACTAAATAATGATCTGATATATCAGTTGCCCCTCTATAAACATGTACATCCTGGAGTCTACCCATCAACCTTTTATCCACAATACATAATCTAACAAACTACTTTCATTACGTGCTACATCATACCTTGTATATTTATTTATCCTCTTTTTCATAAAATATGTATTACTTATTACCAAATTTCTTTCTACACATAGCTCAATTAAAGGATCCCATTTACATTTACCCCTGGCACCCCAAATTTACCTACTACTCCCTCCATAACATTTTTACCCACTTTAGCATTGAAATCCCCAACCACCATTACTCTCACACTTGATTCAAAACTCCCCACGCATTCACTCAACATTTCCCAGAATCTCTCTCTCTCCTCTACACTTCTCTCTTCTCAGGTGCATATACGCTTACTATAACCCACTTTTCACATCCAATCTTTATTTTACTCCACATAATCCTTGAATTTATGCATTTGTGGTCCCTCTTTTCCTGCCATAGCTTATCCTTCAACATTTTTGCTACTCCTTCTTTAGCTCTAACTCTATTTGAAACCCCTGACCTAATCCATTTATTCCTCTCCATTGAAACTCTCCCACCCCCTTCAGCTTTGTTTCACTTAAAGCCAGGACATCCAGTTACTTCTCATTCATAACATCCACAATCATCTCTCTCTTATCATTTGCACAACATCCACGCACATTCAGACTTCGCACTTTGACATTTTTCTTCTTATTCTTTTTAGTAATCTTTACAGGAAAAGGGGTTACTAGCCCATTGTTCCCGGCATTTTAGTTGACTTTTACAATACGCATGGCTTACGGAGGAAAGATTCTTATCCACTTCCATGGATATAAAAGGAAAGTAATAAGACCAAGAACTATTAAGATATAATCAAAGAAAACTCAGATGAGTGTGTATAAATAAACATGTATATGTATGTGTAGTGTGACCTAAGTGTAAGTAGAAGTAGCAAGACGTACCTGTAATCTTGCATATTTATGAGACAGACAAAGGACACCAGCAATCCTACCATCATGTAAAACAATTACAGGCTTTCGTTTTACGCTCACTTGGCAGGACGGTAGTACCTCCCTGGGTGGTTGCTGTCTACCAACCTACTACTACTACTACTTGTACATGCATGTACAAGCATATATATACACACACCCCTCTGGGTTTTCTTCTATTTTCTTTCTAGTTCTTGTTCTTGTCTATTTCCTCTTATCTCCATGGGGAAGTGGAATAGAATTCTTCCTCCGTAAGCCATGCGTGTCGTAAGAGGCGACTAAAATGCTGGGAGCAAGGGACTAGTAACCCCTTCTCCCGTATATATTTTTAAAAGATGAAACTTTCGTTATTCCTTTTGGACCACCCCGCCTCAGTGGGATACGGCTGGTACATTGAGAGAAGAAGAAAACGTGCAAGATTTCAGGTATGTCTTGCTACTTCTACTTACATTTAGGTCACACTACACATACATGTACAAGCATATACAGGTCTCCCTCAACATTCACGTTTTCAGCTTTCGCGGGCTTCACACATTCGCGAATTCCCAACCGCCAAATTCCCAGCTGCCAAATCATATTTAAGTTTCCCGCCACCTGCGAGTCCCTACTACCCTCCCTCCGACCCCTGCACCTGGCAGCCAGCCCTCCCACCACTCGGTGTGGTGAGTGTTTTGTTTGTTCATTATTTGCTATTAAACTACAGTATAAATAATGTAAACCCATTCATGACTGCATATTGGAATAACTATTCGGACAGGTATTAGATGGTGACATCATGTGTTTACTCTTGAACTCAGCAAAGAATCAAACATTTCTGCTACTGCTAATAATAACAATAGTGATAATAATAATAATAAATACGATATAATTGAAGAAGGAAGTTGTACAAAAATACGAGGGAGTGGTTGACACATCGTCAGTATGGCTTTGTTTATGCTGGAGTGAACATTAGCCTCCCTGCTCTTCCAAACATTTCACAATAATTCATTGTGTTTGGTGCTTGTAGATTGAGTTTGACTCGAGCGGTAGAGGGAGCGGTAGAGGGAGCGGTAGAGGGAGCGGTAGAGGGAGCGGTAGAGGGAGCGGTAGAGGGAGCGGTAGAGGGCAGCGGTAGAGGCAGCGGTTGAGGCAGCGGGTGAGGCTGCTGTTGAGGCAGCAATTGAGGCAGTGGGTGAAGCAGCTGTTGAGGCAGCGATTGAGGCAGCTGTTGAGGCAGCGATTGAGGCAGTGGGTGAGGCAGCGATTGAGGCAGTGGGTGAGGCAGCGATTGAGGCAGTGGGTGAGGCAGCGGTTGAGGCAGCGGTTGAGGCAGCTGTTGAGGCAGCGATTGAGGCAGCGATTGAGGCAGCGATTGAGGCAGCGATTGAGGCAGTGGGTGAGGCAGCGATTGAGGCAGCGATTGAGGCAGCGATTGAGGCAGCGATTGAGGCAGTGGTTGAGGCAGTGGTTGAGGCAGCTGTTGAGGCAGTGGGTGAGGCAGCGATTGAGGCAGCGATTGAGGCGGCGATTGATGGCAGCGATTGAGGCAGCGATTGAGGCAGCGATTGAGGCAGGGTTGAGGCAGCTGTTGAGCAGTGGGTTGAGGTTGGATTGAGGCAATGGTTGAGGCAGCTTTTGAGGCGTGGTATTAATAACATACTTTATTAAAAAAAATTTTTTTTTTTTTTCTCAACAAGTCGGTGTTCCCCCAAAGGGGCAGGGTGAACCCAAAAAAGAAAGAAATCCCCAAAGAAAATCTTTCATCATCATTTAACACTTTCACCACACTCACACATTATCACTGTTTTTGCAGAGGTGCTCAGAATACAACAGTTTAGAAGCATATACGTATAAAGATACACAACATATCCCTCCAAACTGCCAGTATCCCAAACCCCTCCTTTAAAGTGCAGGCATTGTACTTTTATTATTTATAACATATATGTTATTAAATACCACTGCCTCAACCGCTGAATTATTGTGAAATGTTTGGACGAGCACGGAGACTAATGCTCAATCTAGCATAAACAAAGCCACACTGACGATGTGTCCACCACTCTTTCGTATTTTTGTACAATTTCCTTCTTCAATTATATTGTATTATTATTATTATTATTATTATTATTGTTATTATTAGCAGTAGCAGAAATGTTTGATTCTTTGCTGTGTTCAATAGTAAACACATGATGTCACAATCCAATACCTGTCCGAATAGCCACTCCAATATGCAGTCATGAATGGGTTTACATTATTTATACTGTAGTTTAATAGCAAATAATGAACAAATAAAACACTCACCACACTGAGTGGTGGGAGGGCTGGCTGCCAGTTGCGGGGGTCGGAGGGAGGGTAGTAGGGACTCGCAGTGGTTGAGACATTGGTGGAGGCAGTGGTGGAGTCTGTGGTAGAGTCTGTGGTATTTAATAACATACATGTTATTAAAGCATAACATGTATATATTTAGTACAGTTTATGACGTTTTCATGTATTTTATGATTGTTCATGGTTCAACAAGTTAAGGAAGCAGTATTGTATTATATTTCCCTACAATATATTGGGTCACCAAACATTCACGGTTTTTCAACATTCGCGAGGCTCTTGATCCCCTAACCCTCGCGAATGTTAAGAGAGATCTGTATATACACACCCCTCTGGGTTTTCTTCTATTTTCTTTCTAGTTCTTGTTCTTGTTTATTCCCTCGTATCTCCACGGGGAAGTGGAACAGAATTCTTCCTCCATAAGCCATGCGTGTTGTAAGAGGTGACTAAAATGCTGGGAGCAAGGGCCTAGTAACACCTTTTCCTGTATAAATTACTAAATTTATAAAGAGAAACTTTGGTTTTTCTTTTTGGGCCACCCTGCCTCGGTGGGATACAGCTGGTTTGTTGGAAAAAAAAAAAAAAGTTTACCGAGTATACTACCTGGTAAAGTGTACGGTAGGGTTATTATTGAAAGAATTAGAGGCAAGACAGAGAGTAGGATTACACACGAGCAAGGCGGCTTTAGAGTGGGTAGCGGATGTGTAGATCAAGTGTTTACATTGAAGCTTATATGTGAACAGTATTTAGATAAAGGTAATGAAGCTTTCGTTGCATTTATGGATTTAGAAAAGGCATATGATAGTGGATAGGGGAGCAATGTGGCAGATGTTGCAGGTGTGTGGAATAGGTAGTAAGCTACTAAATGCTGTAGTTTTTATGAGAATAGTGAGGCTCAGGTTAAGGTGTGAAGTAGAGAGGGAGATTACTTCCCAGTAAAAGTAGGTCTTAGACAGGGATGTGTAATGTCACCATGGTTGTTTAATATATTTATAGATGGGGTTGTAAAAGAAATAAATGCTAGGGTGTTGGGGAGAAAGGTGGGATTAAATTATGGGGAATCAAATACGAAATGGTAGTCGACAGTTACTTTTTGCTGATGATACTGTGCTTATGGGAGATTCTAAAGAAAAGTTGAAAAGGTTAGTGGATGAGTTTGGGAGGGTGTGTAAAGGTAGAAAGTTGAGAGTGAACATAGACAAGAGTAAGGTGATGAGGGTATCACATTGGAGAGAGGTAGTATGGAAGAAGTGAATGTTTTCAGATATTTGGGAGTTGAATTGTCAGCAGATGGATTTGTGAAGAATGGGGTTAACCATATAATTGATGAAGGAAAAAAGGCGAGTGGTGCATTGAGGTATCTGTGGAGACAAAAAACGCTATCCATGGATGCAAAGAAGGGAATATATGAAAGTATAGTGGTACCAACACTCTTATATGGGTGTGAAGCTTGGGTTGTAAATGCTGCAGTGAGGAAGTGGCTGGAGGCAGTGGAGATGTCCTGTCTAAGGGCAGTGTGTGGCATAAATATTATGCAGATAATTTGGAGTGTGGAAATTAGGTGGTGGTGTGGAGTTACTGAAAGTATTAGTCAGAGAGGTGAAGAGAGGTTGTTAAGGTGGTTTGGTTATTTAGAGAGAATGGAACAAAGTAGAATGACTTGGAAAGCACATAAATCTGTAGAGGAAGGAAGGAGGGGTAGGGGTCATCCTTGAAAAGGTTGGAGGGAGGGAGTAAAGAAGGTTTTGTGGGCAAGGGGCTTGGACTTTCAGCAAGCATGCGTGATTGTTTTAGATAGGAGTGAATGGAGACGAATGTTTTTTGGGACCTGAATAGCTGTTGGAGTGTGAACAAGGTAATATTTTGTGAAGGGATTCAGGGAAACTGGTTAGGTGGACTTGAGTCCTGGAAATGGGAAGTACAGTGCCTGCACTTTAAAGGCGGGGTTTGGGATATTGGCAGTTTGGAAAGACTTCTATACTGTTGTATCTGAGCACCTCTGCAAAGACAGTGATTATGTATGAGTGATGTTGAAAGTGTTGAATGATGATGAATGTATTTTCTTTTTGGGTTTTTTCTTTCTTGGGTTTTTCTTTCTTTTTGGGTTTTTCTTTTTGGGTCACCCTGCTTCGGTGGGAAATGGCCAACGTAAAAAAAGTAAATTATAATTTTGTGTGTATGGGTTTTATTTATAATTCAATTTTTTTCTCAGCCTTTAGCCTTAATAGCTTGGGGCTGCAGCCTGGAAATGTCTACTGTTGATGAGAAGGAAGTTAAGACTTTCATAAAGAAGTATGGACTCCATGGACCTGAAGGAAACTACACCAAAGATGGAGGCTATAAGGAAGGGCTCATTAGAAAAGCCAAATATCCTCCAGGATCAGGAGAAAAGGACTCTAATCTTTGTCCATCGTAAATCTTCTGCATCTGAAATGTCGGTTTCCAACCTTAATCTTACTCATTACTAGATTTCATGCTGCTTTGCATTTAAATTGCAAATCACAAAATTACTGTCTTGATTTTAAAAAAATCTTAAGTATTGCAGTAATTTAACATTCTGGCACGTTGATTTCATGTTTGTAATATTTTTGTGTTAGAGTATAATAGTAAAAATTTCCCCTTTTTATTGAAATTTTGAAAAATATCAATTAATGGTTCTTTAAGAAGCAGATTTTGGGAAATGCTCATTGGTTAGTTTAGTTTTTATTAAATGATGTTTAATGATATGTATATCAGAGGCCCTGTTGAGGGTGAGCATTGATGTGACAACAAGCATAGAGATGAAATCTTGATGAGATGTGTCTTGAGTTGAAAAGAAAGTGCCAGAGTTTCACCAACATCTAGGTGAAATGATGGGAAATTGAGGGCTTATTGATAGGCAGGTCATAGCCTTGGCAAGTGTGCAGGGAACTTGTCTGGTGTATGAAGAGGTGATCAGTGTAATCTCATGGAGGAGGCAGGTTCTCAGGTTTTCATTGCTGTTCTTTTGGCATAGTGGGCTAGATGGCAATGGTTGGGAACCATTTTAGTTTTGAGAAGGTCTTGGTGTCCAAGAGACCTCATATGATTACATAATCACTGTGCAGTACTTTGCTTATAAGTTGTGCAACACATGTTCTGTTTTGCTAGTATTTACCCTGTTCAAAAAATGAATTGTTCAATTTCAGAGTTTTGCACAGACTTGTATTAATTGGTGAACTGTAATATATAGTACTCTAGCTGATTATTGAATGAACATGTCCGCTTCGTCATTGCCAGTTATTACTTCAACAGGTGGGCCAGCAACTTCTGCTGCTGGAGGTTGATTGCAGGTGTTGGGGTTACTTGAATGCTGAGCTGAAACTTAGCAGTTTTGATTGCAAGTTCTTCAGGGGACTGGATATTTTCTGGGATCATCATCTTGGGGAGGTTGAATAAGTGGAACATTGACTAATTTTTATGTTGAAAGTTACTGTGTAAATTTCATTTTTCAGCTGGGCATTGACTAGGCATGTTTGTATCCTGCGTAGTGTGCTACCTTTGGAACATTGGTGCTGGGTCACTTTACATAGACCAAGCATGTTTGTATCCCTAGTGGTGTGCTATCTTGAAACACATTCTGGGTCAGTTGCAGTCAGTGTTGGCATGTAGATTAGCTGTTGGGTGACTTGTTGGATTTTGTCTGCCTGAACTTGAGTTGTACCTTTATAGGTGATGGTCTTAGTGTTAAGTTTTTTCTATTTTTATTATTGATTACCCCCCTTTCTCAAGGGACTCTAGTATCTAGGTTGTGATGATCATCCCTTACAGTTGAGGTATTGTGGTGATCCTGAAGGTGTAGCCTTTCTTGGCACACTCGAGGCAAAACTTTTTGTTTTTCAAAGGACAGTCTTTTATAGTGATTGTGGTCATAGCAGTTCTGGCTAGGAGTTGTATGATGGTACTGGTTTTATTCAGTGTCCTGTGGATTGATGTGGTAACATGAGATCTTTAAACCATTTTGTATGACTCATTTTATCATTGATACTCTTTCAGGTCTAACCTTGATCATTTAGGCAATGTTGGGTAGTATGGTGATTTCACTGATTTTTGGCCCATGACTTCAGTCTCATGTTTATGGTAACTTGTTGATATTTTGGTGAGCTCTCAGCCCAGTGTTTTGATGAATACTGATCTCCTGGGTATCAGGGTGAGATGTAGAGCTACTTTCATGTCTTCATCTTTTAGCAAGCTCACTGCTGAAGTTGGTATAATTTTGTCAGCATTTGAAGGACTCCTTTGTTCCTATCAGGTTTGAGAATTTGATGCGTAGATTAATCTGTTGGTGCTTATTCAGTTAGGTCAGCTGTACTGCCTCTGGACCCTGATGGGTTTAGCACGTTGTTGTAATTCAAAAAATAATAATGTACTGCCTGTGAGAGACTGCTCTTGACACAGTGGGTGATTCCATCCCGCATGGAGATTCGAGAAGAGCCAGTTCAGTTTTTTCATATATAGTGGTACCTTGACTTATGAATATAATTCGTTACGTGACCCAGCTCATAACTCAATTTGCTCGTATATCAAGTCAATTTTCCTCAATGAAATTAATTGAAATGCCGTTAATCTATTCCAGCCCCCAAAAGACCACCCCAATTTTTTTGTTACAGGTTTTTAAATAAAAAAAAGTGTGTATAAATAACAAATGATTTTTCCTTTTTTGTCGATAGAGACAGCCAGAGCAGATCAGCCAGCCAGCCAGCTGGCCTGCTGAACGTGCATTACACATGTTCCAGAATTATTTCTCTTAGGGCATACGTTATAGAACATTCTGGCAGGATGACACTACCAGTGGTATCAAAATTGGAAGGCTGTTACACATTGGTTATTATGAGGTTTTTGATATTTCCTCTCTCCTGCAAGTGGCGGCGTATCTGAAGCTTGCTCGTGACTCGTATTTTGGCTTGCAACTCAAAGCAAAAAATCGACTGAGTGATGGCTTGTAACTCGGAAAACTTGTAAGTTGGGGCACTTGTAAGTCAAGGTACCACTGTACACATTGAAAGCTGTGATTTAATAAAAAAATTAAAGTTTTGAAACAAAGTACAGCACATGTAATTTAGATAAGGATTTATGTTTTGTAATAAATAACTATTAAATTATTACCTGAAGAGAATCTCTTCCATATTTGTTAATACTGAATTATAAATTTATTAATATATTTTCAGTCAGACTGTATTCTCGTAATTCGCATTATAGAGTATACATGTATATATATATATGCATATATATTAATATCTGTGATAATGTTTATATGAATATTATTTTGAATAGTTAGAGTAATGATTTTTAGATCTGACATTTGGACCAAGGCCTGATAAGTTTGGGTTATCACCTTAGTTCACTGCCATAAACATACAGCGCTTGTAAGTTTTTTCAGACATTTGCTTTATTTTGATAGTTTTACATTGTATTAAAATAGAAAATATTGAACTTCATTAGAAAAAGTTTATTTTGTCAGTTTTAAGCAATTTTTATAATTGTTTAATTATTATTAATACAGTCTGCAACATCTGGCCTGGCTTCAGCAACAATGCTAGGTGGTATGTTAACGCATCAGATTGACAAGCCAGTGTTACCAGCAATTTAGCAGGGAAGTGTTAGTTTAGTAAACTGCCAAATGGAAACTAACTGTACAGTACTGTGATGAACAATACACAAATAACGTGGCACATAGAACAGTGAAACTTATGATGTAGTTTCGGTCTGACTTAGATCATTAACTAGTCACACCAAGTTGGACCGAAACATCATAAGTTTCATTCCCCTACGTGTACATTATTTGTGTATTCTCATTTCGTACTGAGAGAGAAAATCGAAATATGGCTCCTGTTTGTACAGCTTGGCACAACTTGGCCAACAGCCTGAAGTTGTGGATAGGTCTTGAATTTCGTTTCAAAGATGAAGCAGATACTGAGATACGAGAGATTAATGAGAGCACCACCATTCTCATTCTTGAGATGTAGCAGCGTCTTTGTTCTCATCCTTGAGATGTGCTATCAAGAAGATAGAATTCCTGCTTCAGGTTTCTGCCACTTGTAACAAACTAAAGAATTTCTTGATCACACATGATGACAGTTTGTTATTCAGTTTTATAAGTTTTTGGTAAAGCCTAGTCCCAATATCCTCAAGAAATTATCATCTGAAAGTTTTCATGAGTGTCAATGTTTCTCTTATCTGGGCTGTGCAATTTTACCAAATGGCATGTAATGCTGTCCCCAGCTTAATTCAAAGGAAAGGCAAAGTCTTATTCTTGCATTGATGTATATTAGGTCCAGCAGCAACACTTGTACAATATGCAGAGCAAGAATGACTATGTAGTGAAATCCACACCAGAGGATTAAGGCCTGACTTGAATTACTTCATCAGCCTACTTTGCTGGACACTGTTTCACAAAAAGTAAGGTATTAAGTCCAGCTGCGCAACTCCCTTTAGAACTACACACATGGGATACACTGGCACTTGACAGCCCAAATAAAGGTACTGTATGTTATGTACTTTGGCTAAAAGCTGCTCTAATTTTAAGAGGTAGTGATAGCAACACCCACATCCTGTCTTAATATTTTAACACTCCTTTATTTCTTATGAATCAAAAATTGCAGTACTGTACTGTGTGGATAGAGCATTTCACAACTTGCAGTTTTATTATTTTCTATGAGGCTCCAGCACGTCTTCATCTCCATTTCCAGTTAGTGGGTTGTAAATTCGTAACTTATGGTTTACTTTGTCTCTAATTGGCTGTATTACACTTCTCTACATAGTTTTCCTTAGCAAAATTCTGCTGAAATTCTTAGAATCCACCTTCCTGCAGCTACCTTTGCAATAATAGTATGAAATATTTCTGAAATGGCCATAATGCAGAGATTGTTGGAGGGATTTAGAAGGGTGTGTTGAAAGTTAGAAGTGGGCATAGAAAAGAGTAGTGAAAGATTGGATGTCATACTGGAGGAAGTACAGAAGAAGTGATTGTATTGTATTTAGATATTAGGGTGAATTTTGGCAAATGGGTGCATGAAAGATGTGGTCATTTATGCAATAGATAAAAAAAAGGAGAGACTAGAGTGTTGAGATCTGGTAAAAAAAAAATAATTTGTTATTGGATGTTAAAAAAAAGAAGTTGATGTGTCACGGGTTGGTGGTACCAACACATTTTGGAAGGTGAATGGCATGGTACTGCTGTCACGTAGTAGGTGAAGGCATGTTTAAGGTCATTGCAGAGAGAATATAGTACAGGAAATAGAGTGAAGAAATTTTAAGACAGTGGGGGTTGAATAAAAGATAATTCATGGAGCAAAAAAAGATTTGTGGAGATGGTGTGGTCATTTAGTATTATAATTATGAGATGGAAGGTATTCAGGCTCAATTCAGGGATCCGGAGCACAGATCCAATTCCCTAGAGCAAGAGCCCTTCACCAGCGTCAAGGAACCTCCCTTGAGGTGGGTCATTTAGTAGAAAGGTTGGAGCAAGGTAGGCTAACCAAGAGGGTGTATAACCCTGATGTGGATGAAGGGAGGTGTTGGGGTTGGGGCAGAGGAATGATGTGAAAGTTGTTTTGTGGTGTCCAATTGTGTGGATGCCTCCACTTGCAAACCAGTTGACTACCCTGTGTGTTCATCTTCACTACATTGCATTATTTTGCATTTGTGCTAATCTACCATGGTTGTGAAGTATTAGAGTTCAACACTTTTTCCCAGAAAACTGTATACAAAACTGAGTGGTTGGTTACCCGAAGGTTGGGCTCTGACAAGTTTTACTGTATGCAGGTATAGTACAGGTATTTGTTTTATATATATATACTGTATATACATATATATTTTATATATGAATAGGCTATATGTAGGTAGATCTTAATTCTTCCTGGGCTTTTAAGTGATATGTTATTGAAAATGTTTTTAATTTAAAATTTCTAAGAGAGGTTTTGATAGTATATTCCTTACGTGCACATTATTTTATGGAAGACAAAGAATTTAACTAGAGTTTTTCCTAAAATGTTCACCATTTTGAGGAAATTGTTGGTCTGATTTTAATTTAATTTTTTTGCATAAACATTTAGTGTGAGGGGCACCAAATATATGCCCTCACACTAAAATTAATGCTTTATCAGAAAATTGCAAGATTGTTTTTAATATTTAATTTGTTATATGAAGTTAGCCTTTCAGACCTTGGTTCTAAGATCCTTCCTACTCCTATTCTTCATAAGGTATTTAGTACTAGGGATTATACCTTTAATGTGTAAGAACTGATGTGGGTAATCAGAGAAAGAAGAATTTTGAAATATACACAAGAGAATTTTGAGTTTCCTTGTATGTATCGCTGTATAGCCCTTGTGGCTTAGCGCTTCTTTTTTTATTATAATAATAATCCTTGTATGTAAAGGAATGATACTGAAACTTTGGAAAATATTTGTATGAAGGTACGTATAGATGTATAGATACCTGGACACATCTTTGAGTGGCCATCCAAATGCCTTTAAATAGTACATTGAGGGCAATATTAAGAAACAGACTGATGCCATTTATGTAAAGTTTAACCAATGATACATGGGATATGTAGAATGTTTGTGTTTCTAGTATCTGAGTAGCTTGTATCTAAGCCAAAAAATGGAAATGGTGGACAAAAATTATATGAAAGTCTTATCTCTTCAGATACTAAAAATACCCATTTGTAACATATTTATGCACGACTAGAATTGTGTTGCTTTAAAGAGAAATATATTAATGGCAAGATAGATTCAGCAAAAAAAAAAAAAATAGTATTGATTTTGTTTGGATACTGTATTTTGTAGTACACAATCGAATCATTATTGATCAGATTTATTAATGAAATATAATGTAATAACTAACTTTTACCTTAATTGAGACTGAATATGTAGATCCTGTTCTGTCTCCCTGGCAAACAGTGATGGAATGAATGATGAAAGTGTTTCTTCTTTTTTTGAGTTACCCTGCCTGGGTGGGAAATGGCCCAATGTGTTAATTAACAACTGACAGTATCACTGTAAAAACTGTATGGATATAGAGCTGTGGATTCTTCATTATTGCATATGATGTATTGAAATCTGGAATATATAGTATTAGCACTGCTGTCAGACAGTTTAAAAGGAAGTTTGTTTCTATTTTGCTTTGTATAAATTATTAAAAATGCCATTTACTTATAAGTTTTTTATGTGTTCTACTGCGGTTGCATTCTTTATAGTTTTTTGCAGCTACTTCATTCATAAATATGTTTAAAACTGCTAATTAGAATTACTGTTTAGTGGATCCCCTCCAGTGAGAGGCCTTGATGCCTGAGAAGGGCTCTTGGTACAAGAAATTGGACTTACCCTTTCCTTGGATCGAATCTGATTGCTTCCCAATCCATATGCTATATGACTGAGTTTCATCTCTTCCCCCCTATTATATTGATATACATTGAATCAATTTTTACAAAGGGCATGCATGCCTGGAAAATATGCCAAGCCTGTTAATGCAGATCAAAGAGAAAATAGGGTTGCATTCCAGGCACATCTGACCCTCTCAGGTTTAGCACTTCATTTATTATCATCATCATCCAGACACCTCTCAGTAGTATAGTATTTTCCTTTTTCATCTCGTTTAAAATCATATGGAGGAGACGGTGCTTGGTGAAGGTAGAGTAATTTTCATACTTTCAAAGAATTTCTCACTTTTGATAATATGCTTTAGCATATTTTATTTTATTAAAAAGGCTTTAGCATTTAGTGAACCTGAATGAGTCGCAGATCTTTTAATTTTGGCTGCATTCATATTTTCTGCTTATACAGTATTCATTAACATGAGATGCAGCCGAGAGGCTGCAAGCATTCCATTCCATTCGTTTAAGACGATTATGGGAAAGAAAATTTAAAAAATTACATTTGAGAGCATTTTGAGGTGCTATGGTTAAATATCCAGGAAGTTTTTAAGCACTACAGAAACTTGAGGAATACAATTATGATATTCATAGGATAAATATTAAACCCACTGGAGTTGTATAATCCCTGGAGAATGAAACATTATCAGTTTTGATACAATGAGTTTTTTTTTTTTTTAATAAGGAGTCCAACTCCAAGTTACCTCCTTCAAGGGTCGTCCAATTTCAAATGCCCCCAAATTTTGGTTGCTAAGTATTTTGGGCAACCTCAGTGATGTTGTCGTCAGAGTGATGAACTTGAGGCAGTAACCTGGTGTGGAAAAAGGCACTTAAGTACACAGGTCTTTTTCCACATCTTGTTGGTATCACAATACCATATTTCAGTAACCTGGTAGACACAGGTCTGTAAACTCTTGATGCATATTTAGGCCAAGCTTATGTATTGATGGTAATTGGGGTTTTTACTGTGTGCATGATAATTTTGAAGTTTGTTATGTCATTTTATCAAAGATAATTAGTTAGGATCTACTTTGGATTTTCATCATTTTGTAACATTAAATATTTAACATTTTAAGTGGGAGATATTACCAAAACAATTTTTTTTGGCTTTATGAAAATGTTTTTTGTATACAAAGATATATTCTCACTCTGTAAGCAGTTGCATGTAATATTAGTTATTCAGGTGTTATTTTGAAATAATGTTCAGGTTTAGAGCTTGTTTTGATTATATGGACCAGATATTAAATTAATGCTAAATGATATTATTACAATCAATCTATAAGCTCTTGTGTGCAACAGCTATTGCTAACATGTGCATTTATCTCTTGGTGTAATTTCCCTGATATATCTTTATAAGTTTATATTCTATTGAGATACTATCATCATTAGTAAATGAATACTACATTTCTAGTATTTTATATACTGTTAGTACATCTATATTGCTAGATATTTGTCACTGCTTGATTTTTGATTGAAAGGTTTTATTCGAGGGTTATAATTTTTCAAAAGCGTGTGGATGGTAATAGGATTGGGAAAGGATTTAAAAAAAAAAATTACATTTCATATATAATTTTCCAATTTATAGAGCATGTTATGATGTATGCATCTGTTATATATATAACAGGGTTAGATTTATAATTGTATTGATATGAGCAAGCATTGTTAATTCTGAAAATAGTCATTAAATTTTCTATTTATCTAAAATTTGAAATGGCTATCACAAGAAAGTACCTGTATGAGTTGTCATTGGGACTATGCAATATGGTTTTGAAGAGTTATTTGTCTTGCCCAGGTGGGACATAGTAATTTAATGATTGTTGAAATCTATATAATATAATTACCCTATATCACCTGGGCTGGCATACTATTCATCAATGTTGATATCAATTTTTTTTGCACATTAATGCTGAATGATACGACCATAAAAGTTTGATGGTTTTTTCAAAAGTAGAATAATAAAAAATGTACGGGATCATTCAGGCATTAATGCGTGCAATAATTATTTTACTCACTTAGTTGACTTTGACTCTTCCAAACAACTTTTTCTGTGTGTGTTGTGTGTTGTGTGTGTGTGTGTGTGGTGTGTGTGTGTGTGTGTGTGTGTGTTGTGTGTCGTGTGTTGTTGTTCACCATAAAAAATATTTATTCTTTTGTTAAATGTTACTTTAATAAGGTATTTCCAGAATCAAGTATTTCATAGGCATAAAATACCAAAGGCCAAATGGAGTAAGAAGGTTCAACTGTTAGGTTTCTTTTTTGTAGTTTAGAAAGACACGTAAGCAAACTATGAAACATTTATTAGAAATAACGTTTCGGTCCTGGGACCTTGATTCACTTCTAACATACGAGTAGAAAGGCCATGATATATAGGTGGAGAGTGAGGTGTGAAGCACGTGACCTGAGGAATGTCTAAAACAAGAAACATATGTTTTATGTTCTTATGACATTCCTCAGGTTCAGTGCGGTTATACCTCACTCCTCCACCTATATAGTATGCCTTCTATACCTCTTTATCGTTAGATGTGATCAGGTTCCTGGACGAAACGGTTTTCTAATAATATGTCAGTGTTTGCTTACGTGTACTTTCTAAACTAACTTGTCTGGTAATTTATTACCAAAGGTTTATACCTTCTTTATTGATGAAGTGCTTTGCCAGTCTGTAGGCTTCGTTGAATACAGGTGTGACTAAAATATTGGAGACAGGAGCAGCAGTGGCTAGGTAAAGTATGTGTTCTGATCCCTCAGCATTGTTCATTAAGATTATGGAGCTCTCGAAACACTTCATAGGTTTGAGGAAAACTGAAAAAAACAATCCTTCACTGCTTTTTACGTCGCAATATGAATTTCTTGTATTGGAGAAGTTACCAAAGCAAGCAGAATGTTTCTACAATAGATTCCAAAACTGGTGCAATTGTACTTTAATAAGGAGATATGTTGCCCTTGACAATGAGGAGTTAATCATCCTCTCAGATCAATTAATCAAGTCTTATGATCCTTTGGGGCTAATCAATTGTCAACTTAGCCTATCTTTAAAAGTACAAATATTAATAAGACGGTGTATAAATTGGCCATTGTAATCAGTTTGATATCTACCTTAGCTTAAAAAACTGTTTGAATTTTTTATGGCAGCTGTGGAGACCTCAAAGGTTGGAAGTATTTCAATAGAGTATTTTGATTAAGAACCTGTGAGGCTTGTAAGCTTAGTAAGATGTAAACAAGTTGTGCATATTTTTCTCTCTTGTTCTAGGTGGTGATGTATATTGCACTTTTTTCTGGTAACTTGTGAACTGTATCTTGTGTATAAACATTGTGCATGTTTATCACATTCACTTATACTGGTTTGTATATATAATGGTATATATAAATGTATCTTCTGTAAAGATGAGGGAAATTTTTTGTTCAGTAGACTGCCTTTCAAAAACTGCATTAGCTATAGCTTACACAAAAAATGAGTATTTTTTTTTTTTCCTTTTGAAGGCTGACATTACTACCTTTGCTGCACTGGCGTGTTTATAGCACCATACTGTTTAGCCCTTCTCAATTTGCACCACCCATTTGGGCACTAGCTTAGTCTTTTTTTTTTTTGTCTTTGCAAAATCATTACGCATTAGAATTTTGTATTTACAGTAGTGGGTTGCAATGCCAAAGCCCTCTTTTATGCCTAGGCATTATAAGTTAGAGTGCTTTAATTAAAGCACAAGACATTTTTTTTAGTACATGTATGGTGTGCACTGTTTGTTTCAAGTTGCCTGCATGCTGTATAACCCTGGTTTGTTTAGCACATTCATTTTGATTTTCATCCATTCAGGAATATTGTTATAATGTAAACAAAGCTTAACCAATCAGGTTGTTTTACACAGGAAAAGTGTCATACTAGTGTCTTCTTTGGAAAATAAGGTTTGCTGGCGGCAACGTAGGTGTTCAATGTCTTACCAGATAAACTTCATGTAGCTGTTGTATCTGGATGTCGTGCTGCTTTGGGGATTCCTTTGGGGAGGAAGAATGCAAATGTTAGTTATTTTTCTTACCAAAAATTAAGTGCTTGTATAATGGATTCTAAATGAATAGATACTCTGCTTTAACTACAAGGTGGAAAAGGGAAAATTAATAGCAGAATGGTAGGAGTGGAAATCAGCTTGCCTGATTCTTACTGGTTTGACTCTGTGATTACTATTAAGATTCATTATAATTAGGGACTAACACCCAATTATTATAATCAATTAAACGCACTCAAACCGAACAAGGGTCAATATAACCAAGGGAGGTTCCGTGACACTGGTAAGGAAAATCCTTGATTCAAGTAATTGAACTGATCATTCCTTCTTGGATTGATCCTGATGGCCTATTGTTTCACTAGATGACTATTGCCGATAGTACTTCATGAATTGTAATATCATCATAATACTTCCTCAAATATAATATTGGTCCATTTAAACTTTAAGGATATGACTTGGGAGATATTTTAGTGCCCTATTCTTCTTGATAAGATAGCCTCTTGAATACTTAATTGTCTCAAAAAAAAAAAAAACGAAAGCATAGGTTGCTTAAGGTTAGTGTGAGAAAAATTACCGTTCTTTGTGCAAAGTACTGCTTTGCCTAATTCACACCTCTTCAAGGGGGGCTCCTTGGCGTGAGTGAAGAGGGCTCTTGGTCTGAGGAATTAGACCTTTCGGTCTTCTTCCTAAGATTCCGAACCTTCAGTTTACCACCATAATTCCCATCCCCTATTCCCATCCTTCCTCCATCTCCCCTTTTGAATTTCTCCTCCTCCTCCTCCACACTCCTCCCTTTGCCCTCCTCTTTTGTCCTTTGGGATTTTCTACCACAGGCACGCTAGTTCATAGGTTTAGAGGAGGACACCTGGGGGGGCGATCCATTCCCGTTGTGGTTTTTGGCGGGTGTCGTAGTTTGCCGTGGAGATCTGGAATTGCCTAGGGAATTGTCCCGATCCTCTCCGGTTATCCCGGAGAGTAGTTGCTTTGGGTGTCTTGTGGGCGAAGGGTGTATCTCTGGATGCCACCTTTACGGTTTCCGGGGGCGGGGGTGGTGGCTGAAGGAGGTATGCTTTGTGGCCGGATATCGGACGCCCCCTCTCTTTTGTCACCGAAGGTTAGCTCGGCAGCTGTGTGGTTGCTATCAAGATTGATGGTTTAATGGCATTGAAGGGATAGGGTTATGGCACGGGGTTCCAGTGCTGCATCTGCGCTACTAGCAGGTGTGTCGGAAGTCCTCTTGGCGCGGAGGGAGATTTCTGGCCCTCTTCATTCCTCCTAGGACACTATCCCTCCACTGTCCCCCCCTTTTTTTTTTTCTTTTTTTTATTTATATTTTCATTTTTTCTTTTTTTTTTTTCTTAAAAACCCAAAAAGAATGTATAGGTAACCTAACCATGGAAGCTCCCTAGTCATGAACCTGTACACCGGGCCCCCTTCTTGATAACCGCCCACACCGGTCTGACCCCGCCTGTCTGTGGACCACTCTTCCAGACCATTTCCTCCATGCCCTCTGTACCTATTGCCGGTGCTTTTTCACTCACCTGCATTCAGGTACTGAGGCCTCGACTGACTCCTTTCGATTTCTTACCAGACCTTCGCACTCTCCTCTGGACTATGCTTCCGGGCACTCTCCCTTACGTGCGGCAATTTTCAAATCGCCGCCACGTTCCGACGTCGGACCAAAACTCTAGGTCCCACGCCTCTAAACTCGTAACGACAATTACATATGATTGATACTTCTCCACCTTTCACCTTCTCGTTCTTCTCAGAAAAGAATCGACACGACCTTCACTACCTTTCACGCTCAGTTTCAGGACTGTACAGTGGACTAAATTCTTCACTTTACGGGACCAACTTCCTCTTTACTGCCTATCTTTCTGGACCATAGTATTGGCATGGCACTCCTACGCCATGTTGGTTAAAAAAGATATTTCTTTTTCATGCTCTTAAGAGCAGGTATGGAGCATCATTACCGTACGAGAAACTGCTACCCAGGCTCGTGCGCTATCTCGTTTTCCCAATTAGATCATGTTCCTGTCACCCTTGAAAAAATCAATTCCCTGCTCAATTCTTGTAGTGGTACCGTTTATTTTGCCCCATTCCATAGTTCAACAAAAATTTCACAAGACAGGTGGCACCGACATTCAAGAACAGCTGGAAATCCAAGATTCTCCAATCTCAAGGTTGTCACTTACGTTCTTTCCTGCCGTGGGCGGAAGAAGATCCCTAGCAATGTGGCTAGTTTAAACTTTTGACAGCCGAGAAACCTCCCATCCTCAGTTTATATCAGCTGGTCATCAGGTTACAGTTAGAAGGTGATCCCTAACCACAACTAGTGTAGAAATTTGCTGGCGATTTGCCATTCCAGCGGGATTATTGCAGATCTATCGCCGTATGCCCAGTCTGTGGTGCGAATGACCATTCTAATTACGTCTTGCAATCGATTTCTCTCTCTTGCTTAACTGTCTTTGGGCTCAACCTTCGTACTCTACGCCCGTTGTCAGGTCTATTGTAAAAACGAGGGGAATATCCGTTACCTAAAGAGACAGACGGTGAAGGTCTCCCTTATTGCCATGGCAGTTTTGCATCTCCGCTCCAAGGGAGACTCCCTCGTGTTTCTTATTCCCGTGTTTCTAAACGGTCCCCCCCACTTCTGGTATCCCATCTTCTAACCCACCTCTGTGGTAACTCTTCCATAATCACTTCCCTGTATCTAATCCTTTTGCTGTCTCGGATCAGACGTCTATACTTCAACGACTAAGTCTAATCTCGCTTTCTTCGAGTTCTATTTATCAAGCATCAGTATCGACGAGGACCTCGTTCGACTCTCTTCCCTATCGTCCCTACTTATCAAAAAGTCATTAAAAAGGTCCGGTAAACAATCCCTACCCATCTTCCACCTCCTCATTTTACCTCCCTGTCTCTGTTCTCTAGTTCTTCCCCTTCTCACGGCTGCAGTTACAAGTGCAGAGGTTCACCCTCCTCCTCGTAATGTACATTCATCACACTGTTCCCTCAGCCCATGTTTTCTTCATTCTTCTGCTACTCGCCAGGTTCCTGTCTCTTCTGTCCCTGCCCTCGCTTCTCCAGTTCCTCAGTCCCTTTCGCCCCCCCTAACCTTGGTACAGTCCATACAGTTCCTATCTTTACTCATCTCCCCTTCCATTCCACTATTGTCTCCATTCAAACATCTCTGATTCATGAAACAATTGAAGCCAATTCTCTGAATATATATGCAGAGACCAAACCATCAATGGACATGATCCACCTTCCAGCTCTTTCTCTCTCCTCTGTCCATTGCGCAACTATCCTTTCTTCACAGCGCAACCGTTTCCTCTTCGCTGCTTAGAAAAACATTTTACCATCGCCTCCGCATTGTGGACTTTTCTTACATCCTAGTCCGTATGGAAACCATTACCTTGCGGATTTCAAAGTATCTTTTTCTTTGCTTTCAATGGCCATTTTACAGGGGGAATATACGTGCTCAGGGTAATCTGGGAGTGATTCTAGATGTTAATCTCCCAGTTTGCCCCCTGTTGGTAGTGTTTGCTTACAGGATAACCAAATTACCACTCTGCTGTTATTTCTCACATCTCAGGCTATAATTTATTGTAATTCTCTTTCAGATCCTTTTCCTGATGGGACCTCTTTTAATGATATAAGTGCCCATCTTTTTCCGCACTGGAATTTTACCTGTTCTTCTCAGCTTTTTGTTCTTACTGTTCGCTGCTTTTTCACAGAAGCCCGTATTCCACTTTATTAGAGTGGTATCCATTGCTGTGCTACACAGGAGGCGTCTAAGTCTTCTGACTGGCGTAGGTTGCGCTGCAAGGTGTTTTCCCGGAAAAGGTCGTACATGGGCATTTACTTTCTTCTCGATAGTATTTTGTACTTGCTGATTTTATATGCCATCCTTACAGACACTTATCCGTATTGCATCTATGCATGTGTCATAATTTGTGGCTTGTCTCAGACTCCCTTAGTGCTTTTACAGGCTATATACACAATATTGATACCACCTAACCTCCTTTGTCCTCAGGTTTTAATCCAAATTTGGCTTACGCCGCATTCTTACTAAGCATAAAGATATTGTTTTTTGTTGGGTCCCTGGTCATGTTGACGTTAATAGGGCGGCAATGATCAGGCCAGACATGCAGAGCATCGTCAGCAGTAATGACCTAACCAGTTTCTTTTTTAGAGGTTTTCCTTGTACGGAATATTTTTGCTGTATATTCTTCCCACCTTTCACACCGTTGGCACAAGCTGGTTATACTATGCTCGGCAACAAACTTCAGTCTATTAAACGAAGTGTATGGTTACTGGCAGTGCTTCTTCTCACCAGTGTCGAGGTTGGGAGATACTCTTCCCCGTTCTTACGAATTGGCATACTGTCTTAATTCTTGGATAATCTATGGAGTGGCGTCTTGCTCCTCTCTAGTGGGAATTGCCATGCTCCAGTTTCTAGTCAGCACATTCTCGTTGGACTTGCCCACTTTTATCAATCGAGCACGACAGAATTTACCTCTGTCGTCGTTCTTCGCCCCTCGACGCCTGTCTCTACCTTTACCTTCCCTTATCGCTGATGGACCTCCTCTTTCAGCAGGACTCTCTAATTGACTTTTGAAACGGAACTGTGCTTACTCTCACAAATTTTGATACGTCAGCCCTTATATTGTATACTCTTGCTACCCTCTACCCCCGTACTATCCCCTGCCCCGCTGCTGTTTTCTGTAAACTGTGATCATCCCCCTCCCTTTCTGCCATCCCAATTCCCTTGCTTCCTTACCTACCTGCAGCGCTGTATAGCCCTTGTGGCTTAGCGCTTCTTTTTGATTATTATATATTTATTTGGCCTAATCATCTCGTGGAGAACCAGAGAAGTGCCTAAATTCGTAGGGGGAATTGGTTATCAGGCCTGACTGGAAGAGTAATTGAATTAAATTCCTGGCTGATCAATAAGCCTTTTGCAAGCATCTAAGGCAATACCCCTTGAATGGATACATTCACTTGTTTATTCATTAATTTTGCATTAATGAAGTTATACAAATATAGCTCTACTTTTTTTGTACAATGTATGACAAGACCCTAGCAATATACATAATCAAATATGAAATAAATTCAGTAATGACCATGTTTCTTCATTCATATAAAGATGCAACTTTGGAATTACACAACACACACACGTTTAGTATTTTCTTTAACAGTGTGTGCCATTATCTCACATGTATAAATCAACTACTATTATGACATGGGCTTGTAATAAAGTTGGTAGATATTACCGTCATTATGTAAAGCAAAAGGGGCACAAGTGGCCAACTAATGTGAACATTTTTTATTGTGGCAACGTTTCGCTCTCAGGAGGAGCTTTATCAAAGCCATTACATACCCAAATAAATGGCACAGAGGGTATATAAAGGGCTAAGAGTGAGTGCAATTACTAAGCTCGTGAGGTACCATATCGATGTTCACTAGTGGCTAGTTTAGTCGTGACAATTAGTTATACTAAAAAAGCACCATTGACAGAGGTGGATAACACTGTTATAAACAAGCTGCTTCTTTGCCAGTCTATATTTGTCCAACCTATTTTTTCATGTTGACCCATAGTGATAGCCTTTTATATTCCTTTTTTACTCTTCACGGGGGGGACTCCTTGGCGTGGTGAAGAGGCCTCTTGGTCTGCAGGAATAGACCTAACGGTCTTCTTCCTCAGAACCGAACCTAATTTACCCCAATCTCCCCTGTCCCCTAATCCCATCCACTCCACTTTTTCACTTTCCTCCTCCTACCTCCCCACTCCTCCCTTTTGCCCTTCCTTTTTTTGTCATTTGGGATTTTCCCACTGGCGCGCTAGTGCCTGGGGATAGGAGAAAGGATACGGGGTCCAATCCTAGTCCGTTGGGTTCTTAAGCGGGTGGCATAGTTTGCCGTGGATTCTGGATCTGCCTGGGGATTGTTCCGATCCCTCTCGTAGTCCCGGAGTAGCTTAGTTAGCTTTTGCGGTGTCTTTCGGGCGACGAGTGTATATCTGGAAGCCACACTTTCGGATTCCGGAGGGTCGGTGGTCGGAAGGAGAGGTTGGCTTTGTGGCGGATATCCTGGCCGCCCTCTCTTTGTCCAATCCGTTGGTAGCTCGGACAGATGTGAGGTTGTCGTATCCCGGATTGTTAGTTTACTAGCATTGATGGGGTAGGGGTATGGCTACGGAGGTTCCATGCTGCATCTGCGCTTCTTGCGCGGTGCTGAGTTTCCTCTTGGCGCGGAAGGGAGAGAGATTTCTGTGCCTTTCATTCCTCATTAGGACTATCCCTCCCCGGTTTCCCCCCTTTTTTTTTTCTTTTTTTTATTTTTTATTTTCTTTTTTCTTTCTTATTTTTTTCTTAAACAAAAAGAAAGAAGTAACTCTAACAATGGCAGCCCTGTTCATGAAAACTGGAACCCCGGGCCCTTCTTGATTACCGCCACCACGTTCTGACCCCGCCTCGTCTTTGGACTCACTCTTTAGCATTCTCATGCCTCTGGACCTATTGCACGGTTGCTGTTTCCTCACCGATTCAGGTACTGAGAGGCGCTCGAACTGACTCCTTCGATTTATCAGACCTTCGATCTCCTACTGGACTATGCTTCCGGCTTCCCTCTACGGTGCGGCAATTTTCAAATCGCCGACCGTTTTTCCACGTCTGACCAACTCTGGTCCCAAGCCTAAACGGTCAACGACAATTCTGTGTTGATACTTCTCCACCTTAACCTTCTCGTTTCTTCTCAGAATCGTTCGAACGTCAATTCACTACCTTTCGCCTCGCTCAGTTTTAGACAGAAACAGTGGACTACAATTCGTTCACTTTTACGCGACCAACTTCTCTACTACCTATCTTTCTGTCCATAAGTTTTGCAAGGGCAATCCTACGCCTGTTGAGTAGTTGATATTGCCTTTTTCATTTGCTCATCTTAAGGAGCGGGATACGCGCATTTCGAATGTTCCGCTACAGCAATGTAACCAGCTCGTGAGCTCTCTTGGTCTTTCCCATATATTTTATTATCTATTTTTTAATCAAGGGGGGAAAGCTCGCTAAAAACCGGAGGATTATACAGCGCCTAGGGGGGGGGGATATGTGGATAGGCATTTCAGGCTTTAATTCTCGGGGAACATGGAGCACAGATCCTCATTCCCTGAAATCTAAGAGCCCTCACCATTCAGGGAACTCACTTGAGGGGCTTTCCCATATAGATACTGTTTCCTGTCACCCTTGAAAAAACATCATTCCCCCTCATTATTGTAGTGGTACCGGTCATTCTGCCCACGTGACATAGTTCAACAAAATTTCCAGACATGTGGGCACCGACATGTTCTAGATACAGCTGGAACTCACAGATCTCCCCAATCCTTAAGGTAAGACATTACGTTATTCCTGCCCGTTGGGCGGAGAGATACCTAGCACAATTGTGGCTCGGTTTATCTCTTTTGACAGACTGGGAATTCCATGCCCAGTTTTATTGCCGGGACATCGGTTACATGTTCGAAAGGTGATCCCTACACCAACATAACAGTGTAGAAAAAAATTTTTGGTGGGGGACACAGAGCGATTTGGCATCCAGCGTAATATTGCAGACCTATCGCCGAAGGCCCAGGTCTTGTGGTGCGATATGACCATTCTAAATACGTTCTTGCAATCGATCTCCCTCTTGCCCAACTTAACAGTCATGAGGCTCACCCTTCGTACTCTCGCCGTATGTCAGGGGTCTATTTAAACGAGCGGGAAATCCGTTACCTCAAAGAGGACAGAAGGTCTCCCTTATGCATGGCTGGTTTTACATCTCCGCTCCAAGGGAGACTCCAATCGTGTTTCTTATTCCCGTGTTTCAAAACGTCCCTCCCACCCCCACTTCTCTGGTATATCTTATACACCCACCTCTGTGGTACCTCGCCCATAATCAATCTGTATCTAATCCTTTTGCTGTCCTCGGATCAGACGTCCCTACTTCAACGCCTCCGTCTAAATCTCGCTTCTTCGATTCGTCTCTATACAAGATCTGTATCGACGAGACCTCGTACGACGCACCTTTCTTCCCATTCGGTCCGCTACTACTTCTGCAAAAGTCAAAATAAAAACGGTTCGGTATAACACCTACCCCATTCTTCCAACACCTCCTCATTTTACCAATCCTGTAACTCTGTCCCTAGTTCTTCCCCTCTGCAACTGGATCAGTTATCAAGTGCAGAGGTTCACCATCATCATCGTATATGTACCTTCTCCCCTGTTCCTTCCCAATAGTTTTTCTTCCTCTTCTGCCACTCCAGGTTCTGTCTCTTCTGTCCCCTGCCACCGTCTTCTTCAGTTGCCATCCACCTTTCGCCCCCCACAAATACCTTGGTAACAGTCAATGTTACAGTTCCAAATTCTTTACTCATCCTCCCCACTACCATTCCCAGTACTTGTCTCACATACGACATCTGCTGAAATTCGAAAACACTTGAAAGCTATCTCTGGGGGGAATATAGTGCAATGAGACCCAAACCATCAATGGACACTGATTTCCTCCTTCCGCTCTCTTCTCTATCCTTCGCTGCTCCATCTAGACACAATCCTTTTCTTCTCAGCGCACCGTTCCTTCGTCTTGCTTGATACATTTATCCACTGCCTCCGCATGTGGGACTTTTTCTAACCATTCTAGTCCGTAGTGATACCCTTAACTTTGTGGATTTCAAGTATCTTTATCATTGCCAATCATGGCCTTTTACTGTGGAATATACGCGGCCTCAGGGGTAATCGGGCGTGAGCTTCAGATGTTTACTCTCCCAGTTTGCCCCTGTTGGTGGGTTTGCTTACAGGAAACCAAAATTACACTCTGCTGGTATTTCTCCAACATCTCAGGCTATTATTTATTGTATTCTTCAGTTCCATTTCCTGATGGGACCTTTAATGAAAAGTATGCCCTCTTCTTCTCGACACTGATATTCCGTACCATCAGCTATTTGTTCATACTTCGCTGCTATTTAACAAGCATGCCCGTATCCTACTTACATAGGTGGTATACCTCTGTTTCTTTATTTCTCTTCATTCTCGGGCATTATATATTCTAGGAATATTTGGACCTTCCTTGTTTCGCTAAATATACGCACCGATTCTGTTACTTGGTGACGTTTAATGCCCACATTTCCTTGGCGGAGGGGGTCTCCCTGTGATTCCCGTGGAATTCAGTTAGAGGCTTTTCTTGCATCACACCCTCTCCATGTTTGTATATACAGGTTATCTCACACCCATTTTGATCCTGGGTAATCATACTCTCTCTGTTGGGCATCGATCTCTTCAGTTTGCTCTCTCCTCCGCGCATTTGACTTCAATTTGTCTGTTCTCCCGGAATTACATGTTGTGATCATTTACATTCTTTCTTACTTCCCTTCATTTCGCCTCCTATTCGCACCCCACGCTGGCAATGTATTCGGGGCCAAATTGGACCTTTACTAACACTGGACTGTTTTTAAATGAGGTTCCTTACTTCGTCCTCCGTCGAATGAGGCTTTTTAAACATCTTCTCGTCCTCCGTTTTCACCGACAGCTTACCATTCTATACCCCAAAAGAACTTCGGGGCAGGAATTCTCAGAACTTGAGTTTGGTTGTTTTGGCATTGGTCGGTCTCATGCTTGTGCTAGTGCTGACGTTTGAAACGTGCTGCATGGGGCTGGTACCGGCGTACAATAGAACCACAGAGCCGAAACATCACGTGATTTTTTTAAAAAGATAGCGTGCGATCGCTCGCAGTGTCATCCGGTGACGCTAAACGCAACTTGCTGGCGAGATTGTCGCCAACCTAATCACCTCTGTCTTCCTCTATGAGTGTCAGTCTGGAAAAAAGATAACGAAGAACGGGTGGTAAATATTTCTCCTGACCCGGCTCTGTTCTGCGGGTTGACGGTGTTTGATATAGCCCAATCCCACTTAGATGTTTGCCAATTGAAATTGGCAATCATCTTGGTCGGATTATTTCAGGGACTCAATCTATGCACCCTCATTTCTTTCCTCAAAGTCTGCCAGAGAGTATAGCACCCATGGACTTTTCTTCTTCAGAGATGAACAGTTATAATGTGCCTTTTACACTTCAAGATACTGGAGGCACAACATCTCAGCTTGTCGATCAATCGCAGCTGGGGCCCGACGACATTACATATTCGTATGCTACAACATTTAATCAGTCAGCCTTGCAGTCCTAATACGCCTTTACAAATCTATTTGTCACATGAGTTCTTCAACAGCTGTGGGAAGGAAATCCGCCATTGGTTCTCCCTTTCCGCACAAACCAGGCACTACGGGACATGAAACCTCACATATAGTCCCATTGCTCTTACCTGTGCAGTTTTGCAAAGTATAGGAACGTCTAGCTAAATTGACGTTTTTAGTGTGGTATTAGAGACACACCAACAGTCTCTCCATCGTCAATATGGCTTTTCTGAAAGGGACGTTCTTACCATAGACCCCTTACTGCGCTTGGATATGGTATGTTCGTAATGCCTTGCCGAATAACCACTCTGTTTTTGACCCATATTTTTTTTGACCTTGGAGAAGGCTATGACATCAATTGGATGGATTATATTAGCCCAAGCCCACTCCTTAGTGCCTTCGAGCAATCTACCTATCCTTCCTTAAGAACTTTTTTAACTGACATGCATTTCGTGTTTCGGGTTAATATATGTGCTCTCCCGGACCTTTATACAAGCTGAAGGTGTTCCACAGGGATGTTGTTCTGAGCACAACATTATTCTCCTTGCTATTAATGATTTGGCCTCTAGTCTTCATACAAATATTTGGTCATTCACTCTATGATTGATTGACTTCGCTATCTGCCCTGTGCAGGCGCTGACTGGTCTCCTCCTTACAGTTTCTCTCAGCAATGCAGTCGACCGTGTTTCACAATTGGGCAACCACACATGGGTTTAAATTTTCGCAATAAACCACCAAATCACCTTTCACTATGAGCTTCTGTCATCTCCGATCATTCCTTTGTTCCATCTATGGATCCCGTATCTGAACGTGATACAGTCAAGTTTCTGGGCCTCCTCTTTGATCGTGGTTATCCTGAAACCTTCACATTTACTCTCTGAAGGGCAAATTGGTCACAAGACCGGCTGTGAACCTTCTCTTTATACCCTTGTCATCTTTCGTGGGGGGCTGAAGCGCTCGATCCTCCTTCACCTACAGTTCCCACCTTATTTTATCGAACTTGATTATGGTGACCAGTTCTATTCAGCAGTCATCTACTGCTACTCTCTCTAGCCTTAACCCCATTCATACACCAAGGATTACGTTTATGACTTGGTGCTTTCGGTCATTCCACTGTCGAAAGCCTCTATGCAGAAGCGAACGTTCATCCTTATCCGATCGCAGTTGATGCCCATTGCCTGTCGCTACTATGTACCGCTTCATGATCTCCGCAATCTTTCCATTTATAGAATGGTCACTGATATTAGTTTGATCAATTCTTTATTTGTTCGCCGCCCCTGCTTACTCCGTCACTTCTCTATTCGCTTCTTTCGCTCTTGTCTGCTCTTCAACTACCACCTTTCTCATGTACATGTAGCATCTCACTTTTCCCTACCCCCTGGGCAGTTCCAGCTTTTCGAGTCTGTTCTTTCTCCTCCCTTGCTAGGAATGCACCACACTGTCTCCGGTCGCTGCCAGCTCTCTTTTTCTTGACCACTTTCACTCTCATTCTCAGCATTGCTGTGTACACAGATGGCTCTAAGTCTTTGAACGGAGGTAGGGATTCGACAGCTGTGTTTTCCGGACAGCGTCGTCACTAGGGGCATTTACTATCTTCTGCTAGTATTTTTACATGCTCGATTTATAATGCCATCCTTACAGCACTTATCGTATTGCATACTCTTGCCTGTGTCATCATTTGTGTGTTGTCTTCAGACTCCCATTTGTGCTTTACAGGCTTTACAAAAAATTTGATAACCTCACCCCCTTAGTCCTCATCCGTATCCAATTTGGCTACGCCGCCATCTTTACTAAGCATAAAGTTATGTATTTTTTTTTTGTTGGGGCCCTGGTCATTGTTGACGTACAGGGCAATGAACAGTGCAGGACACTGCTGCGCAGTCAGTCAGCAGTACAGACATACCAGTTTTTATAAGAGGTTATTCTGTACGGACTATTTTGCTGTAATATATTTCCCACCTTCACACCGTTGGCAAAAACGTTGGTCTATTTGCTCGGCAACGCAAACTTCAGTCTATTAAACGAGGAGTATAGGTTATTGGCGTCTTCTTTTCACCAGTGTGTCGAGGTTGGCGTGCTACTCTCTCCCGTCTTCGCACTTGGCCATACTCGTCTTACTCATGGATATCTCAGTGGAGAGGCGTCTTGCTCCATCTCTGTGAGAATTGCCAAGCTCCATTATCAGTCAGCCACATTCTGTTGGACTGCCACCACTTTATCATCGAGCACGCAGTAATTTACCTCTGTAGGTCGTTCTTCGCCCCGCATGCTCTCTCTTTCCCTTACCTTATCGCTGATGGACCCACCTTTCATCCGGGGAATCTCTTACATTGACTTTTTGGACAAACGAACTGACGTACTTACAAAATTCTGATATTTTCTGCACACTTTATACTTGATCTCTTGCTACCATTCTTAACCACAGTACTATCCCTGCCCGCTTTTTCTGTAACTGCTGATCATCCCCCTCCCTTCTGCCATCCGCAATTCCTTGCTTCCTTCCCTACCCTGCAGCGCTGTATTAGCCCTGTGGTTAGCGACTTCTTTTTGATTATAATAATAATAATTTATCTTTTACTCATGTTACGAATTAATTGCTCTTACTATAGTGTATTCACTACTACAACTTTTGTCCACTACTACTACCACTAGTGAACATACATTTGAGAGCATTTTTGAGGTGCTAAGGTTAATTATCCAGGAAGTTTTTATGCACTACAGAAATTGAGGAAATACAATTATGTTATATTCATAGAATAAATATTAATCCCACTGGAGTTGTTTAATCCCTGGAAGAATGATACATTTTCAGTTTTGATTCAATGAGTTTTTTTTTTTTTTTTAATTAAGGAGTCCAACTTCCTCTAGTTACCTCCTTCAAGGTCTCGTCAATTTCAAATCCCCTCCAATTTTGGTTGCTATGTATTTTGGGCAACCTCAGTGTTGTTGTCGTCAGAGTGATGAACTTGAGTCGCCGTAACCTGGTGTGGAAAAAAGGCACTTATGTTAAACACAGGTCTTTTTGCCAAATCTTGGTTGTTTCACAATACCATATTTCAGTAACCTGGGAGCACAGGTCTGTAAACTCTTGATGCATATTTAGGCCAAGCTTATGTATTGATGGTAATTGGGGTTTTTACTGTGTGCATGATAATTTTGAAGTTTGTTATGTCATTTTATCAAAGATAATTAGTTAGGATCTACTTTGGATTTTCATCATTTTGTAACATTAAATATTTAACATTTTAAGTGGGAGATATTACCAAAACAATTTTTTTTGGCTTTATGAAAATGTTTTTTGTATACAAAGATATATTCTCACTCTGTAAGCAGTTGCATGTAATATTAGTTATTCAGGTGTTATTTTGAAATAATGTTCAGGTTTAGAGCTTGTTTTGATTATATGGACCAGATATTAAATTAATGCTAAATGATATTATTACAATCAATCTATAAGCTCTTGTGTGCAACAGCTATTGCTAACATGTGCATTTATCTCTTGGTGTAATTTCCCTGATATATCTTTATAAGTTTATATTCTATTGAGATACTATCATCATTAGTAAATGAATACTACATTTCTAGTATTTTATATACTGTTAGTACATCTATATTGCTAGATATTTGTCACTGCTTGATTTTTGATTGAAAGGTTTTATTCGAGGGTTATAATTTTTCAAAAGCGTGTGGATGGTAATAGGATTGGGAAAGGATTTAAAAAAAAAAATTACATTTCATATATAATTTTCCAATTTATAGAGCATGTTATGATGTATGCATCTGTTATATATATAACAGGGTTAGATTTATAATTGTATTGATATGAGCAAGCATTGTTAATTCTGAAAATAGTCATTAAATTTTCTATTTATCTAAAATTTGAAATGGCTATCACAAGAAAGTACCTGTATGAGTTGTCATTGGGACTATGCAATATGGTTTTGAAGAGTTATTTGTCTTGCCCAGGTGGGACATAGTAATTTAATGATTGTTGAAATCTATATAATATAATTACCCTATATCACCTGGGCTGGCATACTATTCATCAATGTTGATATCAATTTTTTTTGCACATTAATGCTGAATGATACGACCATAAAAGTTTGATGGTTTTTTCAAAAGTAGAATAATAAAAAATGTACGGGATCATTCAGGCATTAATGCGTGCAATAATTATTTTACTCACTTAGTTGACTTTGACTCTTCCAAACAACTTTTTCTGTGTGTGTTGTGTGTTGTGTGTGTGTGTGTGTGGTGTGTGTGTGTGTGTGTGTGTGTGTTGTGTGTCGTGTGTTGTTGTTCACCATAAAAAATATTTATTCTTTTGTTAAATGTTACTTTAATAAGGTATTTCCAGAATCAAGTATTTCATAGGCATAAAATACCAAAGGCCAAATGGAGTAAGAAGGTTCAACTGTTAGGTTTCTTTTTTGTAGTTTAGAAAGACACGTAAGCAAACTATGAAACATTTATTAGAAATAACGTTTCGGTCCTGGGACCTTGATTCACTTCTAACATACGAGTAGAAAGGCCATGATATATAGGTGGAGAGTGAGGTGTGAAGCACGTGACCTGAGGAATGTCTAAAACAAGAAACATATGTTTTATGTTCTTATGACATTCCTCAGGTTCAGTGCGGTTATACCTCACTCCTCCACCTATATAGTATGCCTTCTATACCTCTTTATCGTTAGATGTGATCAGGTTCCTGGACGAAACGGTTTTCTAATAATATGTCAGTGTTTGCTTACGTGTACTTTCTAAACTAACTTGTCTGGTAATTTATTACCAAAGGTTTATACCTTCTTTATTGATGAAGTGCTTTGCCAGTCTGTAGGCTTCGTTGAATACAGGTGTGACTAAAATATTGGAGACAGGAGCAGCAGTGGCTAGGTAAAGTATGTGTTCTGATCCCTCAGCATTGTTCATTAAGATTATGGAGCTCTCGAAACACTTCATAGGTTTGAGGAAAACTGAAAAAAACAATCCTTCACTGCTTTTTACGTCGCAATATGAATTTCTTGTATTGGAGAAGTTACCAAAGCAAGCAGAATGTTTCTACAATAGATTCCAAAACTGGTGCAATTGTACTTTAATAAGGAGATATGTTGCCCTTGACAATGAGGAGTTAATCATCCTCTCAGATCAATTAATCAAGTCTTATGATCCTTTGGGGCTAATCAATTGTCAACTTAGCCTATCTTTAAAAGTACAAATATTAATAAGACGGTGTATAAATTGGCCATTGTAATCAGTTTGATATCTACCTTAGCTTAAAAAACTGTTTGAATTTTTTATGGCAGCTGTGGAGACCTCAAAGGTTGGAAGTATTTCAATAGAGTATTTTGATTAAGAACCTGTGAGGCTTGTAAGCTTAGTAAGATGTAAACAAGTTGTGCATATTTTTCTCTCTTGTTCTAGGTGGTGATGTATATTGCACTTTTTTCTGGTAACTTGTGAACTGTATCTTGTGTATAAACATTGTGCATGTTTATCACATTCACTTATACTGGTTTGTATATATAATGGTATATATAAATGTATCTTCTGTAAAGATGAGGGAAATTTTTTGTTCAGTAGACTGCCTTTCAAAAACTGCATTAGCTATAGCTTACACAAAAAATGAGTATTTTTTTTTTTTCCTTTTGAAGGCTGACATTACTACCTTTGCTGCACTGGCGTGTTTATAGCACCATACTGTTTAGCCCTTCTCAATTTGCACCACCCATTTGGGCACTAGCTTAGTCTTTTTTTTTTTTGTCTTTGCAAAATCATTACGCATTAGAATTTTGTATTTACAGTAGTGGGTTGCAATGCCAAAGCCCTCTTTTATGCCTAGGCATTATAAGTTAGAGTGCTTTAATTAAAGCACAAGACATTTTTTTTAGTACATGTATGGTGTGCACTGTTTGTTTCAAGTTGCCTGCATGCTGTATAACCCTGGTTTGTTTAGCACATTCATTTTGATTTTCATCCATTCAGGAATATTGTTATAATGTAAACAAAGCTTAACCAATCAGGTTGTTTTACACAGGAAAAGTGTCATACTAGTGTCTTCTTTGGAAAATAAGGTTTGCTGGCGGCAACGTAGGTGTTCAATGTCTTACCAGATAAACTTCATGTAGCTGTTGTATCTGGATGTCGTGCTGCTTTGGGGATTCCTTTGGGGAGGAAGAATGCAAATGTTAGTTATTTTTCTTACCAAAAATTAAGTGCTTGTATAATGGATTCTAAATGAATAGATACTCTGCTTTAACTACAAGGTGGAAAAGGGAAAATTAATAGCAGAATGGTAGGAGTGGAAATCAGCTTGCCTGATTCTTACTGGTTTGACTCTGTGATTACTATTAAGATTCATTATAATTAGGGACTAACACCCAATTATTATAATCAATTAAACGCACTCAAACCGAACAAGGGTCAATATAACCAAGGGAGGTTCCGTGACACTGGTAAGGAAAATCCTTGATTCAAGTAATTGAACTGATCATTCCTTCTTGGATTGATCCTGATGGCCTATTGTTTCACTAGATGACTATTGCCGATAGTACTTCATGAATGTAATATCATCCATAATACTTCCTCAAATATAATATTGGTCCATTTAACTTTAAGGAAAATGACTTGGGAGATATTTTAGTGACTATTCTTCTTGATAATATATGCTCTTGAATACTTAATTGTCTCAAAAAAAAAAAAAACGAAAAAATAGGTTGCTTAAGGTCTAGTGTGAGAAAAATTACCGTTCTTTGTGCAAAGTACTGCTTTGCCTAATCACACCTCTTCAAGGGGGGCTCCTTGGCGTGAGTGAAGAGGGCTCTTGGTCTGAGGAATTAGACCTTTCGGTCTTCTTCCTAAGATTCCGAACCTTCAGTTTACCACCATAATTCCCATCCCCTATTCCCATCCTTCCTCCATCTCCCCTTTTGAATTTCTCCTCCTCCTCCTCCACACTCCTCCCTTTGCCCTCCTCTTTTGTCCTTTGGGATTTTCTACCACAGGCACGCTAGTTCATAGGTTTAGAGGAGGACACCTGGGGGGGCGATCCATTCCCGTTGTGGTTTTTGGCGGGTGTCGTAGTTTGCCGTGGAGATCTGGAATTGCCTAGGGAATTGTCCCGATCCTCTCCGGTTATCCCGGAGAGTAGTTGCTTTGGGTGTCTTGTGGGCGAAGGGTGTATCTCTGGATGCCACCTTTACGGTTTCCGGGGGCGGGGGTGGTGGCTGAAGGAGGTATGCTTTGTGGCCGGATATCGGACGCCCCCTCTCTTTTGTCACCGAAGGTTAGCTCGGCAGCTGTGTGGTTGCTATCAAGATTGATGGTTTAATGGCATTGAAGGGATAGGGTTATGGCACGGGGTTCCAGTGCTGCATCTGCGCTACTAGCAGGTGTGTCGGAAGTCCTCTTGGCGCGGAGGGAGATTTCTGGCCCTCTTCATTCCTCCTAGGACACTATCCCTCCACTGTCCCCCCCTTTTTTTTTTTCTTTTTTTTATTTATATTTTCATTTTTTCTTTTTTTTTTTTCTTAAAAACCCAAAAAGAATGTATAGGTAACCTAACCATGGAAGCTCCCTAGTCATGAACCTGTACACCGGGCCCCCTTCTTGATAACCGCCCACACCGGTCTGACCCCGCCTGTCTGTGGACCACTCTTCCAGACCATTTCCTCCATGCCCTCTGTACCTATTGCCGGTGCTTTTTCACTCACCTGCATTCAGGTACTGAGGCCTCGACTGACTCCTTTCGATTTCTTACCAGACCTTCGCACTCTCCTCTGGACTATGCTTCCGGGCACTCTCCCTTACGTGCGGCAATTTTCAAATCGCCGCCACGTTCCGACGTCGGACCAAAACTCTAGGTCCCACGCCTCTAAACTCGTAACGACAATTACATATGATTGATACTTCTCCACCTTTCACCTTCTCGTTCTTCTCAGAAAAGAATCGACACGACCTTCACTACCTTTCACGCTCAGTTTCAGGACTGTACAGTGGACTAAATTCTTCACTTTACGGGACCAACTTCCTCTTT